>OZ023143.1:17428857-17949560 GCA_963675895.2 Styela plicata | reverse complement strand
TTCAGAATACTCAACTGTGATAATAACGCCAGAAAATGGTAAAATCGTAAAGATCGAATCAAAAATTTAGCGTCGAAATTTATTTCAAATCTCACACATTTATCCCTATTTTTGCGGATCAATGTAGGATTTCATTTTATCTTGCGGGAGAGGGAAGCCGAGCATATGACTAGGGCTGGGCAATTCGATTCGGGGATTTGAATCGATTCGAAGCGCGATTCATTTAAATCAATCGTTCATAGGAACAAAAACTGAAGTGAGCTAGAATTTTCATTTTTAACGACAATATTTAATCGATTTTGGTTAAATTTGACCAAAATCGATTATATTTTGTCGTTATAATATGAAAATTGTTGCTCTTAGTCTGAGTAGAAAATACACTATAAACTGTAAATTTCTTCATTTTCACAATGGAGACAAGTTAAAATAGAAAAATGTGATATTTACTATTTACGTAGAATTAGTGATTCGATCCGACTCGAAAAATATATTCGAATCAGATTCGAATTCTAAATGATTCGGTTTTGCCCAGCCCTAAATATGATTTAACCATATGTAGACCTACTCTCGTGCAGACATTTTACTCATTTTCTGTGCATGGACATGGTTGGTGGTAGAACCCGTAAGCAGTTCTTATACATGAATACCGTGCGCTAGCGAGAGGTCCAGCAGACCTCTCGCCTATAATCACCCCTCGCAGGATTCAAACCATCGTCAGGACAGTCACAGATGCGTAGCTGAAAGCGTTTTCCGAGCCCTCAGGCACTGGATTCTGGAATGGACATGGATTAAGTTATTAGCCATCGTCATTTGCAGGACAAGTCACTGGGGAGTCATAGCCTGTATATTGAATTTAGCGAAATTTCCCGTTGGGATATATATTATTTATAAAAATCCACTCGGCTCAGCCATATTTGGAAATTTGAAGGAATAAACGAGAAAGGCTTTTCCGTTGGGCGTTGCATTTTCTGATCGATTACAGTTGAATTATTAAAATGGTTTTCCGGTCTACGAGTTCTATCTCGTGAATATTTAAAATCTGCTGAAATTGTTAGGTGACGTCAAAACTGGGAGTCTATGGTAGTGACGTATACAGGAGTTATTATTTTTACTGTTAAGATATGACGTTATCATATGTGACGTAGGCGAAGATTCTTTGACCAAAACTTTTTATAGCAGTTTAGTTTAACGGAAATCAAAACGAGGGGATGAGGCGGAAAATGCCTTTTTCCGGATTTTTGTAGAAAATAATTAAGTTAAGAAATTGCACCAAAGATGCGGAGAAGCTTCAAAAAATACAAGACTCGATTGAGATAAAAAATGAAATATTCCTCTACTCAGAGTGCAATTTTCGTTTTAATTGGCGATATCTATGCTCGTGAGACCAGGGTATTCACTAGCTCAACCTTAGGATTTTTTAATGTTTTTTTTTTTTAAACGCTACTATTCTAAATGTGAGCTAGCTACGTTCTTTAACGTGTTCAGAGAAGATGGTCGCTTTTTACCGCCTAATTGGAAACTTTTTGTTAAAGATGGCCTAGTAGTTAACATGTTGGCATCGCATGTTGAATAATCTCGTGTTCGAGTCCCGGATCGTTAATTCATACCCGCCCCTTAACCCGGGGTGCAATAACTTGGTTAGGCTAAGCCGAACAGGAAAAAGATCATATCTTTCCTCCAACTCTGATTTTGTCTGTCTATAGGTGGCTGTTGATACAGGCCGTAGTCAGGGTGATACACTGTGGGAAATGTCTTTAAAAAATGTTTTATTTAGTATTAGTCACCGATGGATCGCGCCGATAAGACGCAGTTTATCTGTGGCTCATGCTTGGTAAAATAATAAAATTTCTTAGTGGGAAGGTTAACGACTAAAAATCGCACAACTGTCTTTTGAGTATTGCTATCAAACGACGCAATTTTAAAATGTTGGAACGAACATCATCTCTTTACCTCATGCGCTATCTGCGCGTATTTTATGTTCGTACATTGAAACTACGGGTTTTAAATGAATAATACTCACGATGACGGCATAATTTGGCGCGTTATCTAGGACACCAAAAACCTGTGACATAAATCTTGGATTTTGAACGTTCATACGAGGATAGGTGAAGTTGTGTGAAAAAATCGTTGCGCTATAAATCTATCCTGTACTGAAACGTGAAGAAACCGCAGTGTTCCCGGGCATTATTTTTGTTGTAATTCGATAAAAAAATTGTACTTCAAAATCTTTATGTAAAGTGAATTGACCGCTTTTTAACGTACAAAATTATGCCACCAAAAGAGCACACAACTAATTGGTATATTCTTCAATCGAAGGCTTTAGATTTTATTTTTCCTGCCTTTTCCAAAGGCACGGTGATGAATTTGACTAATCGTGACTATCTGGAATTTATTAAATAATATCATATCACGACATGGGCCAAACTTTCAAAATATTTTTTAATACAAAAACGCAGAAATAGTAAATAGAAATTATATACGAATCCGCTGTTTATATGCTGATTCCTAAATTATACCGATGGTCGCAAAAAAAAAACGTTTTTATTCTTCCAATTAAAAATTTTTACATTTTTTTCGGATTATGTTTGCTGTTTATTTTTCCTTTTCTTCTACGCCATTTCACTTTAATTACGATGTGCTTTGCAGAATAAACGGCCCATCTTATTCATCAGTCTCTGAATAAAAACACCACCAAATTCGAGTAAACTCGCTCAAACTTTTTACAAGCTTTCAGACGTGAAATTAAATGAAATATCTCTATCTTTTCTCCCCAGAGGTTTTTGCTATTTTCCCTCGGGTTTTGGATAAGAATGAACGAAGCATTGTTTTAAAGTATGCCAGACAGCTGCGACGTGACTCAACGTGAATCAATAATATGTAGATTCAGGGAAGTTTAGTAAAATGAGATTCACAGGATTTAAGAGATAAGGATATTATTTCAGGAACATTTTGCAAAATGGCATCTTGTTAAAATGGGTGGTCCATACGTCGTACCTCCGCAGCGCGGTCTATTCGTGGTTCCTGCTATACAATAACACGCCGGCAAGGCGCGGTCCATCTGTGTCTTACGCGTGACAAAATTAAATTTCTGGTCCAGGTTAGTGAAATTGAAATGAGTTTTATAGGATTTAGGAGATAAGGAAATACTATTTTAAACATTTTGTTAAGTATGGGCCATTGATAGCTAGCGCCGCCAAGGTGCGCTCCATTCGTGAATGCTGATATACAAAAACAAAAATGAATCCAAGCATCGTTGTCAAGCATAATTCACAGAGTGACCTCGTTGACATGTTGCGGTTCATCTGTGTCTTACGCTTCATAAGATGTTCAGAAAAATAGCGAAATTTATTTCATAGGATTTGGAAGATAAGGATACTATTTTGGGATGGTTTTCTAAGTGGGCGCGATGGCCTAGTGGTTAACACTGTTGGCATCGAAGATCTCGGGTTGGAGTCCGGCTCGTTAATCAATGCCCGGCACTCAATCCAGGGTGTAATACCTTAGGTAGGCTAAGCCAAACAGGGAAAATTGTATCTTTTCAGCAATTTTAATCCTGCCCGTCCATAAGAGGCCGCTGGTACAAGGCCTTGGTCATAATGATGCATGCCGAGAAGTGGCTATGAAAAAAGTGGTATTTTGTTCAAAATGGTCCATCCATAGATCCTGCACAGCAAAACAGAGGCGACAGTGACTCTTCTCAATCGAAAAAATCAGTCCACGTATGGACAATCTCGTTCAATAACATAAAAATTCCGGCTAGGGAGAGCCGGACAGTTTTATATTTTTGTAACCCTTTGCATTGTTAGAGAACGTCAGTTTGATGTTGTCGGTCCTCGATTTCAGCATTCTAACAGGGTATATTTCGTCAAAAGATGAAGGGTACTTTTTATAATATACTGTCCATAATATAAAAGTTCTTCCTTTTCTGGAATTTCTGCCAATATTCCATTATGAATAATTGTGTGTAACTAACTCATCTGCGTGTTGTAAGAGGCAACTAAAAAGGAGAGAGAAAGTGCCATACTAGTAAACGTTGTTAATTCCTTTTTGAGTTGTTCCCCAATTACGCAGAGTGAATTTCAATTATAATAATTCAAATTTATTTAAAATTTATTGGCTTTCAATTTTGTGCACAAATTGTTCCCCAATGAATAATAAATTATTAAAATTAATTTTCAAAATTTTTGTCAAGCTCGACATTTTAAATATTTCAACGAGTGTATCGGGAAAGAAGGAAGATATATGAGAAAATATTTCAAACCCATTCCGAAATTCAATTTTTTTCAAGTATGTGTCATCGATGGACCGCGTCTAATTGACGCGATCCATCAGTCACACATACTAAACACTAAAAGATTCGTAAAAAGAATGCCATGTGGGAACGTTTTCCAATAAATTTAAACGGTTTTGGACAGTATAAAGGACTTAAATTCGCCGATATATCATGCATAATAACTTTGTGTGTTATGTGAGTCACTGCTCTCCCATAGTTATTGATCGAATTTTATCTAAATTGTCTTGGCCATTCCAGACATTTCCCAGGAGACCTGCTTGTCTCAAGTTTAGTGATTTTATCTTAATCATGCTTGATTGACAATGACCCTGTAGTTACGGGATTTAGAATAATCCTAACGTACTTCCATACGTGTCGTAAAAGGCGACTAAAAGGAAACAAAGGTGGGCATATATCATTCACTGCACTTTACCATAGGGCTTCAGTCGCGTATGGGATGTTTTCCGCTTAGAGTGCAGTTGCTGGTACTACATCTCTTTGCTATTAAGTGACCGCTACTTGGTTCCTTTTAGGCACTGCTACCGGCAAATTCAAATGCATTCAAAATTTGAGATATTTCGATAATATTATATTGCTTTATCGCAAATTTTCCAATATCCTAATCAGAATCTTAAAACGAAGAACTACGAAATTTTATGGCGATTCTTGCTTTGCAAGGTATCGTACATGTTTTTACTGAAATTCAATCCAAGCAAGGCCGGGATCAGTGTCTAAAGGGAACCGAATCAGGACCACATAATCGCAAAGAGCTACTGCAAGCGGAAAACATCCCAAACGGAAATGAACAGATATGGTAAAGTGTACTGTAGTAGTATCTGCCCTGGGCAATGATAAAACCATCCACCACTTCTAAACATTTATGGTCCATCAGTGGCTCAAACCGAACAAAATAGAATTTCTGATTGTGATAAGGACCAGAATTGATCGGTGCGGCCAGGCATTGTAACTTGGAAATTTTGATCGATATGAGCATTTTTATCGGTCCGGAACGTAAAAAATTTTTTAGACGAAATTCTGGTAATCGTATTAAAATCGATTGCATCCACGTGGAAGTTTATTTAGTATAGAAACATGAGTCATGGATAGACAACGCCTATGTGGCGTGGGTCATACTTTTCGAAACATCTTTTTCTTTGTGACAATTTTATTCCTTTGAGGAGCTTTTTCAGCTCAAAGAGAAGCGGGATTCATGTTCCAAAATCAGAACTTTTTTGAAATTATTAAATTTTACAAGGGCAATATGGAAAACGCCATGACCAGAATTAACCTCATTCTTTCTTTTTCTGACGTACTTCAACCTCTCTCCGGCATCTAATAACAAAGCGTACAAAATGTTTCGAGTAATGGGGTAATCAATCCTGTGCGGAAAAAAACGATATTGCGCCATAAATACAATTTTCTTTGATAAATTGTGTGTTTTATTCCCTTTACTTTTTTGCAAAATTGATTGCAAACAGTAATCGAGATTTTATTGTTTATTTTCCACCTCAAAATAGTGTCTTTCCCCAACACGGGGAAAAAATATTTTTTACGCAAAATCGATTCGAACCAAACAGCTTCAAGCTTCGAGACATTTATTCCACCAACTCTTTGTTAATTTCCTGCGAATTTTTTCAAATCATTTGGGTAGAATTGTCTAAAAAAGAGATCGTGCGTCGCAAATAGTATTAATGGTACTTCATCTAAAAAGCATTCAAATGTGGCACTTTTATATGGATATTCTGTGTGTTTTATCCATTTTTGGGGGTGGGGGGCTGTAATCCTGTAGAGGTAACGGGAGTTCAATTGTTAGAATCTTGGGTGCGAAATTGAATTAGCCAGCTTTTACTGGATTGAAGTGGAGACGCAGATATCACTCGTGAAAAGAATAAAATACCTATGTTTACCAACTTAAAATCAACGAATGAACAAAGAAGTTCGTTCTACTCCTCCCAAGTAAGCACAGGAAAACAATAAAAATCGGCTTTTAATCATTAATCGCCAGGAAACAAAGCATTTGGGCGGTTCTATGGTAACTAATCTTCATTCGCTCCCCAATCAGAAGTTTTATTTTGCCAAGCATGCGACACAGATGGACCGCGTCTTATCGTCGCGATCCATCAGTGGCACATACTTAACAAAATTTTGCTGATTGGATCAATTAACCAACAAGTAACGCGAATAATAATAAAATGAAGCTTGTTCAACTCCACCCTTAGAAGCTTTGCTTTTATGACTTCGCGTGGGTAAAATGAGGTCATGTGTTTTGTTTGTGCTAGATAAAACAAAAAAGCGTCTCTGGTTTTCTTGAAAATGCGTTTATATTTATGAAACGGTACAGTTATAAAAGCAGCATTTGAGTTAGTTATGGTTCATTTTTACCGTGCCCGATAAAAAACACGACTAATGTTTAAAGAAACAGATTTCGTGATGCTGCGCGTTGTCGCGATAATTTGGGCGAATCGTGTGCCGAAGGTTTACACCAAAGATCAATATTATCTGATTGTTGCTTTGATTGGACTCTAAGCAACTTTTTCTGCCTTGGTCATGGTTAGCAGTTTTCTATCCCTTCAAAATGGATTGAACAAACGGTGGGGTACATGCCAGCACTTCGCTTGGAACGACCATGCAGAAAGATAATCTGCTGTGGCGTTCTATGCACGGCCAGTCTTTACATCGATGATTCAAAAACCGCGCGATGGAAAACGCTCGAAGGAATGACGTAATCAGGCCACGCATAAAATATTCATGCGATACTGGGATACGACTTTTTCGTTCGTAAAATTCGTCTCACTCCGCGAAGCATTTCTATCGTAAAATTGTCCTTTTTCGATTTCTAGACTTGAATTATTAATTAGGACTGCAGGATTATCGGAATTCAATTTCCATCAGTTCCAATAATTATACGAGCCGAGAGCGCAGATGTTTTGTTTTACGATCGAGATAAGTACAGAGCCCATGGCCGTCGCTTATTAGTTCGTGTTTTGCCATCTGCGCGACGTGTGTGTGTGTGCCTAGATAACTCGTTCCTTCTGACTTTCGGTATCGGTATTCTTTTGGAACAAAGTTCGCTCGCTATATTCTTTGCGCAGGACCTCCTTTGCGCTATAGCCATATGCTCTTTCAATAAATTTGAAGTACTTTCCCGCTCAGGCTTTGAAAAGCGCGCAGTCCGGTAGTCGCGCAACCGCATTGAGTAGACCTCTTTTGTGTTCAGCTAGAAAAATCGTTAATTTTGGAGTTGTTTAAAGTAGTTCAAGTAGTATTATGCTGAAATAAATTTTAAAACCATGCTATTATTTTTTACTTTTGTCGATTTCAACAGCTTTGTCGGTTAGGGATGGTATTTTGTCTAGGGTGAGGATTAGTTGTTGCCGAGTGTAATCAGTGGGCAACCGTGAATTGTATTCTGTCAAGCATGCGCCACATTAGTGACACATACCAGACAGGATTCTTTTTTTGGTAGAAAGTTTAAAAAACTTTTGTCGGTTTTAACGATCTTTTAGGAAGATTTTAATAGAATAGGATTTCCTTATTATCCTGCGGGAGAGGAAAGCCGAGAATTCAGCTTAATCATGTGGCAAACCACGACCTCTCGTGCGAACACCAGTTCCCAATCGGGGTTTTTTTTTGGCTTGCTATGTTTTCCTTTGCTTGGACCCAAAAAAAACCCCACGTTTCCAGTAGCTCGCTTTAACTTTTTCCTGCTTCAACTAAACCAATTGTGATGTAACCATACATAACAAATCAATTATCATCAATTATTACGTTTTTGCAAATAATATTCAAATCAACCAATCAAAACAAAGTGATTGTCCTTTTCAACCAATCAAAATGCTACATTTGTTTCTCTTCTAGAATCGCAATTTTCTTCCATTTTTGTTTTCTCAGACTTAGGACGCGTTTCTCCCTTCGGTGTGAGCTTTTCTGTTACTTTTTCGTATTCAAATATTGTATTTAATCATGCGCGAAATCGTTCACTTGCAAGCTGGACAATGCGGAAACCAGATCGGTGCCAAGGTGAGTTTGATTTTAATATTTTTTTTAGGAATTTTCCTTATTGTGAAGGACGAAATGAGCGGCGTGGCCGTGACGGTCACCGCCATTTTTTTCGTGGATTACAGAATTTTCTGTTGCCATCAACAATGTGTTGGCGTAATCTAGCTTGTACGACAAGTTGTCGAACGACTAATTAGGCTTAGTCTGGTTCTCAGCATTCCTCTCCCACGGGATAAAATAGATATCCTGTCATAAAGTTCATGAAGAATTCAGGATAGCCTATTCCACTGCTTTGAAGAGTAAATAATAATTCTGTAAATTTCAACCTGGTCCCAAATGTTTTTAGCGTTAAGTTGAACAGTGTTAAGTTAACAAACTTTTCATCTCACGGTTCGGAAGCTGCAGATTCAAATCGAAATAATCAACCAATCCTAGATTTCTTCAGCGGGGGATTTTTAAAATCTTATATTTAACCAGGCAAATTTTTAATAGGAAATGGGCAAATTTATCACAAACAATCATTCTAAAAAATTTATCGTTGTGTTTTGTTCTATTCTCCGTCAAAATGATGGTTTTTGACAAGAAAATTTTCACTTTTTCATCATGTTTTTCTTTACAATTCTTACACTTCGATGTTACAGAAAATGATTAATAATTGATTACTGGACCCATATTGATTCATGAGCTCTAAAAATTATATTCTCGTTCGCCCGGGCTGTATTTTAAAATATTTTGTTGGAAATAAATTAGGAAAGGATAGGATTTCATTTTTAGCCTATGGGAGGGGAAAGCAGATAATACAGCTTAATCATGTGGCGAACCAGGACCTCTCATGCAGATGCCGGTTCCGAATCTGGGTGAAATATTTTGGATTATTATATTTCTCATTTCTCCTGTGCATGGTTGGTTGGTGGAGTCGCAAGCAGTGCTTTTGCAAAACGCTGCATCGAGAGGCGTCAAGCAGACTTCTCTCATATAATCATCATCCCTCCTGGGATTTGAACCTGCATCTTGAGGATCACAGATCATCTGTGGCTCATGAGTCCAATACTCAAGAATGGAAGTAAATATGTTAGGACTATTCTAAAGCTTGTATCTACTGGGCAAATGATATAAGTCGTCATACTTATAAATTCTATGAATTGAAAAATTTTCTAAAACATATCCCACCCTTGTCATAGCATCTCTATTGACGGTCGTAATCTTTGACTTTTCGTTGGTTGAAGGCCGGGATGCTTACGTGAACCTCCAGCAAACCTCTCCCGTATAAGTTAATCATCATTCCTCATGGGATTCGAACCTGCGTCACGGCGATCAGAGATGCGTTTCCCGATTAATCTAACCCGTTTATTTACTGTTCAATCCATTATTCAGTTCTGGGAAGTCATCAGTGATGAACACGGCATCGACCCGACCGGAACCTACCATGGTGACAGCGATCTTCAACTCGAGAGGATCAACGTCTACTACAATGAAGCGACCGGTGGAAAATACGTCCCGAGGGCGATCCTTGTAGATTTGGAGCCGGGCACAATGGACTCCGTGAGATCCGGCCCATTCGGACAAATTTTCAGACCAGATAACTTCGTTTTTGGTAAATTGAAGTTTATTTGATCGTTTTATTTTATTCAAGTTCAATTGAATCATCTTTAATATTTGTAGGAAAATTTCAGTCCAGTTTGAAGAATCTTCTGAAATCATAGAATTCCTGATGTCTTCCTCTCGTGTGTTATTCAAGAGGTTTTATTTTGATCGATCTACAAATAGCTTAATAACATCAAATGTAGTTATTAATCGTTGATTTTTATCAAGCCTTCATAATCATTTTCAGGGCAAAGTGGTGCCGGAAACAACTGGGCGAAAGGTCACTACACCGAAGGTGCAGAGCTCGTAGATTCAGTTTTAGACGTTGTGCGTAAAGAAGCAGAAAGCTGCGACTGTCTTCAAGGTTTTCAACTCACACATTCTCTCGGCGGAGGAACCGGGTCTGGAATGGGAACATTACTCATTAGTAAAATCAGAGAAGAATATCCAGACAGGTGTGATTTCAATTTCCATTTCTCTCTTGTGTTGTCGGCTGAGGATTACTATATTATTTTATATAAGAAATTTTTAGTTTGATAGATTCCTACTTCCTTTAAAAATACTCTTTGAGTTTGAATGACGAACTGACGATTGATCGGTACTAAAAAGCTCAAAAATGGTACTGGAGCCACTTTATTATTCCCCGGATAGGTTGAAATGCAAATGCAGAAGTCCTCGTTCCAAGAAACTGGTTCTGAACAAATCCATGACAGCAGTGCGGCAGAGTCATGTTTATGGCGTTGAATATTTTAAAACTATGTGAATATAAGTTGAAATTGTTTTCGAGAAGATTGTCAAGATAATGAAGACTATTTTTTGTTTTTTCCTCCAGAATCATGAACACATTCAGCGTAGTCCCATCTCCCAAAGTATCAGACACTGTGGTCGAACCATACAATGCAACACTTTCCGTACATCAACTTGTAGAAAACACTGACGAAACTTACTGTATTGACAATGAAGCTTTGTATGACATTTGCTTCCGCACATTGAAACTCACCACACCAACGTACGGAGACTTGAACCATCTCGTTTCAGCCACAATGAGCGGCGTCACAACATGTCTCAGATTCCCAGGTATAAAGATGGTTACTTGATCAGAATTTTTTGTCTTAGTGGCCCAAATCATGTCTTGCCAAATTGTGACAATCTCTGACCAACTTCATCTCTTTCAGGTCAACTGAATGCCGATCTCCGTAAATTGGCAGTCAACATGGTTCCATTCCCACGTCTCCATTTCTTTATGCCCGGTTTCGCACCCTTAACCAGCAGAGGAAGCCAACAGTACCGTGCTCTCACCGTTCCTGAGCTCACACAGCAAATGTTCGACGCCAAGAACATGATGGCTGCTTGTGACCCAAGACACGGACGCTACCTGACCGTTGCCACCATGTTCCGTGGACGTATGTCCATGAAGGAGGTCGACGAGCAGATGCTCAATGTTCAGAACAAGAACAGCTCTTACTTCGTTGAATGGATTCCAAACAACGTCAAGACTGCCGTTTGTGACATTCCACCACGTGGTCTAAAGATGGCTGCCACTTTCGTAGGAAACAGCACTGCTATTCAGGTAACTATTTTAGGTTGCATTGTATGTGTAAGATTTCGAAAGTCCAGAACAATGTGGTGCATCCCAATATTTATGGATTCCTTCAAAATGTCTTCACCATTGAATCGTTCCTTTTTCTCAATCTCAATATTATAGGAATATGACTTAAGTAGAACAGTAGAACTTGAGCAAAAATGTTTCCTGCCAGAACTGGGCAGTCCAGTGTATATACTCTGGGCAATAGCAAAATCATTGACCGCTCGATAGGAATGTTTTTGGTAAATTCGAGTCAAAGCAACCTCATGTACACCTTGCATTATTTTTGACTTTGTTTTTTCAGGAACTCTTCAAGAGAATCTCTGAACAATTCACTGCCATGTTCAGAAGAAAAGCTTTCTTGCATTGGTACACTGGTGAGGGTATGGACGAGATGGAATTCACCGAGGCCGAGAGCAACATGAATGACTTGGTCAGTGAATATCAGCAATATCAAGATGCAACAGCGGAAGAAGAGGGAGAGTTCGATGAAGAGGAGGAAGATGAAGAAGCATAGACACGTCTACGACCATCCGATCATGATTTTTGTTAGTTTGTTAAGAAAAAAAACGTTAAAAATTGTTAAAAAAAATAATACTAAAAATTTGCTTGGTGATTGGGACTTATAAATAAATGTTCACAATAAATTGGAATAACAGCACAAATAAAAAAATTTACTGGAAAACTGACTTCTGGGGTTTTCATAGGTTGCAAGAGCAGATCAATTGTCTAGGAGAGTGGTGGTATCATTAGACGAAAATGGGGGAGGATTATAGTGGGCATGGATAACAAATTTTAATTTGTCGGCTCGCACTGATCTTGTTAAACTGCTCTCATGTTCAGTCTGCGACTAATCATGCATGAGGAGTTATCACCATAACAGTAAAAGACGATAAACGTAAGAGCTGCTCTGTTACACGGAGATTGGGAACATTGATGCTTGGAGAGAAACATTAGCTGGATAAAAGGCGGTAAAATCTGCACTCTGGAGAACACGGTATTTTCAACCTAACTTTAATACAGCCAGTCAACGCTGTGTACCAATTGGGCTCGTGAATCGCCCTTCAACAAAAAACAACATACCTGTCCCATTTAAATCATTCTTTAATTGAGTTAATGACGTTGCCCTTATATGCCACCAATTCCCCCCCCCCTTTAAAAAAAAACAAACTAGGGAACAACAATTTCCATTCTCTCGAATTTATTCAGTTAACCATTTTACAACACCCCAAATACACCTCTAAAAATCTTTCACAAGTCATCAACGTTTACAGCCTGGTTCGGGAAAATATTTAGACAAAAATGTCCTATCAAGGATGATGCTCATCAAATAGACGTTGCAAGGTACAGCTAAGGAATTACGTCATGTTTTTATCGCTTTTTATAATTTGTGCTCAGAAATTCAGACTTCGAGTCAGTCTATATGGGATAAGAAATACCCAGCTATGCAGATAATAACATCTTTGGTTGTGATAAGATTTGAAATCTATATAGGTCTACAACAATGCAGGGAAAAATTCGGGCTCTGTTAATATTTATTAGTCATATTTCTACTCTGATCAAGAAAGTCGAGTTGTGGAAAATTTCGATTGCTGCATTTCACTGAGCGTCAAGATTGTCCCTGCTTTGATTCGAACACCAATTTTGATCAATTCTTTCTAAATCAACAACTGCGTTTTGTGCGGCACATATCTTGATAAATTTTTTGTACTCTCATTTTTGACAAGCATGAGTCACTGATGGATCGCACCGATGAGGTGCGGCCCATCTGTGGCTCAACATTGACAATACAATATTTCTTAGTCTCAATATTCATGATATATTTATTTCCTAACATGCGTTTAACTAACTACAGTTCATCAGAAGGTCTTGAAACAGGTTTGATTTCTTCTACATAATCTTCTGATATATTTGCAGGAGAGTAGAAATCAACAAGGAACTTGAAGACTTCAGATTCGTCGAATTCCTATAAACAAACAAAAAATGTGTTGACCTTGAAAGACATAAAAACACAAGCGACATTACCATATAGTTCTGACTAGGGACATGCACCGATCCATAAGCAGATTTTAAACAAAAACGCACCAAAAGCCTAAATTTCTGCTCCATTTTCAAAAAAATTTTTGTGCGCCTTTATATTAGAGATGGGCTGATGTAACGGTGATTCTTGGAGTATCGAAGAATTTTCATCACCGATACAGGGGAAAGTCTTAAGATGGCGATTTTACAACAGAGCAAGAGTTCAAGGGTGCAAACATACGTAGGCACACACATACGTGAGTGAACTATACCAAGGGTATTATTATGTGGACACAAAAAGGCCTTTAACATATTTAATCAAGTACTCTGCATCGGAATCTAAATTACAAAAGTAGTATCGGTACTTGTAACAGCATTGCCGAAAATTTTGGTATCGAACCCCATCTCTACTTCAGATTGTTATGGAGAAGAACGTATCACTCGAATAAAAATATTGGATCTTTCAAAATTTTTTCATTTTTTTCTTATTGAAATTGAAATTCACTCAAAGAGCTAAAAGGAAGCAGTCAACGGCTACTTAATCACGTGGAGCTAGTACTTTCGATAATAGAACGCATCTCCTGGAGGCAACTCAATAGGAAGCAAAGAAGTGGTAGATGGTATTCCCATCGCCCAGTGCAGATACTACTCAGTGTACTTTACTATGGCCGTTCACATCCTTTGGGATATTTACTGTTAAGAGTGCAGTTGCTAGTACTACATCTTTTAGTAGCTCATTGCAATTAAGTGGCCGTTGGTTGGTTCCTTTTGGGCACTGCTTGGGATCTTGCTCAAGAGTTAATTTCAATAAAAAAAACAAGATGTAGTTAAAGCAACTGCACTTTACGCGGAAAACATCGCAAATGGAATTGAACCACTACGGCAAAGTACAGTCAGTGGTATATACCCCGGGTGTTGGTGGAAACTACCTACGACTTCTCATGGACCGATCAAGCATTGGTTACAGTGGTCAGTTATTTTTTTCAAGCACAACTTCCAGCTTTACTCGAAGTGAATAAAACTTCTATCAAAATATTCTGAGCTAGTAATGAAACTCACCAATTGGTCATTCCAGCATTTAGGGCACATCTCCCTGGTCGGCCATTGCACTTTGGGAAACTCAGGATCATCATTTTTACCACCGGATAGTCGCAGATTAACTTCATTGTGCTTGGACCATAGATACATTATGGCATCTTCACTTCCATCAACCTGCAAAATCATAACATAATTTATTTTATTAAAATTCATTGTGAGCAGGGTGTAGAGGGAAGATACTAACAGCCAGTTATGCACCGGGAGCTATTACTGAATGTAGTTCCACAACTGCACAAGTAGATAACATTCCAGAAATTGAACCACTCCAACAGGGCTATTTAATTGGCGGACTTCTAAGCTTTTAGTTAGTGCTTTGTTTTCTGTGCCCTTGCCACATTGCCCATCATGCGGTAATCTTTCATCATAATACAATTTAGTGTTTATATTTCATTTTTGCTTGTGTGTTCCACAAGCTCCACCCACTAGGTCCATTCACAGGAAAAATGAAAAATATGACAAGACAAAAACTTTCACCTGATTCAAAAATGGTGCCAGCACAAGAAGATTTGGTTTGTCATATGATTAAGCTGTATTCTCGGCTTTCTTTTCCTAATGAATTCCTATCCAATGTTTGGGCAATTCCTAAGTTGTTTCGATAGGAATACTCTGGTATAATAATACCTGTGATCTTCATATTTTAGTGTTAATCACACCAAAGTAAGCAAACAATATGATAACCTATTCAAAGTGGAGGCTCAAAAATATCACAAACAGTTTTATATTGAAGGTTTTTACAATGATCTCTAAACTTCGAAATTCCCTCCCTTCACACTGCTTCCCTGATAGTGCATGGCTTCAGAACTCGCGGTTAATGGAAATCTGTCACGGATGGGGATTCCTTAGTCCTTATTCCCAGATTTCAAGTAACTTTTCAAGTATGATACGTCTTCTGCAGTCTTGTTCCTAGCAAATTTTGATAAAAAAAATAAGCCGAATTACCTCATCAATGTCATCAGTCGCAATTGCCCAATGTCTCCTGCAATCCATACAAGTGAAATATCTCGCTATATATTCCTTCATACTGATGATGACTCCTACTCCCCATTCACCCTCTGAAACAAAAGCATAATATATTGTGCCAGATTGCGACTTGATTGTCTATCTTTTACCTTTATTCACTCTTTGAAATTCCCCCTCCTCAAGGCCAGTAGCAGCTCTCAAACAAACAAAAAAACGACTCACACGGAGGAAAACACTACAAAATGCAGCACAAAGGATTGTTTAAAACGTCCCAAATAGAACTAAAAGCTGCCCTATGATCCAGTAAATCTGATAGCAGCCTACAGAAGGTGGGAAATATGTTAGGCGAATCTTGAGTTCGCACCTGAATCCAACAGATATCCGATTTTGAGCACAATTAATTGTAATGTGAAATTGACCCACTTCAGCATTGAAACGAACCCAACTATAAAACATAAAACAAACCTCCAAACCGTACCTGGTTCGTACTTGTACGCTTGGTTCGCCAGTACATGGAACAATTGCCATAAACTACATGGAAATCCTCGTAAATCAGATCGACTTCCGGAACATCCATAGTATGTTTCGTTCTTCGTCAGGTATGCTCCTTTGGTCTATAAAAATTTTTAGAAAATACAATATTACAAATGAAGATATGATAGACCGAAGTTTTGTATTCTTGAGACATAGCAGCTGTGAAACCTAGGTAAATAACAGAAGTCAAAATTTCTTTTAACAACTCTCAAACAACAAAAGTTGAGGTTCTGTACGTTGAATCACTCCAAGGTAAGAACCATGAAACTGGAAACAACTCCAAAATGATATATTAGTGGTCCTATGCGAATGGAAAGTTAGGCTTAGGATCCAGGCGTAGGATAGAATTGACTTTTTCACTTAGAATTTCATTTTCATTCTGCAGAAAAGGAAAGCCAGGAATACAGCTTAATCATATGGCGAACCACAGCCTCCCGTGCAGATACCAGTTCCGAATCGGGGTGAATTATTTTGGCTTTTTCTCATTTTTTCGTGTACGTGGACTTGGTTGGTGGAAGAAGCATTAAGCAGTGCATATGTGAACCATCGTGCACCAGCAAGTCGTTCGGCAGACCTTTCGCAAATTTGAACTGGAGCCTTTCAATCAGAGATGCGTTGCTCTGAGAGTATTCCCAATGCTTTACCAATTGAGCTGGCATTGCAGAACAGTATCTTGCTTCCCTGAAATTGTCATTTTCGCAGTAGAGGTGGAGATCAAAACTGGATATCTTTCCATTTTAGAAATGTTTAAAAAAATCCTTGCAATCAAAGTCTTGAATGGGAAAATGAATTTTTTTTCTAGGAATTTGTTAACTAAACAAAAATTTGCTAAATGTCTGATTTTCTCAACTGTGTGACAGAATCTTAGTTTTCTTTGGGTGTCTGAAATGTTATTTTGTCATTTTTTTTGGATAGACAAAAGTTTCAAAACCATCAACACTGCTATTTCATAGCAGTATTGGTGATTTTGAACCTTTTTATACAGTTTGGTTGTCACGAGGCACTCAAAGACAGACAGACATTTAAACCTTCTAGCCACAGATATATGATGAATTATTGCCCATTCGCTATATTTTCTTCTGTTGGAATCAGTTTTCTTTGGGTGTCTAAGTAGGAGAGTGGTGGCCATTCTGATTCTCAACGCATAAACTTAATATTTCAGGCAGCCCTGGGATAAAATAATATCTTTTACTTCATCAGCTCTCTCGAGAATTTCTTGCCAAGTTCCCCAGACCAACATTTTGTTTATCAGAAGATCTTTTACACTTTTATTGATTCTCGTCAAAAAATTCATAACTTCTGGACGTCCGGGGAAGTACTGTAAAATAAAGAAGTGTTTATGTTTTCGCCCGCTGCATATATTCATATACAAAGCATCATTCCACTATATTTTAGTGGTAAAATATGTTTTAAGTTTTGTATGCTTAGTGCGTGGTTGTTAAACTTACATTTATGTACGCCTTTGCCAAATCAACAGCAGTTAGCAGGTTCTTCCGGGTATTGCTTTCAGCATTGTTTAAGAGTGAATTCACGATAAGTGGTAGGTGGTTTTACCACCGCCCAGGGAAGATATCACTCACAGCACTTTATCATAGTGAGTTCAGTTCCATTTGGGATGTTTCTCAGTTTTTTAGAGTGCAGTTGCTGGTACTAAACCTTTTAGTAGACCTCTGCTATTAAGTGGCCGTTAGTTGGTTTCTTTTTGGCACTGCTCTCGGGCCTTGCTCAGAGTGAATTTCTAAGCCTAACCTTTGGATGTTTGAGCAACTCGCAAAAATTTTGGATTTTTAAAAGCTTCACAAATAAGATTTTTTGTCTGCACCCTGGTCTTGTATCAAAAATGTACCAACCTTCACAAGCATCGCAACATAATCTTTCAGAGCCTGCAGATTTCTTCCTTGTATATATTCAACACCAGATATTTCTTTGCGTAACGAGTAATGGATCGCTACTTCTAGATCATGCATGTAAACTTTAGACCTGGGAGAAAAATCAAAATAATCTAGAGGGAGAGACAACTTCAATTCATTAGAATAAACTTTGTAAATCAGATTAGATTTATATCAGCATTGCAAAGTAAACAGTGAGTGCATGCATTGCAATTAGGGCTGGGCAACTCATTCGGTGATTTGAATAAAATCGAAATACAAATTATTCGACTCAGTCGTGAAAATATCATAGGAAAAAAAAATTTGCTGCTAAATGAAGTGAAGTTTTCCATTTTCAATGGCAAAAGGCAATCAATTTTGGTCAAATTTGACCAAATTAAAAAATGAAAATTCTTGCTCTTAGACATGGAGTGTGAATTGATAATACACCAAACTATAAATTTACTGATTTCCACTGTGAGACAAGTTGTAATAGTAAAAATGGCATATTTGTCATTTACATGGAATTTTTTTACGATTCGAAGAAATTATTCAAATTCTAAGGGATTCGGTTTTGCCAGCCCTAATTGCAATAAAAAAAACTTCTTTATATGAAAGTAGGTGCATTTTTTCCTACATGGACTTCTTTCATACCACAATACTGTTTTTTCATTCAAGTGCGACAAAACTTTATACTCATTAAGCAAAGTACAACCTGCAACTCCATCCTACCATTGTGTGGAAAAGATTCCATAAAAATCTGAATCGCTATATGTATGTATGTGTTTATCTTGCCTTTTAGCATGCACGATAATAGTAGAAAATATACAGTGAAGTGAAAGAGAAATATCTGCCCTTAGGCGATCATAAAAAGCATTCAGCGTTTTCTTCTCTCCAGACACTCTTTCAGACACTCCAGCGATAACTTGTCCACGCAATTCAAAACCTAGCACACACAGGGTGTTTCAAATATCCATAAACCCATACCTGTCCACATCTGGCATAGTATAAGTCTCCTTTTCTTGTTCAGTTTCATTTCTTTTTTCAATAACAATTTCTTCTCTGATTCTTCTCACTTCAGGTAGTGATTGAAGTTTGTTGCGTATGAATTTTCGAGCATCTGGAGGGATAGAAAACGAAAAATTTCATTTTTATCAACCTTATATACAGAGTTGCCATATTGGATTACTTTGAATTGTATTCAAAATCTTTAGATGCCAGGTCTCAAGAAAACAAGGAATGTTTTATAGGTTTACTACACAATACCTATAATAGAAAACGAGTCGGGATAGAAATATATTTTGATCCTGTAAGAGAGGAAAGCAGAGAACAAGGCTTAACCACACTGCACACGGCAACTTGTGCAGATGCCATTCCCAAGCCAGGGTTGAAGGTTTTCACCATATGCTAATTGCTCGACAGAGGAAGTCATAACCATCAACTATGTGATCCGTAATGCGTCCTGGTGAAAGGTCTAGCAATTCTCTCCCATATTATCACCCCCACATGATTTGAACCGACACACATCTCAGGTTCGAGCCCGCCGAGTCCGCCTCGTTAATCCATGCCTACCCCTCAACCCAGGATGTAATAACTTGGGTGGGCTAAATCAAACAGGACACCATCATATCTTTCCAACAACTCTTAACCCTATCCGTCTATAAGTGGCTGTTGGTATAGGGCCTTGAACAGGGTGATCCATTCCAATAAGTCACTATATAAAAAAAATAAAATTAGAGACGCTTATCTCTAATTTCCCCAATCAGAAATTTTGTTATGCCAAGCATGAGTCACTGATGGATCTGCGTCTAGTCTGTATGTCCCATTAGTGACTCAGATTTAACATAAGCAAATGTGTTCTATCAGAAGAAAATTCAGCAATTGTGTAATATTTCAAAATATATTTCTTGCTAGAAGATTAAGATTAAATTTTTGAGTGTCTGGTGGTAGCAACCAAACCGAACAAAAAGTTTCAAAATCATCAATACTGCTATAAAATATTAAATAAATAACGCTTTCCCATTTACCTTCATCTTCAGGCACAATCCATTCAGTGTGAGAAGCAGAATCTTTCAGTACAAGGATGGTAGGGGAAGAGTCCAACTCAAATTGATAAAAATCTTTCAATAATTTCAGAACTTTCTTGTTGGTTTCTGAGACTCTGCGGATTTGAACGCCAGTGAACGCTGTCATATCTAGAATGACCTGTGTAATAAAATGCAAAAGGTCAAATCGCTGATTCAGCAAATATTCCTTTTTTAATATAGCCTTGAATATGAAAATAAATTCATAACTACGAAAAGAATAAGAAATGCAATGCACCTTTAATTCATACAACATTTTTAGAAGTAGAAATTGAAAAAAAAATAGAGAATATTTGTTGTGATTTACTGTGAAAATAAGATAAGTTCCGCTGCATTTTGCAAGTTTTTGTTCCTATGACCGATGCTCGACTGATTCGAATTAAAGATACTTCGGAGCGATTGGAATCTTTGAATTGAATTGCCAAAATAACCATAACAAACGTTTGCATAACACATGTTTTTCATAACACAAGATTTATTTCTTTTAAACTGAGTGTATTGAGCTCGACTTTTTTTAGTTTTTCAAAGGTAACACAACAGTTAGCTGCACCTGCCAACAGAGTGTGCTTGTTTTCCTTGAATTGATTTGTGATGTGCAATCTGACGATAATTCTCTAAGCTGTTTGGTGAACTTTGGTGAACCACTTTAAGAGTAATTATAATCGTAAGACACATATTTGCTGATATTTTTTTTTTGCTCGCAACACATTGGTGATTCAAAATCACATAGAAAAGTCACATGCAGAAAAGTACTATATTGAATTTATTTTTGAACGTCTGGCTAAACAATAGATCTCACGATCGTCAATGCTATTACGAAATAGCAACGCTGATGATTGTGAACCCTCCTGATGATTGTGAACCCTCCTCCACTCAAAGACAATTATGTGAAAATTTCAGACACTTGAAAGTGAAAATATTGTTCACCTTTACTATCTGATTTTCCGTTCAGTCTTTGAAAACCAAACCTTAAATAATTTATTATTATAGTTTATATCTATGAAGAAATTCCACCTGTCGTCCAACAAATGAAGACTTCGGTTCTATAATAAGAATTCTGTGATCTGTTCCAGGTTCTTCATCAATCATTGCTTCAAGATCTTTCTTTCTGTTTAAAGAAAGTAACCATTGGGGATCAGAGCAAAATGACATACTGTGTGTTAGTGAGAGGCGACTAAAAGGAAACAAAAAAGTGGTAAAACGAGTATTTTTACCGTAAACCAGGGCAGATACCACTCACTGCACTTTATTATAGTATTTCGGCCTCTCTTGGATTTTGCTTGTAGTTTTGTTACTGATTTTGTTTATCACTATTGGCCTTGTGTCAATTTCAATCAGAAATTTGTTTTATCAGATCAAAATAAAGCAAAAAAACATATTTTTTGCTTGGTTTTAAGTTGAATATTAGTTTTTGTTATTGTAATTTAAGAATGTTCTATATCACGAATAGTAAAAGGGACTTCCACAATAGTTGATGAGTAAATTTTGTTCATATAAAAACAGGCAGACAACTTGCATTGACTGACACTTGTATTTTGTGATAAAAAACAACTTTTCGGACATCAGAAATAGTTTTTTTTATCAGAAATTTTTTTCCATCAATTAAAAACTTTTACAAAGCCCATTAATTTAAATTCCTAATTCAAAATAAAATATTTTTTGGGGCTACCAGTGATGAAACTATACACAGCTGTGCAACAGAAGAAAAATATAAAAAGGAAACAGTTAGTAAATAGTTGGCTGTAAACGAACTTTCTAGAAAACTAATATTTCGTTCAACAGATGGAAAATGAACTTAAAAAGAAACGAAAAAATCAAGCAATGACAACTACCCGCTCCAAATTTCTTTCTTTGAACCAAAATGCTGAGAAAACAACAAATAAAAACAAAATCTTTTAAGGGTTTTTACATTTAAAAAAAAAAAGATGTTTATTCTTTGTTCTAACTAAAATGACAACCGAACGTTTCAAATATATAATAATATATTTGAAAGTTTCCACTATTCCACGACAGTTCTACATTTTCTAATAATGCTGCAAATACTTCAAAGTGTCCAGCGAAAACTTTGCATTTTTCGAGTTTTCTTGGATAAAACTGATCAGACTCTCTCGTACTTTTTCCAGCGAATCGGAATCCTCAATAACTCTACCACCGGCCCCGTAAACTTTCTTTCCTTTAATTTCATTGATACAATATTAATAATACCATGGAGTATTATTTGATCTATTATTTGTTTGATACTTTCATGAAAGATATGTCTCGACCAACCTTGCACTAAGCGAATTTTGAAGAAAAGAATTATTTGAATCTTTTTGTAAGTTGGTATTATAATTACAATGCAAAATTGAGGATTCTAAAATAGGAATACAAAACAAAAGACTGCCAGCATATTAGAGCAATAGTTGATCCAACCGAAATTTCAATTGATGATCGAATTTTTGCAGATACAAACCAAGTAGCATACCTTCATATTTTCTTCTGTGACCAGCAAATTCCTCATCTGTTGTGTTCGCAGGAAAATACTGAAAAAGATTGAAAATTAGACATGAAAGGTTGATTTATTACTAGAGAGGAAATCAGAGAAGTGGTGTTCTTATGATGACCAAGAGGAACAATTTTTCAACATATAATACAATATTAAATTGGGGATCCTATACAACGTATTTAGTTAGCTCAATCGGTGAAAGTTTTACAAATGTGCATCTCTGATAGTCCTTGGTTCGAATCCCGTAAAAGATAAATATTGTATATGTGAAAGATTGCTGGTCAGTTGACAAAATCTGGCTCTCTTCGGGTGTCTTAAATATGCTTGTTATTTTCTTTGGATAGACAAAAAGCCTTAAAACGAGCCACACTGCTATTTCATAGCAGTATTGCTGATTTTAAAGCTTTTTCTAAAGTTTGACACTCAATAAAATCATAATTATAACCTCATAGCACAAAAGATTGATCATGAAATACTGCATATTTTATAAACTTTCTCCTGATAGAGCTCATTTTCTGGTTCTGGTTTCTCATGGTCCTGGGTTCAAGTCCGGTGCAGAATAATTTTAATATGGGAGAGAATTGCTGGACACTATGCTGTACGTTTAGGCAATAATTTTAGAATTATTAACGTATTTCCTGTGTGTCGCAAGAGGCGACTGAAAGAAATCAAAGAAGTAGTAGATGGTTTTACCATCGCCTGGGGCAGATACTACTCGGTGCACTGTACCATGACAGTCCATTTCCGTTTGCAGTTTTGGGTGCAGTTACTGGTACTACATCTTTTTGCAGGTCTTTGCTATTCTCGAAAAATGAATCCCAAAACTTACCCTGAAGTCTGGCATCCCACTTATGAAGAAGGGTTTTCTGAAGCAAACTTTCAATCCAGTATCAAGTCCACTCTCAGACTTGCTGACGCAATCAACTCCAGCGAGTCTGACCACACGATGCCAATCTGGAGAATAAATGTTAAAACGCTACAACGGGCTGGGGACTGGGTTAATTTTTTTATTCTAGTTCAAACAGTATTTAAAATTTCACTATATAAATAGAATGTTTCAGATAAATGAAATCGCTGATATTATTTTGCCCATTTTGCAGTAAAGTCTTAACTTATGTTGAATTTTACATCGTAAAATTTGGCATATATCATGAATTTACTGCGAAATGAATCAATTCAAAATTAATCCAAAAATCAGACTGTTCTCATCAGAATTCTAGAATATTTGATTATACCGATAAGGACCATTCCTTGCCGGAAGTACGTTACAGCATTTTTTAAAACAGACAGAGAAAATGTCAAATACTCATACACCTGAAGAAAATGAAAAATTTAGCAATCAAGCAATATTTTATCATATAACTCCCGCTATAAGATTTGAATGCCCTTTTTTAAGTGTCTTGTAGCAGCAACCTCACACAAAAAGTTTAAAAATCATGAAATAGAGCATTGATGGTTGATACAAAGGCTTTAAATACCTGAACAAAGAAAAAAACATGACTCTGTCACCCAGCTATAGTACTACTCACCTTTGATGTCCATAGCAAGTTGTTTATAAGTAGGAGCAAATGTCTTACAATGTCCGCACCACTTTGAATAGAATTCAACAAACCATGCTACAGAGCTGTTGTAGACAGTAGATCTAGAAAAATTTTTCAGAACAAAATATTTAATACAGATAGAAAAGTAATATATCTCAGTATGCCCACCACTCAACCCAGGATGTAATAACTTGGGTGGGCTAAGCCGAATAGGAAAAAGATCATATCTTTCCAGCAATTGTAACCCTTTCTGACTATGCATTAGATAGTGTTAAAAAGCTGACGAATATCAATAACAAATTGTTATTGTCCTCAGCAATATAGACATAAAATTTTAGGTTTTCTTTTTCGGGACACATTGAAGCGATTCTGTGATTGTTTACACTTTGGGCACTTAACAACTTTGATTTCAAACTTCATAGGGCCGCCGTAACAGGGCCTGGGACATGGTGATCCACTCTTAAGAAGTGGCTATAAAAAATAAAAATTTTGGAAATTCAGGGCTGAGAGGATTGAAAAGGAATATACGTAGGTAACCAAATAAAAAAAGCTGCACTTCTCAGCAACCCGTTTGACATGATTGACCAGGAAGCTCATCTCAACATGCCTAGTCTGCCTACGCCTACTGAAACTCAGTTTATCTTTTTATGTAAGTTTCACGTTTGAAGGTGAATTTTAAGTTTTGATACCTACTCACAAATATGTTTAATTTACTGCAAAAAGTTGAAGCGTTGTGGAACCACTAAGAAAAGTATTTATGCGGTAAAACTATAGAAAATAATCGGCCCTGATAAACAGGAATCGAGAACCAGTAACAGAATCCCATGCCTGAAAACTTTTCATAGGAATCAGCATATGAAACCTTTATCTCATAGTATAGAGTCACTTCTATCTACTATGGACAAATGCTGGCCTGGACTGAATTCTTGGCAAATTCTTACCTGAAAATCTCAGCATCAAGCATTTCAATCCCATCATCAACTGAATAGTGAACTCCTTCACCTGAAATCGAAAAAAACTCTCAGTTAAAAGCAGGCTGGTTTGGCTCAGATTGAATTATACAAGATCTTAACGAAATACTCAAATCATAGGACATCATTTTTATCATGCAGTATTGGAAAGCTGATAACACAGTTTATCTTATGATTAACAACACCCTCTAGTGTCATCACCCGTTTAAAGCACATGATCGAGTAACCAATATAGAATTTGTAATGCATGGTCATCGTTAGTGGAAGAAGCTAAACGAGTGGTTACTAGACCCCCTCCAACGACTGGGTGTCGGAGAATACTAAATATTCATATCTGGCCTTACATAGGACAGCTAACAATGTATGTATTACTAAAAGTAACATAAAACTCCATTGGATGGTCTAACCGGAATGTCATACTGATTATAATTTAAGTTTGGAGGCAGTATTATCAGAATCTTATCAGTGATTGAGCAAGACAATTTGACCAGGAGTGATAATATCGCACCTCTTCTATGTCTTATATTTCCATCATCATCCTCGTCATCTTCAATGAGTCCCAGTGTACTATTAGCCAGCAGAATCAGGAAACATAAAAATATGCAAGGGATATGTAACTTCATTTTTAACAGTCCTGTGAAATCTGTGATATACTTGGGAAAATGTAGAAGTGTACATTATAGAGAACGATGGAATAGCAAAAACATTAAAAAGGAGTTGTGAGTAAATTTCAAACAGCGCAGAATCAATGCTGTTTTCTCTTGAAAAAGTCGTATGATTATTGGTTAAATTTTGAAGTGTATAGTGAATACCAGGCTATAGTGTATTGGTGAGATTCCAATTACTAGATTAAAATTATTACTGGGTTACATAAAGAAAAGGGCAGAAGGAACCTCAAGAAAACAATCTCTCATCCTGGAAATAAATATTTTAAAATTTGGTCAAGGCTTCATAAGAGTTTTGTGAGAGTTTGAGGACCCGCAATTCCACGAATTTGAAAGCCTGGTACATGAAGGATGGAATAAATGGCTTGGATGTAAATAAGGTAATTGTTTGCGATTGGATGTTATGAAAAAGAAGCCCTGAGCCAAGTATCTGCGACACTCAGCCTTGAGAAAGCATCATTGGCTGGGCATTAGATGTCTGACCTTCGCAACCCTATCAGGTTTAAAATCACAATTGTTAAGTTCCCAAAGTTAAGTGCCAAATAACCACAGAAACGCTTCAATGTGCAGCAAAGAAGAAAATCCAAAATGTATATCTATATTGCTGACGACAATAATATTTTGTTATTGATATTAGCCAGCTTTTTAACACTATCAAAATCATCGTCTTTAGTTAAATTGTCTTTTTCTTCACTTTCTAATACCCTGGGAACAAGAACGTTATCGAGAGGTTCACCAGTTTCATCAAAATATTTCAACCATTCTTTCTTGTGAAAAGTATCTACGAGTCCTATATTAGGAATCCTTTCACAAATTTCTTGAAACGCATAACAGAAATCCCTAAAATGTCCCATGTATAAGTTCATTGGACGTTCTTCAGGCCGGACACCTGATTTTTTGAACATTTCCGTGACAAGGTCATCACGCTGACGGGGAAAAAGCGAAGCAACCCCACGCTTACAATATTTTTTGCCGAAAATGAAAAATGTGTTTAACGACATGATCAACAGTTTTAAAAGGTAGCTCGATTTCAAATTGTTTTTTTGGTTCGATTCTCATTACTGCAACGTCAACTTCAGGGGGTGGGACAAACGATTTCCCTCTTATTGTGTGGCAATAATTGACGTTACATAAATACTGCGCAGTTATAGAAAGTCTACATCTTTGCGGGTCTTTCGGCATGGCCACTAAACGCTCACCGACCTCTTTTTGAAAAGTCAGTATCGCTGGGATCCGACCCAGTTCAAAAACTCCAGTACGATGTGATATTGCATCCAACCATTTAAATAAAAGCGGCAGTGAAACATTGAACGGTAAATTTCCGATAAAACACAAAGCTGGCAATCTATCATTCCAGTCTTTTGCTTCTTCTTTCGGAAAAGCGTTCATTTCATCAAACTGCAAAATATATCAGCGTGATGGATTTTCATTCGTCCTTGTGCTGCACTTGCTAACATTTGCAAACTTTGTATGAATCTCCAATCTTTTTCAACCACTGACAAAGACGCAGCGTTCTTGTTCAATATCGCCCGTGTTATTCCACCAGGCCCTGGACCTACTTCGCATATATGCTTTCCCGTAAGATCATTCATAGCACATGACACAATTCTGTCGATTATCCTCGGATCGAACAAGAAGTTTTGAGCAAGTTGTTTTTTAGCTCTGACATTATAGATCTTCAAAATACTCGCCACAGACGGTAGAGGTGGTAATCGCAACCTTGGTGGCATTTTTATTAACTAAACCTAGAAATAGAAAAGGAAAAAATGAAATAGAAAGAATTGTAATACAATACGAGAAATTGAAAGAGCATAAGGAGTTTAGTTTGTCAGATTAAACACTGGTTTTGTCCAGGTGGATAAAAGAATATTCCATTAATAAAGCTTAGAGAATGAATTTTACTTTTCACATATATTTCAGAGTGATATCCCAAAAATCACTAAGTGCTACGAAAGTTTGTGTCACATATAACTTCAAACAATTCAAATCAATACTCATAGTATAGTATCTAATCAGATATAATCATAACGAATCATACCTCACTCTTATCGCATCAGCAAAATTTGCTTGTTGCTTGCTAAAAGAAAACTAATATCTATTAGAAATTTCAATTCGTCAGGCATGGGGTGCTGAGGGGCCGTGCCACAGGGGCACATTCTCTCAGTACCCAATGCTGAACAAAGCTTTGGAAAAAATACTTTCATCTGGTGTGTCTAATCTAATTGAATTTCCATTATTTAGTTTTTTCTCGTTTAGCTAAAGATAATGCATGTGCTTCTCTGATCAGTTTTAAAAGCTTCCATATCATAATAAGGTATATTAGTAAGAGGATCAATATATTTTGCTGGTTTGTTGGTTACAGGGACACATAGGCTTGCTAACTCTAGGCATTTTTTTTCCAGTGGAATTCTCTTTTAAAAGTTTCCGGTTCAGAAAAAATAATAAAGTCTCGAGAGATTTTTTTTTTCTGGGCAGTCGGGATCTACTGATGGCATTGTCGTAGACAGGTACTTAATTGTTGGTTCTGCAAATGTTCGCTTTTTCGTGCTAGATTTTTTGCGATTTGCTTCAAGTCGCTGATAATTATGCAATGATTTTTAAATTTTTACGTTCAGTTCGTTCGGCTTCTTGCATGAGTTCTTCTTGAGTTAATCTCCGTACTCCGACCATTGGTTTTTTCACAGTTTCCTTTTTCTTTTGATCCGCTTTCTGCCGTTCTTTCACCTTCATACTTATTAAATATGAATTAGCTGCAGTTGCTCGTCGCGAAGATTTGCGGCTCGGACCTTCATTCCCAGGGGGTAGTTGCTTCATTTTTCTTTGTTTCCTTTTGCGGCCTTTCATCCTTTTCCTTGTCTTTTTCATCCTTTCCATCCTTATCTTTTTCATCTTCTTTTTCCTTTTTTGCCTTCTTTAATTGTGGGTCTTTATACGCTTTTGTAATTGCACCCCGCTTCCGCTTTTTCTCCGATTGTTTTATCGTTTCCTCATCTTGATCAGAAACAATTTCATCATTTTCGGAGATATCGAAGTCAGAGTCGACTTCATCAGCTGAGTCTTCTTGATCAGAATGAAAATCATTGTCTTCTCTTTCCTCTTCAAACCCACCGTAAGTCGTTTTATAAAAGTCATCTTCATCTAATTCCTCTTCCATGACCTTTGACATCCGATTTCCTGCGGTGCATCGAGGCTCTCTTGAAGCAGCCATGGTGATTATGTTCTATGATATCACACAATAACAGCTAAATTTGTGATCTAAATCTATCAAAAATGAAAAAGTACAATGCACAAAAACATGAAATATTTCAAGAGAATTTCCAGGTAAATCACACTTCACCAGACAAGGATGCTGGCCGTTTACTGTGATGTATTCAAAGAAATAGAATTGTTCGACTGTGCCAGCACAGTCCAAATGTATGTCATATTGGTAAAGGTAATTTTCAATCACCATTAATGTCAATGTTTTTTTAAGATTTTCCTACAAGCCACAAAACAAATATTACCTGCTTTAAGCAACATTCATTTTAGAAAAATTGTTTAAATCAAAATTAAAAACTGCATTTAAGATTGTTCACACCTCCTTGCAATTAAGGTTCACTAATTGACAAATCATATTTAAATCTAACTATTATATCGAGAAAACAAGGATACTGTTGTGTACAGAACAATTTGACAGAATGCATGCAAGCTGTGCTCCGGTACTCGTAGGCATCTGAAGAAATGGGTTCCATCAGAAAAAATTTAGCAATTGGGCGATATTTTCATGATGTTGCTAGAAGATTAAAATGCCTATTTTCGAGTTTCTGGTAGCAACCAAACTGTCCAAAAAAGTTTCAAAATCATCAATACTGCTATGAAATAGCAGTGTTGATGGTTTTGAAACTTTTTGTTCACCCATGAAAAGGACATGAACCTGAAGAACAATAAGATTATAGCGCCCTGGGTACAGAAAATACTCAAAATAGCAGTGGAGCACTTCAAAATTCTCACTTGTTTTTGACTATATTCAAATCACTGAAAAGAAAATATTTATTTTGGTCAATCATGATTTGAATAGTTTGGATAGCAAGGCCCGTGGTATTTGCAAAGGATGAAAAGCAAAATACTGAAAAAAAAGGCAGTTGATAGCAGCTTTTAATATGGGAAATGAAAACCAGAAATAATTGCAGTAAAGAAGACCAGGGCAAAAAGGGAGGTTAAAATTATAATACCCGTCAAATGAAACATGTATTGTTAAGCAAGAGTCGCTGATTCACCACTCCTTCACTGAGGTATGGGCCATCTCTGATTCAAGCTCGACCACTGGTGGCAGGGTGAGGCATAAACCAAAGGTGTTTAAAACCTTCTTAAGCTTTTTTATAAAGACTGGCAACATATGAGCTACTCTGGCAACGTGAAAAAGAGAGGGCATCATAAAAAGTCAACAAAAAGGTAATATTCCTGATAACCATTACAAAAAATTACGCATATAGTCATTCAAAAAAGGTGTGATCTTGCAAAAGATATTATCTAAAACAAGTTCAAAATGACCAATTTTAAGCATTATTAGTCATAATAGTGCAACCACTTCACAACAAAACAACATTAATCAGTTGCAGGTGAATTTGAAGTCTTCAACTCGATTCAAAGCTGCAAAGAAGTCCCACAAAATTTGCATGCACAAAGAAGAACAAGATTCTGATACAATGCTGTTATCCATGGGTCACTGAGCGTTTTTTTTAACAGACACTTTCTGGAACTTGTGTTGGTTCATTTTCTTTCAATTCTTTACCATTTTCAATTTCTGCTCCCTTGTTTTCATCATTTTCCATTTTTCTCTGCATTCTTGATTTCATCATTTCCATCTTCTTTTATTTTTTTAATTTCAATTTCATCACCTACATCTTTTGTTATTGCAGCTCTTTTTAAATTTTTCTCTGATCCTTCAGATTCTTCTTTGCCATTTTCGTTTTTATCAGTTTTCGAATCAGACTCTTCTTTGTTATTTTCATTTTCTTCAGTTTTCGATTCATTCGGATCTTCTTCGTTTTCAGAACCAGAATCTTCATCATCCCCCGATTCTTCTTCCTCTTCGTCATCAGAATCAAAATCGTTGTCTTCCTTATCTTCTGTGAATCCTCCGTACGCAGTTTTGTAAAAATCATCATCCTCCTTTTCGACTTCCTCTGCAGCGTTTGCCATTCTGTTTCCAGCAGTGCTCCGGGATGGACGGGAAGAAGCCATGTTATTTATTGCTATATATTATCAGATTGTATTCGAATATAAACCTACATTAAAACGATAATAATGAAAAAGCAATTAATAATCATGGAGCAAGATTCAATTCAAATTTTTTGCCGTCTCAATTCTAATTATTATTTTAATAAAAAATATAACCGGAATCCGAAGTTATATCGTTATGTAATATAAAAAATATAGAGCTCAAATTTGGTTTTAATTCAATTTAAATCCATTTTATTAGTTCATCATCGATAAACCCTATCATATGGTAATAATATACAACCTTTAGTGTATTTTCTAAATCTTAATCTTGTGTTTATCAGATCTCTGTTGTCCAGAAATTTGAAAATCCTTGGGATTCTGTGCGGAATTTCAAGCCTTATTTAGTTCTGAGTTTATCACTTGACACAAACTGCGAATATTTATTAGGATAATTTATTGAATAATGCTAGCAATTCTCACACTGATGTCAAACATTGAGAGGACCAACCACCCTAAATAAGGTAAGATTGTGATAAATTGAGAAAACCACTATTATCTTGCGTGCCTCCTGCGCAATACTCGTTTACCAATGAATTACAATAGAAATATTATATTAAAATACGTTTTTCAGCTAATATTTTCCGTATTCTGCAAAATGGCTAGTAAATTTTTAACACACGTTCTAAACATATTTTCATTATTAGAAAATAGTTGATTTATCCTTTTCCTTAACGATTCCCACTCCTCAATGTTGGAGATCTTTCGCTGCCCAGTGCCACTGATTCTACATTCAGACTGGGAACAGAGGCAGTTAAGTTAGCAGGTTAGGGTTTGAATATTACATTATCAGTTCACGAGTTATATTAAACGTCAGCTAAGTAACTATGCAATAATAGTTGATTTATTCTTTTCCTTAACGATTCCCCCTCCCCAATGTTGGAGATCTTTCGCCGCCACTGATTCTACATTCAGACTGGGAACAGAGGCAATTAAGTTCAGAGTTAGCAGGTTAGGGTTTTGAGTATTACAGTATATTAAACGTTGGCTGAGTCCTTTGTGCTTTTATGACGTCTGGCTTGCTTACCATTAAAATTAATTCTGCTTTTTATTCATTTTAAAGATTTGTTTTGCATGAAAATCCTATCACATGGCCACATTCACTGTAAGCTATTCACTATAATCACTATTTTCGGCAGTTCCGTCAGGTCTTCTAACTTTATTTCTTTAGGTTACACTTGCTTGCACTGTGCGGAGTGAAAATTGTTACCGTATCCATGAAATAAGCTTTTTTAACGTAACGCACACATCATTCCGCATTGGTTAATAAATAAATATACACAAACACAAATTTCCACATATCCTGAGTTAACCCTCATATTCATTTCCGTGATACTTTTTAAAGTTTTATGCTTTGGGATACGTAATTCTGAATTAACAGTTGTTTCTATATTCTCAACGCAACCCTCTGTCAAAAATTCCTGTCTGTGCAGTGCAGAGTGTGCGCGCTGCATACACAGTACAGGAAATACGGAATAAGAAAGCAGTCTAAACACTGTACAGAACAGCGCTGCAGAATATTCTAACAGGAGATTTTTTTTCATTTTATCAAGCATGTGCCTCAGACGGCATCAGCGTCACATACTCAACGAAAGTGCGCAACTTTTCTCTGGTTAGGCGCTGCGGCCATACTAGAGTATGTATGTGAATAATCTGGTCCAAACAAGATCATATTTCTAGCTTCATGAATCCTAGCGCGGGAACACGTGGCTGGGCAATTGGAGCATGACGAAGGTACTTTTGAAGCCGCCGTCGTCGTCGTTGTCGATTTTCTGTTGCGCTACGTGTTTTATGCCTCCTCTCTCAGTTAAGAAGTGTTCAAGCGTTTTCAAACGACAGACGGTTAACTGGACCACCCACACGCGTATTGGCGAAGCGGACGTGGTTGTGATCTGTTCAATATTGCCTTGTGCAAATCGCTTTCCATCCTTATCCCACGCTCGATTTCATGCAAAACACGCGTTGTACCGTATTTATATCTCAGTTTTGTTTTCTGCTACTATTTTCTCCATTGACAAAGAGAAAAGAAAATTACTGAACAGATGTATATATATATTATTCTTAATGAAAGTAAGACCTAATAAAGCTGGTTCCCAATCCCTTCTTCTCAAAGTGTTAATAAATAAGGGATAATAATACAAGAACTCACTTCGCCTCTCTAATTTGCAAATGAGCTTTGTCTGTGTATTTGTGATATCATTTAAATCTAATTATGACGGGTAAAAAAGATGATTAGGAAAGGGAGTTCTACTTAGTTGTAGGAATGGCCAATGTGGACTCTAAAAATTCAAGGATGTAGCCCCCATTGCTGAAAGAAAATACCATGGGAATCTACTATCACATTTCTAAAGAACGAAATTTCCAGAGATTACAGCTTCCCCAGGGGGTAGATACCACCACTGCTTGCCTTATATCCCTCATACAGCCACCATGTGACACTTGCTTATACAAACAAATCTTTCATATTCTCTGACCTTTACCCCAAACAACCAAATCTAACAAAACCATCTTTTTCATTATGTATTTTATTTGCCCCAAAAATTAGTATTCTGTACCATATTCATTATTTATTTATTTTTTGTATTAAAGCATTGCTATTTTATAGCCATGTGATAAGCAACCCTTGTTCGAACCATTACAAGTTATATAATAAATTCAACAAACACCATTATTCACATCTGAAGCATTGCCATTTTTAAATACATTTATGAAACTAGTGATGGAAAAAGGCCTCGAATCCTTGGGGAGGGGACTGCACTTCTCAAAATCCTGCTGTCAAGTGAATGGGACACTTCACTGCAATGTTTCAAAGCTTTTCCAAATCTTATTCGATAACAAATCTTTGATTAATTTTTCTCCCCAGTGGAAAATTTGTTCAGCGTAAGCCATTGATAGATCATGCAGGCATTATGTGAAAACATTTGTTTGGAACACACATATAAATTTTAAAGTAAATACAGTGAAGATATGAAGTTTATATAACAGTGGATATATAATCAGATTTAAAAATATTACTGCACACATTATAGATTTATATATAGTCAGTGTATGGGTGTTTGTCTTCAAAAAAATGAATGGTCCCAATTCTGCAGTAATGCACATTCTGCACCCTTATTTGAATCTTTCACTTGCACAAATTGATATTTGCACCCAGTGCAACTTTCAATGGATTAGAGAGCACATTGCAGGGATGAACTCATTACAATAAACATGCAACAATATTTAAACGCTTCAGGAGATGCATATATTTGGTAATGGTACCCTTCTTCGCTCTTTCTTATTTCAAAATTTATTGCTAGCCTTTACAAATTGATTTGACCTGATATTAAGCAAGTTCCAAACCCTTAAGTATCATTTAGAGGGATTTTCAAACAAAACCAGCATATTGTCTTTTGCAATTAACGAAAATATATGCAATTTTAGAAAAATATACAACTGCGACACTCATATTGACACAAAATATTCACCAATTTTTGTTCAAGTTTAGCCCCCTTTCCCAATTTCTATACATGCCTCTTAGTGTAGGTGCAAACGTACATGGTTACAAAGTTAAAGAAACCCCAAAATGATAGAAATATTCGGCAAGAAATATGGGCACCTTAAATTATATTGAAGATTATTAGGAAATTTTAAATCATCTGCACAGTCAGGAATCGGTCCAACACACCCTCGCTTTATCGGAAAATCCCTTTTCTCGTTTGTTGCGCAATTCATCATACATGACTGAATGACTCATACATAACAAAAAATATGTTTCAACTGATCGCAATGAAGTGCCAGATACCACTCACTCCACCATAGAAGGTCAGAATAACACGAATGATTTCCGCTAAGGGTGCGGTGTCTCGTTACATATTTAATGTAGCTTTGTCATAGTGATCGTTAGCAATTTCTTTTAGACGCTGCTTCCGACCTCGCTTAGATGAATATCCAAAAAAAAAAGTAAATTATTATGAAAAATATCACAGGATCATAATATCACAGGATCATAACTTTGTCAGCAATTATTTGAATGAATTTTTGCTTAAATATGAACAAAAAAAATATGAAACAACAATAACAAAATAATATTGAGCTCGTACATCAAAACAGTCTTTATAGAGGAAAAATAAAATAGTCAATATTTACAACGTATAAAATCATGGAGGTATAAAAATAAAGCAGATACAGTGTATAAATCTATAGTGAAATATGAGAGTGAACAGAAGTGAAGTTAGTTGTAACTAAAAATATACAGTGTCAAACTAGGGTGGCAGATTCTTGTTTTCTTGATGGTTTAAAACATCATACTCTTGAGTTTATTTATCAATTCTGAAAGAGCAAGTTTCAGAATTGTCTTAACATATTTCCTGCATGTCATTAGAAGCACGGCTGAAAGGGACCAATCGAATAGGATAAGAACATCTCTCCTAGCACGGAATGTGAACGAATAAAAGGAGAATAGATAAAATGACAGTGTTCGAAAATATATCTGAAATGAAATTATATATGCATACACAAAATGAAAAAAATTAAAAAAATGTCAGTGATGATATACAATACCGATGACACTTAAATAACAAAAAAATTGATACCGAAACTGTTGGCACAGAATATATCACAAATTATAACTAATAACATGCAAATTTGAAATTCAATACAGATTTTAACAACGCATCTAAATTGTCGTTTCTGAGATATCAAGTCATGCTTCTGGGAGAGAGGAAAGCTGAGAATATCGCCATAGGCAAATCAGTCCACAATTAAAACTTTTTCAAATGGATACAAAATAGGTTGCCGTTTTCATCGATTTCACAGAGATTTCCAAATATATCGTTTAAGATTTTAGATACCACCCAATATGATTGTCCTTTCTATTATTAACTAGTTATTTTCATACAAAAGCAATATGATCACTACCTTGTTGGTTTTCATTTTGATTAGTATTTTCAGCATGGTTCTGTGGTCTCTTATTGCTTTGCACCAATGAGCTTGGTTTAGGTGGTTTAACTGGTTTATACTGCAGATTTCTATTTTGGAGAGAAAATGGTCTTTGACGTGGTATCATAGAAGAGCCCTGGAATTGGTTCCGATTGTTGTTAGACTGGTGAATGTTTTCAAACTGGTAGTTACTTTGTGGTTGTAACGCAGGTGGTTTAAGGCTCTGATCTGGTACGTCTGTACCATACCTATGTGCAATACTATTCATACCACTTTGAGGCAACTCATATTGATATTGTCCTATTTGAAAGTTTTGGTGCATTGATTGGTTTGAAGCTGGTATCAGTGATTGGTTGTGATCGTGTTGGAAAATGGGTGGTTGAGACATGTCTGCTTGCTTTTCTGAACTTTGATGCTTCTGCTTCAACCTAGTAAACAGTTGGTATCCAGTAGAATGGTGAGACTGGTTTGACGATTGGTATATCTGGTCTGAAACTTGGTTGTTGAATGCTTCACTTAATATCTGGCTTTGGATGTGGTGCTGCATTGGAATCTTATTTAAATATAATGCATCATTATTAGAAACCATCTCAGATGAATAGTTATGCTGGTTTGTGGGTTGGTCTTGGTCATGACTGGTGTTCCCATGGTATATTTGTGCTTGGTAACCTGCATTTTGTGCATGTTGGTTCATATTCTTGCGATTTGTGGGTTGCCCAAACGTTTGGTCCTGCTGGGGAAAAGAAATTTCTTGGTCAAAGTGGTGAGAATGAGCATGGCTGGTACTTGGTTGATCCTGGTTGTACAGAAATGATTGGTTTGAGAAATTATTACCAGAAATTGGTCTCAAAATTGGTCTGGTATGCTTACTACTATATTCTTTTGGTGATGAACTAGTTGAAACAGCTTGGGGTGATGCATTTTCACGGATATACCATGTCTTACCCTGGTTACCAGTTTCCAACTGGTAACTTACATGTGAACTATCTGAACCGGTGAAGGATTGGTTGCTGGGAGCTCTAACCATTGATCTTCTTGGTTTTTCTTTTTCGAACTGTTTACCAGGGTTAGTCTGCACTTTGCGAGGATTTGATTTGTTTGAACCAATGCTACTATGACTAGCATGTGAACCAGTTCGAGAGTGTATGTTTTCACCGCTCGCTCTTCGTGGACTGGTTACGAATTCTGGATGCTTGTATGGAGGGGGTAAGGCACCATCTTGGGATCGACTATGTTTATGTGGGGCGTCTTGCAGACGTTGTCGATGTATGGAACTATCAAGAGACTTACTATGTGTGTGAGATGATTTCGCGAGTCTGTCAAACGCAGGAGTAGTGGGTTTACCCACTTGAAACTCCATAGCTCCCTCATGTGGTGATTTGCAAGATATATCTTGTTGAACAAAATTCTGAGGCAAACCAGGGTTTAGGTAATTCAAAACTTTGTTGTGTGACGATTGTCCTTCCAGTGGTACACGTATATTAGAAGTCTGGTTAATATAACCAGTTTGACTAGTATTTTGACTAGATTCCTGGCTTGTAGGCAAATGGTAATGCTGGTAAACCGCAGTGCTGTTATTGTTTGAGTCCCGGGTTTCTATGTCCTTGAGTTGACCTTGGCTATCGTGGCCAGATTCAGAAAGATCACTTGTCGATAACCTCGTTAACTTATCCACAATATGAGAATAGTCAAACGGATTCGATCTCACTGGCAATCCACGGGCCACACTTGGTGCAGGGACATATGGATGTTCATTTAAACTGTCTGCTTTCACCTTTGACCCCAAAGGTGACCTTGTTGCAATAATTCTTTTCGCCTTTGGATGAACTATGCTTCTTGGAGCAGAAAAAGTTACATTTGTGTCATCGGGGGCAACAATGGGCATGAAATGAACCAAATTTTGTTCTTGAACGGTAGGCTCGACCGATCCAATTCTGGTATCAACATTGAGATTATGCTGGTTTAAACCAACAAATCCATGAAGATCCTGACTTTTGACCTGATTCGTTATAGATCCATCATAAATAAGTCCATATGTATTCTGTTTGGCCTCATTCTTAAAATTTTGAGTTGCTGGCGATCTGATTACCGAAACTCGATCAACTTTAGTGATACCATCATTTTGTGGAGTTGATATATTCATTTGTTGGTTCGGGCTGTCAGTTTTTCTGTAGAACATAGGACTCTTCTGTGGGCTTCTTGGTACTTTGATTTCTAGTGAATCTCTTGCAGCAATAGGCGAATTTGAGGTGTGAAATTGAAATCTTTTAGATCTTTGTAAAGAATGAGATGTTGTTTGTGTAATGCTAATTGTTCTGTCTTCTGCTAAATTGAGAGGCATTGTGATGTCACTATGTATTGGTTGGTTTTGCAGACTTGGGCTTTTTGCTAGAGGATCTGGACTGTCTATTGAGTTACGATCATGTTTTTGAGGCTTTTGAGTGATAATGTGAGGTAAAATGGGTTTGGGAGCCAGAATTTGACCACTAGTTGGCACAGTTGTGAAGTTTTTGGGCATTTCTGCACCAAGAATCTGCTCTTCACCTTCTTTGTAATTTTCAGGCTTAGTAACATGAATTGTTTTATTATCTGTTGGTTCTGTCATGTGATCTGGAAGTTCAAGATGAGCCACGGAATCAAGGCTGCTCTGAGACTTGAACGATGCTTCAAAATCAACTGCAATTGATCGCCGACAGCTTGGAGGAAGACCTCTAGTTATGATGTTAGACAAAGGCGCAGCTCTTGAAACCTAAAAAAAATGTAATACGATCAATGATGACCTTAAAATTTGGTGGGTGAGAATTTTATTTCATCTAATGCAAAACTTGGTATGACAAACATTCATCTCAATAACATCAGATCCTATTCTTCCCATCTTGTGAGTTTTCAGCACAAAGTAATATACTCAATCAATGCTATTCTCATAGACCATTAAACTCCTTAGGACGCGAACAGAGTCTCAAGCTAAGCTGGAGCGTATGTGTCAAGAAACATCATTCCAAAAAAAACGCCTGAGATTAGATCAAGCTCAAGAACCTCTCAGTGCCAGTAATAGGAACCCTTACCTGACTCTCAATTGATTCTCTTCTCGCTTTCTGTTGATTTTCATGTTCATACGAATGTTCAATCGGGATGGCATTACCTGAAATTTAAAAATATGTCTTCATAACTGCTACAAGTGGCGGAATGTGAGCTACATAGATATGGACTTTTTTTGAGTGTCTGGTAACCACCAAGCTGAAGAAAAAAAGAAAGAAGAAAAAATCATCAATACTGCTACTGTTTTGAAGCTTTTTTGGTACATCCAAGGAAATTGACATGATCAATTTGTAAACCGAAGACAATAAAATTCTGTCGCCATGACGAGTAGATTGATGTGAAGTTGTTGGTTCTACATTCTGTAGTAGGTCTTTACCATTTAAGTGGTTTAGAACCATTTATTTTAAGTTTGATCAATGCCAGGCTGGAAGCGGAACCTGAATGGAACCAATTAAAGGCCACTTAATAGCAAAGAGCTACTAAAAGATGTAGTACCAGCAACTGCACTCTAAGCGGAAACCATTCCAAATGGAACTGAACTGCCATGGTAAGGAGCAGTGAATGGTATCCGCCCTGGTTCTTTTCAGGTGCTGCATCCAGAATCGATGCAAGATTTGATTCAAAAACGAATGATTTCGAATACTCATTTATGTAATTCTGCACGATCCTGCTTCAAACAATTTTTTTTTTAAATAGAGGCTTCCAATAAGAAATTTTATCTTATCAGGTACGAGCCACTGATGGACCATGCCTAGACAGCACAATCCACCAGTTGTCCATACTCATCAAAACATTGATTGGATCCGTCGCACATCAGTGTCGACAGGGCCATGTGCAACTATCCTGTCTCATATTTTTTTCTGTATTTTTTTTATTGACTATTATGAGACGAATAAACATACTGATACATAACTTACATATAAATTCGGGAGAAATCAGAAGACTGATTCGTGAATTTTACAATCAATATTTTGGATATGATTCATTATAGGAAGATTCAATTTGAAATGTTTTGATTCAAGATCTTAAACTGGGAACCCTAATGGTCGGATAAGAATGGTAACAAAATGTTGGATGCCCGGTTAGCTCAATTGGTCATTGGTCTCTGATCGTCATGACGCAGGTTCGAATCCCGTTAGGGATGATGATTATATGAGAGAGGTCTGCTGTACGCCTCGCCGGTGCACCGGTTCACGAAAGCGGTGCTTACGGCTTCCTCCACCAACCAAGTCCTTGCACAGGAAAAATGAGAAATGCGATAATCCAAAAGAAACCTTCACCCCGATTTGGAGCTCGTATCTGCACGAGAGGTCGTGGTTCGCCATATGGTTAGGCTGTTCTCGACTTTCCCCTCCCGCAGGATAAAAATGATATCCTTTCCCTAGAAAAAAAAAATCTGATATTCCATAATTACCAAAGAATGCATCCAGAAGTTTCAGAATAGTTACAATGTTGTCATGGTGATCTGTTGAGCAATGAAGCATGACATTTTCTTCGCTTATCTGAGATACACTGAACCCTGTTATGAAATGAAAACAATTTATAAAAAAAAATGACAAAAGGTGGAACAATTTTTTAAAACGACATACCAAAAATACTAATTCAGTTTTAGAAGGATTTCAGATCATCATTGTTCTCTGAGCAGATATACAGCAGATCAAGGATCAGTTTAATTTTAAAATGTAAGGTAAATAACATGTATATCATAATTTTTACAAATTGTTTTTTTTTTTAGGAATATTTGAAAAAAAAAAAATGAACCTAATGTTCAAAATCCAATAAAATCCAGCTATTCAGACAAAGCACTGCTTACGTCTTCCTCCAACAACCAGGTCCAGGCACAGGGAAAATGGGAGAAAAGTTAAGCAAAACCACCCCTGATTCCGAACTCGAGTCTGTGGTTCACCACACTCTCAGCTTTCCTTTCCTGTAGGATAAAAATGAAATCCTATCCTATCACTCACCAAGACCAGAGATTATGTCCGAGCATCCTTTAGCTCTCCATGTGTTTTGTTTCATAAACAAGACCATCTGTGGAAAATCATTCTTATTCTGTCTCTCCGTGTATTCTTTTAAGCAGCATACTAGTGATTCTTTCAGTACATGACCAGTCGATGGAGCAAGAAATAATCGGTTTATACCGGTTAAAACCAGCACTGGTAATTGGAGATAAGAGATGAGTTCTGTTTTCACATTCTGTAAAATAATTTAGAATCTTGAAGAAAGAATTATATTATACCAGAGCCTGAACAATATGCCTAAGTATCCCCCTCATACCGCCATGCAAAAAAAAAAAACGAGAGTGAATTTCATTGCACAAAACACCATTCCCACACAATTTCAATAAATATGATGCAGTTTTTCCGTTGAAAATTAAACTTTTCAATCTTTGGCTGGTTGGTAAAAACGCAAGGAATACGCTCCGAGCTACGCCTCACTAACATATTGGATTCGAATCCCACCGGGGAATGATTATATGTGAGGGGATTGACACCTAGCCAGTACATGGTTGTCCTCATAACCAATGGTTACAACTTCCTCCACCAATCATATTCATGCACAGAAAAAATCTGTAAATGGCTAGGCAAAAGTCTCAAACCCCACTTGGAACTGGTATCTGCATGAGAGATCGTGGCTCGGCATACGGTTAAGCCGTATTCTTGGCTTTCCTCTACAGGATAAAAATATAATCCTACCCTATCCTTATTAAGTATTGTAAGGTTTTGCTTTGATGTTCATGTTCTATTATCAACGAAAAAATGATCCGAAAAATCGATATTGATTATGTGGTTGAGCTCTATTATTAACAGTCCACAATAATCAAAAGCTGTGAAAAAGGTTCAATCTTTCAAAATGTTCAATTTCCCAAAAATTTTATCTTCACCTTCAATTTTAAAAATATTCATTTTTACAATTAAAAAAATCTTCATCCACTCACCAGGACATCTTGTTTGATCTCAGCTTGTGGGAAGAACACAGCATCAGGTATTCCGCTGGTACATTGCCTGAGTTCAAATCCAACTGATGAAAATAATTCCCTCCAACCCATCACATTGTGGACCTTCTTACTGATGCTTGCCTGGAAAGAAAATCTATGTTTTGAAAAGAGATTGAGAAACTATTCGAGCTACGCATCTCTGATTGTCATGACGCAGGTTCGAATCCTGTGAAAGATGATGATTGAGATGATGATGCGAGAGGTCTGCTGGACGCCTCGCCGGTGTACGGTGGTTCACGTATGCGTCGCCTACGGCTAACTCACAGGAAAAATGAGAAATAAGATTATCAAAAACCTTCACCCCGATTCGAAACTGGTATTTGCACGAGAGGTCGTGGTTCGCCATATGGTTAAGCTGTATTCTCGGCTTTCCTCTCCCGCAGGATAAAAATGATATCCTATCCTAAACAAAATTTAGACGGTTTCGCACTAGAGAAAACAAGACTCACCGTTGTAGTTTATTTCGCACAAATATTGAAAAATAGAAGGTTTTAATTTAATAAGTAAGGTTTAAACAGTATTAAAGGAAGTTATCATAAGAGCATTATGTGCTCATTTATGAATAATCAGTAAAAATTATCTGTTTTAAAGAATTGTATGTCATTGTGTGCAATTTTGTTGTTTAACGCATTCAGAAAGAGATATTTTATCACTCTTATAAAAATGTGATTCTTCTGAAGTGATTTATCATAAATTATTCCATATTAGGTGAAATGTCTTTTTGTGGAAGACAATTTCCGGGTGTCTGAGTAGCAGAATTGTTTAGATATCTCACCTGGGCTGCATACATTGGCACTGAAGTGTTAGAACCAGATTCCATTCTTTCGACAGATTTATCGATCAAATGAAGAACCAACTTCAAAGTGTCGTGGAATCTTCCAGGATCTCCGATTTTTATTAATAAATGGAGAGCGTAGAATAGCGGTAAATTACTCGGGTCGAGGGTCACATCTTGGCCAATCAGAACAAAGCCCGCCCAATATGAAGGATGTTCAAACTGCTTATTGCTGCGGATCAAATCCAAAGATTGTGTCAATGCGGCTGGCGCTGTAAGTCCGGACAGAAGCAGAGTGTAGAATGACTCAGTCAAAATTTTGCACACCGTTTCAGGAACCGGCCATAGAGGGAGCAAGAGAGACCGTACCCCAGCGGTTAATGGGCTTCGAGTTATGGTCATAATTCGAACCAGCTTAGAATTTGAATTAGCCAAGTTTTTACTTTCGAAATCAATTTCAGTATCTTGTAAATGAGCTGATCCATATACTACTAACTTAATATGAGAAAGGTCGTACTTCATAAAGTCACCAGGGGTTAATGACCTCTGTGCGACCTCTTCTGCAGTCAGGGTCACCTTTGGTTTCTCAAGGTCAAATATATCTTCTTGCGCAATACCACCGGTGTCTTTCCCAATGCCGCTGTCAGTGTTACTTGCATCACTTGGCACGTGTTCAATTTTCGTCGATTTTTGTTCGGCTTTTTTCATCGAACTTAAATATATATTATAAGGTTGCGTTTTCGACAAACTGCAGGCTAAATGAACACATTCTGTACTTTGTAAATTCTTCAAAACGTTTTCTTTTGTCGCATTTTTTCCTGTAAGAGGCTCAATTTTCAATAAAGATCCGATTAAATTGGCCTCATCTTCTGATGCCTGGGACTGAGACACATCAATAATATCATGAACGATAGGGTTGCCAAATACAACAGCCCTCGTTAACTGACCCATGACATTTGAAATTTGACCTTTCACTTCACTCAAAAGGTCACTCACAGAATTGACAACTCTCAAATTGAATTGTTGAGACAAGTATGTATCTGTTGAGCGTTTCTTCAACAAAGCAAAAGGTACCGTTAAAAGTTCACCTTCGACGACAAACACAAGGTTATTTAATGACTCCTGAGATGCATATTTTTGTATTTTTGCTTGAATTCCACCTATTAGAAGATCATACAGGGCAAAAATCGGGGGCCTTTTAGACAAAATTGCTTTCTCATGGCCTAGTAAGCTGAGCACACTCAAGTTTTTCGCATAATACATTGAATTTTGCGACAAAATCAATCTGTGAAATAACTTGAATGTTTCATCAATACCACTTTCCAGTTCAAATTCTTTTTCAGAGCTTTTCTGTCCTTCAATGCTGCTTGGTGACCTATGACCCTCAATATCATCATCAACACCAGATGGATCCTCGGGTTCCACGGAAGGGGATTCTAGTCCGAGAGAATCTCGAAGCTCAGATATAAGATGAGTAAGAAAATTCGTCTGTCCGGTTTCTGAATTACTCAGCGAATTTTGACCTCCAACAATGTCTGTATTACTAAGCAAAATTGGTTGCTTTGTGAACTCACAAAATCCTTCATGAGGCGTTACCAACCAAGTCAATATATTACCTGCTTCAATACTATAACACACAACAACACTGTTATTTTTAGCGGAATAATCCACAAGTTTCTCGGACAAATTTTCCACATTCTCAAATTCTTTTTTTCCTCGTCGTTTTCGTGCGATCATTTCTGGAAATCGGCGTAACTTTTCTGCTGACTCTAGCGCCATGGTGTATTGGTTTGTGTTGACGTACATACATGTTAACGCAGACTGGCAAGTAATTATCTCTTCAAATAGATCGACGCATTGATTTGGATGTACGGATATGTTGACTGTGTTACCTGGAAGTCAAGGAAAATTGTGAAATTATAATAATCACAGTGTATTCGAATCTACTACAAAATGCAACAACAACAAGAGGGATCCTCGGTTTACACTGAAGGCGATTTTGCAACCATGCAGAATAAGGATGAAAATCAGGAAAAAAAATTGTTTTTTCATGTAAATTTTTTATATGTAAGTGGTCAGAGAAAGGCCGAAACCAGTGCCTAAAAAGAACCAACTGACTGCCACTTAGTAGCAAAGACCTCTGAAAGATGTAGTGTCAGTAACTGCACTATAAACAGAAAACATCTTAAATGGAACTGAACCTTCAAGGTGAAGTACATTGATAAGTACCAAGGTTTAAGTAGTGGTGGAGAGTTTAATCATCACCCAGGGCAAATACCACTCACTGCACTTTACCATGGTGGTTCAGTTGAATGGGTTATTTTCCACTCAAAGTGTAGTTGCTGGTACTACATCTTGCAACTTAGTAGCTCTTTCCTATTTGATATTTAGTTGCCCTTTGCCATTCAAGTGGACGTCAGTTGACCCCTTTCAGTCTTGCTTGGAGAGCGAACTTTCATAAACAAACTGGACGCACTTTTTCCAATTAATGACTCACCCAATACACCGGACTTCCAAAACTCTTCCATCAATATATCCATAGCTTCAATCAAATGTGTTTGCGAATTGTTCAAGTCTCCACAGACAAAGTTTGCTAACGCCAGATCGAGGATGATATGACCTTCATCTTCCTGCGAATATAAACAAAATATTGCAAAATATTACTGGGGCATAGATAGCCACTTTTAAACATGTTTACTTAAACAGCATCTCATTCACAAAGACAGACATAAATGGAGAAGGAAGTCAGTTTATTCTTTTTTATTGAAAGTCACCCATGAGCAAGGCTGGAAGCAAGGAACCCACTAACGACCACTTAACAGCAAAGCGGTACTAAAAGAAGTAGTACCAGCAACTGTACTCAAAACGGAAAACATCCCAAATCGAACCGCCATGGTAAAGTGCAGTGAGTGGTATCTAACCTGGGCGATAACGAAACCATCTACCACTTCTTTGCATCAATTTAGTCGCTTATTACGACACGCAGGAAATATTCTAGGAATATTCCAATACCCGTACCACCACATAATTCCAACTGCATCATCTGCAGCAAATGTTTCCTGACACTTTACAGAGTTAAGAAGATATCTAAGTAACAGTTCATTATGACCTATCATTAACTTGAATAATTAGCATCTAAAAATCTGTAGGTAAATTAGGATTTTGAAGTACAATGTAGGGAAAATATTTTGAATATCTGTGTTCTTAATTAACATAAATTGAATTTTTAAATATTATTTTAACTGGAACCTCTTAACACTTATACCTGACATATTTTTTTATCAAAATTCACTCTGATCAAGGTTGCATGAGAAAGATCATACATGAAAGGCTTCTAAAACCACTACTGTGCAGAGAGCTACATAGATTCAAGAATAAAGGAAGAATATTAAAGGATTTTCATCCCTAAAAAATATTTATTGACGCGAGTTTTAAAGCCATTTAGGTCAACGCAATCAGGAAAGCAATATGAAGGTAGTGAATTTCAAAGTTTAGAAGTTCGAGGAAAAAGCTTCTGGCAAAAAACTATTTGTGACATTGTGGAACTTCCACATTGAATGAATACTAAATGGCAGCCAAACGCGTATGTCGTTGAAGAGAACTAGAGCAGAAAACTCATTTGAACAAAGTCCATGATACAAAATATGTTTTTTTTAGCTCAGGGTAATCCACTTATAAGAGTGGCTGTAAAAAAACATTTCAATTATTTCACACCGGTATTATATAAACCAAATAGAAATTAGAACACCATTTGGACTAAATTTTGATATAAACCCAGACTGGCATATAAAAAATGCAGTGTCCCACCTTCATTCTCAGTTCTCTTGCAAGCAGTAAGGCCTGTTGTAAAAGTAGTGAAGCCCTCTGGTGATTTGAACCAAGTCTCAACACATTCCTTGCGACCCCCCCCGTAAAGCAGTCAATTTCGCTAACGGATCGTTCAAACTGTCAGCAATAAATAGGTGTTGTTCTTGGTGCCGGACTGCCATCTGGTGGTTATGTAATGCCTCGAAAACGGCCCCGAGATTTCCATGTGCCCGGCCTTGACATGGTACGTTGTTGGTTTCAATTGCAATTTGAAGATCAATTTGGTGAAGTTCTACAGACCTAGAAATAAATTGGGTAAATTTGCTTTGATTAAAGTACTGTACTCCCACTGTATAAAAATGCCAAAAAAAGACTCATTTCTCAGCTGGGATAGAAATTTCCTGCTTACTCTTTCCAGTGAAGAGGGTAGCACAGGGTTTCAATTTTATCCTGTTGGAAAGGAAAGTCGATAAAAGGCTTAATAATCATATGGTAAACCAAGATCTGCCATGCAGATTCCTGTTCTAAGTCCAGGAGAAGATTTTTGCTCATCACTAAAGCCCGATCGACATAACTTTTTGCAACCGATATCGAAACCGATATTTTGGCATTTTTGACCACCGATGACCGATATTTATGTTATGTGAAACTCATTGAAAAATCTTGCATATTTCTAACATTTTGATTCGTTACTAGATAATTTTTTTGAGGAGGGAACAAAATTTCATCTCATGCAAATAACATCTGCTGGTGATTTCCCCAGATGAAAGCGAAAAATATTGTGTAATTTCGCCATTTCAACAAAAAACATATTATTTTAAAAGAATCGCAAATGTCCGTAAGTGTATTTCGGTTGGCTGATAATATCAGCTGCTTTTGCGATCTGCCGATATATCAGTAAACAGCAAAATTAGGTCGGTCGGGCCCTACCCATCATTCATGGGATTCAAACATGTGTTGGGTAATCAGAGAAGTGTAGCTCAACGAGAATCCCAAAGGTGTTGGGTGTTGCCAAGTTGATGGTCTTTCTTTTTCCCAATTATTTCAACCACCAAAAAGGGAATGCTGGTGACTTGACTGAGTAGCAACGTTTGCACTCTTTGCTATTCTATGTGATATAATGCATAATATATATATATGCATGCGACAGTATTACCCTTGATTGGGTTAACATGGGGCTAACTACTTATCCTTCTTCTATGCCTTGTGTAAGTGCTTCCATATGCTAAAAGCAAGGATTCTATTGGAAGAGAAATAAATTAATAGACAAGAGGTTCAAAAGGGTTTCTACACACATACCGATACACATATTTATTTCTGTAATGTTTCAGACGAAACGTTACAGAAAATAATTTGTGTACCATATGTGTATAGAAACTCTTGAACCTCTCGTCCCCCAGTATTACATAAAACATCTCAAAATGAGAAGATATAGATCTAAAAAAAATTGAAGATTTATCAAATTAAAAAAGAGAAAGTCAATTTTCTTACTTACTTGGAATATTGCTTCAAGATCAAGTAAACGCTTCCCAATCCACATGCCGCATCTGCACGAATGTGAGGAAAGTTTTCAGAGTATTTCATTTGAAGTTTCAGGCAAGAAAGAGCATTTTCAAAGTTTGCTAAAATTGTGAATAAATATCCCATTTCTCCATATGATTCCGCGAGTAACTGAACATTATTTAATTCCAGGCAAGATTTAATTCGCAATCGGCAATATTTAAAAGCTTCTCTGGCGTTATTTGTTAATTTGTGTGCGCTGCATAGTCCACGATAAACGCGCTCCAATAAAACAGATTGCTTTGTCTCCTCTGCATATTCTAACGACTCTTCGAATAATGTAACAGCTTCGTTATAGTTCTCCAACGCTTCATAGCAATCCGCAATGTTGCATAAAACTCGTCCTTTTTCTACGTTTATGTTCTTCATCTTCTCAACGACTAAAAGTTGACGCTCAAAAAAGTCGATCGCCTTTTCATAGTCTTGCATGTTTATTGACGTTATGCCAATGTTTCCAAGAGCTGCGGATTGTAAACTGAGATCGTCAAGCTGTTTCGCGATGAAACATTGGTTTTCGTAACACTTGGAGGCACTAGAGAATTCTCCAAGTGTGGTTAACACTGCCCCCAAGTGTCCATGAGCTCGAAATTCACTTTTCATGTCTTTTGCTTCCTGAAAAAGTTGGATTTCCTCATAATGGAGTTCCAGAGCCCGCTGAAAATCACCAAGTACCCGATAGGCTGCTCCTAGCGCAGCGCAAGCCTGTGCTCGCAGCAGCGTGTCATCACCTTGCTGCGCGAGTTCATATTGTTGCTGATAGTAAGTAATAGCTTCTAAAGGCTGTTTCAGAGTGATAAAAATATCACCCATGTTCCCTAAAGCTTTAAAAACACCTCTGGCACTTTGCAGTTGATTTGAAAGTGCTAAAAATGAGTTTTGACATTCAAGAGCTTTAGCAGTGTCACCGAAAGCTTTCCAAGCAAGACCTAGATTGCAGTATGCTCTCGCAGCACTGACTGTGTCTCGTATGTCTAGTGATATTTTAAGACTTTTTTCATAAGAGTTTATTGCATTAGCGAACTCTCTTAATGAAAAATAGGCGAAACCAATGTTGTAGCACGCTTTAGAAATCCCAGTCGGTTTTTCGAGTCCACTATTCTCAGCGATGGAAAGATATTTGTTATATATTTCGATGGCTGATCGATATTCTTTCCTTGAACTGTGGAAGTTTGCAAGGTTCATGTAAGCCCGGCTTTCATTTGTTATGTCATTGATCTCAGAAGCTAGTTTGGCTTGACAGCTGAAATACAGAATTTGATAAATAATGTAGGATTTCACTACCATCCTGCGAGAGAGGAAAGCCGAGAATATGACTTAATCATATGGCGAACCACGACCACTTGTGTAGACACCATTACCGGATCGGGTAAAAGTTTTTGGCTTGGTATATATTTCAAACTTTTTTTCTGTGCATGGACAAGCTTGGCGGAGCCATAAGCAGTGAGAATCACCATGCACTCGCGAGGCGTCTAGAGATGGGCAATTCGATTCAGTGATTTGAATCGATTCACAACACAATATAATCGAATCAATCATGAATCGTTCATGGGAACAAATACTTAACAATTGGACAGGAATTTTCATTTTTAATGACAAAATGCAATCGATTTCAGTCAAATTTGAATATTGTTCACATTAAAATTACACTATAAACTATAAATTTTAAAGACAAATTGTAAAAGTAAAAATGGAATACTTGTTATTTCCATCGGATTTGTGATTTGATCCGATTGAAAAAAATTAAATTCGAATTCCAAATGATTAGATTTTGCCCAGCCCTAGAGGCGTCCAGCAGACCTCTCGCATATAATCATTACCCCTCGTGGTAATTGAACCTACGTGAAGGCAATCAGAAATGCATAGCTCAAAGCACTAACGAGCTACTAATTGAGCTAGCAGGGCACCCAGACCTAGGTAAGTAAGGTTCTTTAAATATGATAAAATAGACAAGCAGAATGCCTATTATGGTTAATCATGCCACCACTCAAAAACCAAATAATGGAATAAAATAAAATAATGCAACATGCATAATGTATTTTAGAAAAACTAATCGCTGAGGCATTATTATATATGTCCTAACAAATTTCCTGCGTGTTGTGAGAGGCGACTAAAAGGAAACAAAGAAGTAGCAGTGGTAGATGGTTTTACCACCACCCAGGACAGATACCCCTCACTGTTTTTACCATAGTGGTGCAGTTCCATTCAAAATGCTCTCCACTTAGAGTGCACTTGCTGGTACTACATCTTGTAGTAGATCTTTGTTATCTGGAAAGTGGCAGTTAGTTGGATTATTATTAAGCACTGCTTCCCAGCCTTGCTCCGGATGGATTTCAATAAATAAAATCTAGTTTTCTGTAAAGAAAGATAATTAGTCTAAAAATTATACTACAAAGCAATTTATATTGTTTATAATTAGGTAAAACAAAAGATGAAATGTCCCTGCGATCAAACAATTGGTGAGATAACACAATACAAAATATTTTTTCTATTTTGTGATTTTGTCAATCGACCCGAACAGGCAGAATGCCGGTTACTCAAGACAACTGAAGAAACTAGCTGTGACCAGAAGAAAATTTAACAAATGGGTAACACTTCATGATATATATCTTGCTAGAAAGTGAAATGTCTCTCTTTGAGTGACTCGTGACAACCAAGCTATATAAAAAGGTTCATAATCATCAATACTGCTATGAAATAGCAGTGTTGATGGTTTTGAAGCTTTTTTTGTCCATCCGAAGAAAATGACATAAACATTTCCGACACTCGAAGAAAATCAAGATTCTGTCACCCTCATCGATTTCAATCTATAATATTGGTGATTGGAAAGTGTATATTAGTAGCACATTCGAATCAATAAATAAGATATTCAATATCCGATGCCTTGCCTAACTCTAATGAAGCAATTAATTCGGGCGAGAATTGCGTTTTGATTTGCATTAGTACATTTTTTAACGTAAAAAACAGTCCAAACCTAAAATAACATTTGATTTGTATAGGATTTGATTTTTATGCTACGAGAGAGCAAAGCTGAGAATGTGGCTTGACTATATGGCAAACCACAACCTCTCAAGTAGATGATTCTTGTTCCGAAACAGGAGGTTTTTGGCTCATATTTCTCATTTCATTTGGCAACATATTTCTCATTTCTTCCTATGTATGAACCTGGTTGGTGAAGGGTAATCATCCCTCACAGGATTAGAACCGGGTACGTCAGTGATGCGTATCTCGAAGCGAATTCCCAACCCTAACCGGGCACCAGTATATTTTTTAAAAATAATATTCCCCCTTACTTATAATGGTAGAAAGCCTTCTCATCGTTACTTAAAGCTTGATAAGCAACAGCCAGATTACCATGGGTCGTACATTCCGATGATTTGTCTCTCAATGAGTGTGAGATTTCAAGTTCTTTCAAATGATGTTGGATTGCCTGTGAGCATAGAAAAAAATTAGCTGCCTCATCTAGTTTAGGACCATATTTCCGCGTAGGAGTTTAATTTGGCAAATAGCCCATTTTATCAGAAGAGAAAACATAAAAAGTTGGCAGCATTGCTCCATCTGGTTAGAATGGCAATTATTCTGTCAATTAGATTTTTGTTCCAACTCAGAAATAAGGTGCAGAAGTAGAAAAGACCCAAATTTGGGAGTTGAAGCGCAATATTTCATGATTCGACCTCTTCTAACACAAAGCACAAGAAGAAATGAAAATATCACTACAATATTACATATTCACAGCATAAATTGAACTTTGTTAATGGCTCTTGTAATAGGAGACTGGGCAGGGTAAAATATGATATAAATCAGTCCTTGCTGTGCAATGGACAAAATATGTGCGAAAATCATATCATTGCGACTACAAGAACAAATATTCTAACATTTTTCTTTTAAGTTAGGGGGATTATGCCTTTATTACCAACTTGTTCTAAATATTGACCATCCAAAGATGGTCCACGTGTTGTATATATATATTCATCACTACAACTTTCATGGCTTCAGACAAACAAAGTGTAGCCAAATTTCTGTTTCTCGCAGAACATTATCCTTTGAATTTGAGGAATTCTCTAAAGGTGATGACCCATGAAAAACAGAAATATTGAAACACTCGTTTTGTCAGAAGCTATTAGAGGTGTAGTGATAAAAAAATTAATATAAAATTTCATCCAAATCCATCCACTTGTTCTCATACATCCTCGTGGCACTGTCGGCATTACTGTCGGCATTTCTATCTTCTGGTGCCAGAATTAAATCTAATAATTTTTCAAAATCGATTCGAATATTCGAATCAGAAGTCACATAATAAACAAGCATAAACATCATTCTATCAGTTTATAATTTGTAGGTGTGAAAAACACACTTATTTTTAAAAAAAAGATGAAATGATCGTTTTCTTAATTTTGATTTTTAATTTCTTTCAGAAATCACATAGAATAACTTATGATTCAGATATTATGAATCAAATATAGCCCTAGGCATTACTGAAGCAAGTTTTAGAACCAGGGTTTAAATCGATATGAATAAATTCTGATTTGAGCGAGTCAAATACTCTGTTTCGTGCTTTAGTATGATCAGAAAGAAGTTTTGCAGAACAAAAATTTTGAATTTGATTGAAATCTTATGATTACAATGATCTGTTGATATTTGAAAAAAATTAATCTGACTAAAGTGGCAACACCCCCCCCTCTACCAGACTGGCAGAGTGCCAGCTATTCGGACACCCGGAGGAAAAGGGTTTCACCACAGAATTCAGCAAATAGACAATATTTCATGAGAAATATGAGATGTAAGATTTAAATGTCTCTTTTCGCATGTTTGGTAGGTACAAATAGTAGAAAAAAGTTAAAAAAAAGTTTTAATGGTTTTGAAGCTTTTTTGTCCATCTGAAGACCCTGCCCATCACAAAAAAAGGACAAAGATTGAATACATTGCTTACTTGTTCATACATTCCCATAGCACTGTAAGCATTCCCGATATTCCCGTGTGCACGACCCTGTGATGAAAGATCCCGGAATTCAAGGCTCAGTTCAAGATTACGTGCCTGAAGCTTCAACGCCATTTCATAGTCGCCCATCTGGATAAAGAAATATTCATTCAATTTCATTTTGATACTTTGTGCGGCTTTTATCATTTCAATCTGAAGGCTCATAGCAGAAGGTGAAATTATAGCTAAACCATATCATGAACCATGGGGAACTATGATTACTCGCTCAGATATCAGTTCTAAGTTGAGGGCGTGATGGCCTAGTGGTTGAACATGTTGGCATCGCAGGTTGAAAATCTCGGCTTCGTGCCCCGGCGAGTCCCGCTCGCTTACCCATGCCCACCACTCAACCAAGGGTGTAGATATAACTTGGGTAGGCTGAGCCGAACAGGAAAAGATCATATCTTCCCAGTAATTATAACCCTGTCTGTCTGTAAGTGGCCGCTGTTACAGGGCCTTGGACAGGGTGATCCACTCTAAAGAAATGGTTATGAATAGAAAAATAAAATAAAAAATTTTGTCTAACCATTTAATTTTTCCTCTACATAGATGTAGTTTTTTTCTGTTATTGAAATTCACTCTAAGGCCAGAGGCAGTACCTAAAAGAAAACCAACCAACGACCACTTAATGGCAAAGAGCTCCTGAAAGGTGTAGAGTACCAGCAACTGCATTCTAAGCGGAAAACATTCCAAACACAACTGAACCACCATGTCAAAGTGCAGTGAGTGTTATCTGCCCTGAGTGATGGCAAAACAATCTACCACTTCTTTGTTTCATTCTAGTTGCCTCTTACGTCAAGCAGGAAATACTTTGGGGCTATTCTGAAGGAGGAAGGCGTAAGAGGGCTGAACAACAGGGCTCATTGAAATATACAGTAATCCTCGCAAATAACCTTAACAAGCTGCATAGGATTCAATGCCAGGAAAATGAGAGGCGCATAGAACAAAGAGTATTCCAAACACTTTCAGCAACTAAGCCAGCACGGTAGAAACAAACACAAAGAATAGAATTAGATCAAACAAAATTAAAACATGGTTCAAAACTAATTGCAAGTAGTAAATGCGTTCCAAAACCCACATATATGACAAGGGAAATCAATTTAAAGTTGGGATAGGATAGGATTTCATTCTTTATCTTGCGGGAGTGGAAAGTTGAGAATACAGCTTAATCGTATGGTGAACCACTGCCTCTCGTGCAGACACCAGTTCCGAATCGGGGTGAAACATTTTGGCTTATCATATTTCTCATTTTTCCTGTTCATGGACTTGGTTGTTGGAGAGAGCCGTGAGAAGCGCTTATGTGAACCACCATGCACCAGCAGACCTCTCGCATATAATCATCATTCCTCACAGGATGCAAATTGCGTTTTGACGATTAGAGATACGTAACTCGAAGCGTATTCGAAACGCTTTACCGATCAAGCAAACCGAGCACCCTTTAAATTGCTTTGTTTTGCTTACAATAAACAAATCCTCTAAAAATCCGATGATATAATTTTGAAACATGAACGTATCTCCTTATCACAAGCATACCTGATGATGTATCACCCCCAGATTGGCACATGCTTTGGCCTCCATAGACTGGTTTTGACTGGATAAAGCCAGTTCTAGCAACCTTTCATATGATGATTGAGCTTTATGCAGGTCACCTGAAGCAGCCACAGAACAACAAAAGAGATGCATTAGACAGTATGAGGATTAAGAATTTTAATTTGTCAAATAGAAGTGGGAGACGGTTCTACCATCACTCAGGGCAGATATCACTCACTGCACTTCACCATGATGGTTCAGTTGCGTTTGGGATATTTTTCGTTAAGAGTGCAGTTGCTGGTTTTACATCTTTTAGTAGCCGTTAGCTATTGAGTGGCCGTTAGTTGGTTCCTTTTAGGCAATGCTTCTGGCCTTGAACAGATTGAATTTCAATAAAAAAAAGAAGTTGAATACTCAAGGGCAGATACCACTCACTGCGCTTTATCAAAGGTTTGAGATGCTTTCCACTTGGAGTGCAGTTGCTGCCTCCGGCCTTGCTTGGAGTTAATTTAAATAAAAATTTGTGAGTGTTTACCATAGAAAGGTAAATAAATGGTTGCAAAGTTAAAAGAAATAGGTCAGCTGCGTTAAATGATAAAAAAAACATTGATTAACAATAATTTGTAGTCCGTGGGAGGAAAGTCATAGTCTCAGAACTTTTGTAGAACTTTTGTAGTTCTTAGTCAATGGTCGTATTTTTTACCAGTATTGAGAGGCTTTAACGAAATGAAACTAGGGCTGGAGAGTTTGATTCGATAATTTAAATTGATCTGAACACGAATTATTCAAATTTATCGTGAATAGTGCATAGGAACAAAAACTTGCTAAATAAAATTTTCATTTTCACTGATAAAATGCATTCGATTTTGATCAAATTTGACCAAAATTGATTGTATTTTGTCCATAAAAATAACAATATTCGCACCTGAACAGGAGTGTGAATTGAAAATATATTGCTAATAAGTTTGCTTATGCCAATATAACTAATTCATATCTTTAAATTTCCGAATTATCATAATTCATGCTATCATATCAACTTGTAATATTAAAAATGCTAGCGATTTGATTCTAACAAATTTATCTTAGTAAGATCCGAATTTTGAGTCCGGCTCACTCATCCATGCCCACCACTCAACCCAGGGTATAATAACTTGGGCGGGCTAAGCCGAACGTGAAGAATCATATCTTTCCGGTAATTGTAACTCCGTTAGTCTGTGAGTGGCCGCCGTTACAGGGCTTTGGACAAGGAGATCCACTCCAAGAAGTGGCTATGAAAAAATGATCCGGATTATCTCTAGGTGGGATGTGAACCACAGTGAGCCGGCAAAGTGCCCTGCTATATATCAACATACCACAGGATTCAAACCCACATCTATTGAGCACTTCATTCGTATTACCTGTATGTCTTGCAATATATCCGAGGGAAGACAATGTCTGAGACTCCGTATCATGATCAGCAATACTTCTACTGATCTCAATGGATTTCTGCAAACATGATATCTCTTCAGGATACCTGTGATGAAGAAAGGAAATGAAAGATTTTTTTTGACAAAGTTAAATGTAGTTGATTTATTTTTGTAGTATATAATAACAATATAATTTATGTTCATATTATATTATAAAACCAATTTTAGAAGGTAAAATTCAACAAACATTAGTATTTCACGGCACGATGACCTAGTGGTTAAACATGTTGACATCGCAGGTTGAAGATATCGGGTTTGAGCCACGGCGAGTCCGGCTCGCTTATCCATGCCAACCACTCAACCCACGGTGTAATAACTTGGGTAGGCTGAGCCCAACAGAAAAAGATCATATCTTCCCAGTAATTGTAACCCTGTCCATCTATGAGTGGCCGCTGTTACACGGCCTTGGACAAGATCCACTCTAAGAAGTGGCTATAAAAAAAATAAAAATAAAAAATACACCAAATATTCTGAAAAATTTGCAGTAATCTTGAAGCAACCCGGTTAGCTCAATCGCTAAAGCGTTGGGAATCATGAACGATCCTGGGTTTGCATCCCAATGAGGGACGATTATATGCGAGAGGTCTGCTGGGCGATTCGCAGGTACACGAGGGTTCACGTAAGCGTTGCTTACAGCTTCCTCCGCCAACCATGTCAATGCACATGAAAACTGATTAAAAAGTTAAGCCAAAATGTTCACCCCAATTTGGAACTGGTGTCTGTACAAGGGTTGTGGTTAGCCATATGCTTAATCTGTATTCTCGACCTTCCTCTCCCGCAAGATAAAAATGAAATCCTATCCATTCGTAAATTGGTTCCACACAATTCGGATTCAATTAAACATACTTTTGCATTTTATGATAGACTGTAGCAAGATCTACTCGTGCTTTCGCCTCCTCTCTAGCTCCTTCATGTGACTCAGATTCGAACTCATCTGTTGTTACTCGTAAACATTCCAACTGCCACTGGAGGGCACTGTCAAGGTCACCCAAAGCCATGTACGCAGCTGCAACAAGTCCAAGCTGCCGACACCAGCCAAGAATGTCTTTAAGGTTTCGTAGAATTGCAGCTCCCTGTTTATGACTCTCTACTGCAAACTGGTGGTCACCAACAGCAGTGTGGACGTGTCCGAGAGAAGAAAATGCTGATGCCATAGATCTGTGGTCCTGGATAAACAAATGGAAAATAATGTTATAATGGTGAGCTAACACAGCCCATACACTATCTGCATTTGCCACAAAATAGCACCACGGGAAGAAGTGTAACAACTTTGTTTCCTGGCACAAAAAAATTTTAATCCGGATGTTGTTGACAAGTCTCTGTGTGGGCTCAGACTGTTTTTTTAATCTACAGAATGATAATATATATAAAATTTGCCAAACAGGCGTGCAAATTCATTCCAATTGCGAGTTTCAACCCCTTTTTATATTCTCATTGGGAGCATAATATAGTAAGTAGTTCAGAATGAATCTCAATACTGGATTACACACAAGCAAGCAAAAGGTTTCAGGAATCAGTCTCTCAACCTTAAAACAAATACTTTAAAAATTCGTTTCGTATTCATACAAGAGTCTGAGTGAAATTCAAAAACTCGTAATCCCATGAATTTGCAAGCCTAGCAAATATATAATAGTTTTTAGCTGCACAATGTATGAATTTAGGATAATATTAGCAAAACTAAAAATTTTAACGAACCACCAAAAAATATGATGATGAAAAACATATTTCAAGAAGTGGTAAATAATTTACTATCGCCCAGGGCAGATATGACTCACTGCAATTTTTAACATAAAAGTTCAGTTTCATTTGTAATGTCTTCTGCTTTGAGTGCGGTTGCTGGAAGCCTGGTCTTGTAGCCACATCTTGTAGTTGTTCGTTAAAGATTGAGTGATTGCCACCAGGGAAATTCATAGTGAATCTAATTGCTCAAACGATGATGTGCAAACGATATTTTATATTTTGCCAAAAAATTTTGGCAAAATATAAAATATCGTTTGCACATCACCGGTTGAGCAATTAGATTCACTATGTAGTTGCTCTTTGCTAGTTGGTTCTTTTAGGCACTGCTTCCATATATATATATATATATAGGTAAAATGAGGCATACAATGCATAACGAATTAATTCGTTGAAAAAAATCTCACCTGTGTAGTTTGAGCAAGGGCAAGCTGCCTGTTATGATTTTCTTTTGCCAAATTATATTTTCCTTGAGAATAGTAAGCAGCACCGAGATTACCATGAGCTCGGCATTCTCCGGAGTTATCAGACAACATTCGAGAAACGGACAAGTCTTCGTTCATGTAGTGGATGGCTCTGACAGAAAAAAATGGTGGGTTTGTTTGAGAAATTAACGAGAAAAAATAATCACAGTCACAAAGACAACATGGTTTTTTCTTTATAACATTTGACAGAATTCTTTCATTTGATTTTGGTGAGTATCAGAAAGCTTGGAAGTAAATTGCTCCGAAATAGAAAGCCTCTTTGCATCCTACTATGTAATAACTCTTATATGGAAGGACTGTTTCAGCTTTGAGATCTGTGGGAAGCGGTGGCGTGATAAAAGCGACGATAGCTGCCAAACGTAATACATAATGAATGACGCGGGTTAAAACCCTGACGAAGTATGATCAAGATCGATGAACGAAAAAGCCTTCAAAGAGTGGATACACGCAGATAATTAGACGAAAAAGACATAATAAATCCTGCAAAGGAATAAAATCACTTATAATGCAAATTGCACAAAGTGAAATAAAACACGCAAATCTTTGTTGCAAATATCCAGGGATGTCAAAACAATTTGAAGAAAAGTCCTTTTTTGCTCTCCAAATTGATAATGTATCATGAAACAAAAGAAATTTTAACCTATACTGATAGCTTTTCTGGATTTCTTGAAATAATATTTTTCTATAAAATAGAACAAAACGTGGCTGAAATTACAATGCATTCGATATTTCATATTTGAAATAATTTTTTCAGAATGCATTCGAAATAGTAAAATATCCGGTTTTAGTCATACCTGCAACAGTCCTTCTCATGTTAAATATTAATCAATGACCCGTATGTCACATTTTCGAGACTCACAGTCTCCGTTTCATGACCAGAACATATGTCCTATGCATTTTGTCACACAGAATTTCCCATAGTTTATAATACTTTTCATAGCACAAAAAGACCATTCATACAATATATACCGTAGTCAAATTCTACACAACAAACACTATATATATAATTTATTACGCATGATCCATTGATTTGCCATGCTTTCAAGCATGGCACATCAATAGTTCATGCTTGGTCAATCAAAATGAACCGATCACACACCCTTTTTATGAAATCTGACACTCAATGAAAAAAACATGTATGACAGAATAATAGAATTCTCAAAATATTTTTGTGATGACACAAAAGGCTTTTGTTATATCACAATTGAATAATAAGTCAGTTGTTTGTGTAATCATAAAAGATTGATAGTATTGGACCGACCGTTGGTAGCAGTGCTTGAATGACTATGTATACCATTTAATACAATATATATCATTGCTTGATGGCCCGTAATTAAAACATGGTTTCCTCGTTCAGAATATACAAGGCTACTGAGTCAATCTTGCTTTTAAATTGTTCTTTGCTGATGGCTAGACAGGCGTAATGTCAGCTCCTCAGCCACCAAAAAATGATTGCTCGAAATATTCGATACTCTTTATGAAATTTTAAATTATTCAAGCCAATTTCCCAAACATATTTAGTGTGTGGCATTAGATAAAAGAAAGGAAATAGGGAGGGGCATAGAGTTTTGCCCAGGTCTGATACCACCTCCAGCATTTCATTAAAGTGGTTCAGTTCCCATTGGGACGTTTTCCATTTACAGTGCAATTGTTGGTACTACGTGACGTTGTAGTTGTTTGCAGGGATGTCCAAAATATTCGATTCGGGATATTCGAATCTTAATTTATTTGATTCGATCTCTGCAACAACTCGAAATCAAATAATGATAATTTTGAGTTTTTTTTGTAAAATAAGTGTGAATTTCTGGTAGATCATTAGCTGATGAAAAGATGTCATTGCTTGTTTATTATACGACTACTGATTCGAATATCCGATAAGATCTGGGAAAATTATTCGAATATTCTAAAACCAAAAGATATACGATTTTGGCAAACCCCTAGATGTTTGCCATTTCAGTAATTAGTTTAATTACTTAATTAATTTTAGTAGATGATGGCTGACAGAAAGCCATCGGAGCTGCTACTCAGTAGCCAGAAAAAATGGATTCCAAATTTACTGAATTGGCAGTATTTAATGATATATCTCTTGCTCAAAGATCAAAATGGCTCTTTTTCACTGCCTTGTAGCAGCAAAACTGTAGAAAAATATTCAAAACTATCAACACTGCTATGAAATAGCAGTGTTGATAGTTTTGAATATCTTTTATCCATCTGAAGAAAATGATATAAACATTCAACACACCTGAAGAAGAACAAGATTATGTCACTTTAATTAGTTGATTTCTTTCAAGGGCTGCTGACAGACTTGCAAAAAGTGAATTCCAATAACAAAATTACTACCCCATTTTCGCCTTATGCTTGAGACGTCGCCCAATGAGATAAAACCAAAACTTACTTTTCTGTGTCTCCCAGCGACCACAATGCGCTACTGAGAGCAGAAAAAACAGATCCTTTAAGTTTCAAACTTCGAGTACCAATCGCTACAGCGTTCTCGAGAACCTAAAAAAGAATTGCTCGGATGTCTGGTTTGCTGAGACAATAAAGCATTAGGAATAAACTTTGAGGTGTAAACTATTAATTATCTTACAAAGGCTTGTAGATTATATTCGAATTTTGAGAGGGCATAGCTATGTACGTGAGCATCCCTGTATCCGTTCACCTAGGTTTACGCAACCACTGAACATGTTGAAGAAATCTTGTTTGTTTTGCACTGAAATCATGATTAATATCAAATTTTATAATATAAAATTTAGCATAAATCATGATTTCACTTCAAATTAAGCAATTCAGAATATGAAAATAAATCTGAATTAATTTCTGCGAACCGAATATTCGAATATTAAAGACCATTTTTAATGCCAGATGGCAACTCCATAAAAGACTTAATCATAAAATGTTTACGCATAAAATCAATGTCTATCCGGTTTAAGATGTCACGAACTGACAACATGGAAAACACATTAAATAAATCATGAGTGACAGAGTCAAGTCCCAGGGGACAAAGGCTAGTAAGAAGGCCTTAGGAAAATGGCAAAATGTCTGACTGGCATATAGCTTCAAAATATTTGAGAATTAATATTGAATAAGATATAATTTCATTTTTATTCTGCTGAAGAGAAAAACCAAGAATATTGCTTAACTAGATCTCTCGTGCAGATAACAGTTTAATGTAGACTTTGAGATTTTGGTCTAAACATTTACACCTTTTTCGTTTGCACGGACATAGTGGGCCAGCAAACCTTTTGCATACAATATGCTAACCATCCCTCTCAGGATTTGAACCTGCACCAGAATGATCAGAGATGTATACCATGAAGCATATTCCTAACGATTTACGTTAAATGTTTAAATTGGATCAGCCAAGATCATTATATTGTTTCATGCATGCAAGAAAATAGTGGCGAATCATTTTTATTTAATGATTGATGTTTTTAAACTTAATTCAAAATAAAATAGATAATGTTCCACATTGAATTTTTATAACCTTGTGCATACAATATGCTAACCATCTCTCTCAGGATTTGAACCTGCACCAGAATGATCAGAGATGTATACCATGAAGCATATTCCTAACGATTTACGTTAAATGTTCATGTGGATCAGCCAAGATCATTATATTGTTTCAAGCATGCCAGTAAATAGTGGTAAATCATTTCTATTTAATCATTGATGTTTTTAAACCTAATTCAAAATAAAGTAAAACAGATAATGTCCACATTGAATTTTAACATAATAGTTCATGATATAATTGTTATCCATCCTCGGCAATTATGAAAACCATCTAACACCTCTTTGTTTCTTTTTAGTTGTCTCGTGCGACACGCAGAAATACGCCACGCGCTTTCTAAAGCCTGTTGCAATAAGAAAATTCACTGCACACTGGATTGAGTGGTGGCGCTCGAGCACTTCCTGGTTAGTTCAATCGGTAAAGTGTTGGGAATATGCTTCAAGCTACGCAACTCTATTCGGCCTGACTAAGCTCCGAATTCTGTGAGGAAGGATCATTATACACAAGAGGTCTGCTGTATGCCTTGCTGGTGCACGATGGTTCACGAAAACACTGCTTACAACCTCCTCCACCAACCAGGTTCATACACAAAGAAAAATGGGAAATATGATAACCAAAAAACCTCCACCCCGATTTGAAACTAGTGCCTGCATGAGAGTTCGTGGTTTCACCATATGGCTAAACTATATTCTCGGCTTTCCTCTCCCGCGAGATGAATATGGAATCCTAACCAGCAATGCCAATACAAAGCTATAGGATCACTGCACAGAGAAAACTTGTTCACTAACATAACCTACTTGCACAGCATCCTCAGTATGGTTGTGCGACAATAATTCCTGTCCAATAACTGAAGTTATTATAAATGGATTTGTATCGAGTCGCATCTTACGAAGTTGAGACATAACTGGTTCGAGTGAGGCTGAAATGCGAGTAAATAAGTAAAAATTTTGTGAAGAAAAAATAAATTTTATAAATCTTCAAAAATAGTGTTTGAATAAATCAAGGCGAAAGAATAAAGCAATAGCGCTCGACAAAAGAAAAGAGTCAACATTCTCAGAACAATTCAATGAGATAACTGATAAGCTAACTAACACACTACATGCAGTACTAAAATACTATAAAATAATATGCATTGTTATAACCAATGCTTTATTATTAAATCTAAATATCAATACTTTCAACAGTAATAACCGAATCGAAAATTTTATTTTGTCAAGTACGGGTCACAGATGGGCCGCGTCTAATCGACACGACCCATCAGTGACACATACTTAACAAAAGACACTTTTACAAAAATTAGCTTCCAGAAATATTTTTTGAATTTGCAATATTATGCTCCGGTGTGCCTAAACTTGTTTTTTTAAATTCACTCTGAGCAAGGCCAGAAGCAGGGTCTAGAAGAAACCAACCACCGGCCACTCAATAGCAAAGAGCTACTAAAAGATTTAGTATACCAGCAACTACACTCTTTAAACAGGTGAGTGAGTGGTATCTGCCCTGGGCAATGATAAAACCACATACCACTTCTCCCCAATTACTCAACTAATTATGTCTATACATTGAAATGAAACAAACTCGTTATGACTAAAGGTCAAATGAAAGTCATGATAATCAATAATTAATTAGTTTTTCAACATGCAGGAAATCTGAATCTAATACACAATTAAACATAAAAACTTTGATCGACTTGAAATAATTTTTGCAATTTATGGGGAGACGGGAAATCAAAATAGTTCCAAAGTCAGCGACACCCCGAGAATTTACAATTGGTTTGGAATAATAATAATTTAATAGAGCCTTCGTCTACCCTTTTTTCGTAAGATGAAAATTTTATCCAATGCCAGTTCACAGCTAGGACTTACTTTTTATAGGAGAGTTCAGCGAAACTTCGATAATCGCGTTCAACAATTGTGGATTCTTCTGGTCCCTCACAATACCTTGTGAGAAAGACACGATCGATTGTGAGAAGTCACCAAGACATTGTAATGAAACTCCTTGTCGAAAATAGCCCTGAAAAAAGGATTTTATTTTGATAAGATTCAAGAAAAAGTTATCCAAACAGTAACAAAGAAACAATAATAAATTAAATTTATCAAGCATGGTCAAGTTATGCATTCGATAGTACGATTATTTATTTCTAATCCAGGAAACTTCATTTCGTCAAGCATGAGCCACAGATCGCCTATGCTTAGTGGCCCAAATCTTTTTTTGATCCCATTTCTGTTACTCATAAACATCCAAGAATGAATAAATATGAGATTATGTAAAAATATTTGTGGCCTTGTCTGAAGTATCCCTGAAATCCGATTCTGTTTTTATACCATTTGAGAAAATATTATGAAAACAACAACAAAAAGAAAACAAAATATAATATAAATGTTCAATAATATTTAATCAAGCATGAATAAGCCATAAATATGTATAATGTGATCATGCATACTCAATCCATAGGTTTCATTTAATCAAGCCTGCGCCATAGAAGGATCGTGTCAAGTGACCCATTTCTTAGTTCGTCTTAGACAGACTTGTAAATATGTTCAGTTTGATGCCAGTCAATGCTGGTGTATATCGTTGAACGTTGCTCAAGTTTGATATAATATACTTTATAGTCGGTCAACGAGTAATCTCACATAATTTTCTTTTTTCACACTAGCCTCTTAAAAAAATATTTTTGCAGAGCAAGACAATAGATGGAAAAATGTTACTATGACACTCTACCATGGTGGTTCCGTTCTAAATGTAATGTTTTTAGTTGAGGATACAGTTGCTGCTTTATATTGTGTGCAGCCTTACTGCTCTACTAGCGCTTGTTAGAAGGTTTCCTTAGGATACTGCCCAGAGTGACAGAATCTTGCTTTTCTCCAGGTATCTGAAGCGTTTGTGATTCTATTGAAATGAAAAAAAAGCTTCAAAACCGCCAACACGGCTATTTCATAGCCTCAATGAAGATTTTAATGCCTTTTATGCATTTTTGTTGCTACCAGATAATAAAGAAGTGTTATTTTTACCTCCTAGCAAGAGATAAATCAAAAAATATTGCCCATTTTGTAAATTTTCTTCTGATGAAACCCATTCTCTTCTGTAGTAGCAGAAAGTAGAAGAACTGCTACTGGTGTTGCCTTCAAACTTGGTCAGATTAAAGTGAGAAAAAATACAGAAATAAATTTGAACTACAGTTTTGAAGAAAGATAGTCAGAATATTAGTCACTAATCAAAAACATTGGCGTTCTTATTGAAGTAGCTATGTATATCAGTCAGAAATATTTTGACTAAACAGACAGTTCATCTGTGGCTCAGGCTTGGTAAAAAATATCTGATTGGGATATCGTAATTCTGTCTTCAAATTATTGTCTTCTCATCCAAAAAACATTTATATATATATATATATGTGTTAAATGAATTAAATTGGGCAAACTTTATCATGTTGGATGTTGAATATCAATGGAAACAAAAAAATCAATGCTGCCAGCTATTAGCTACCATCATTATCCCAGTAAATATAAAAAGGTAGAGGGATTACGGGTTTACTAGAATCTTGCAAACTCTTATGAAGCCATGATGAAATTTCAAAATACTATTATCAAGAATGAAAAAAAGGCTCCCTTCCTGCTTACTTCCATGTGTAATCCAGTGTAGTGATTCCTTCAAATCCACTATATTATGAAAAGATAAAAAAATCTCGCAAAATGCAACAAACTTTTAAGCCTGCAATAACTAAATAGATATGCCTGATGAAAAACCCACCATAACGCAATCAGGATTGAGATCCACAGCAGTTTCAGCATCGTGTAATGCATCCTCATATTGCTCTAATTGGATTCTGCAGGATGATCTACATTCATATAAATCTGCATTGGAATGGTCAACCTGAGGAAAGAACACAACAGCTTTATGTACAGTTTGAAAATTAAAACTTTACACACAGAAAAAACGGCAAATTTATCCCGCAATTTGCACTTTATTGCTTTGACTGAAAGATAGACAATTGAACGAAAAATAGTTGGATTTTTAGAGGACACTTTCGATCCAAGATCAAAAGATAGCCAATATAAAGTTAGTGGCTTTCAAAAAGTACATTTAGCAGGACAAATTAGCTGAAACTGTTTTTTCTGTGACAGTAGCACAACCAAGATGCCTAGTGTGCGATGCCAAGTTACTTTGCGTGGCCCAGAATAAAATAATTTTTTCCAGTCAGCACGTTTCTTTATATCTACACAGAGAAAAATTTTGGTTAATTTCCCTGCTAAATGTACTTTTTAGAGGCCATTGACTTTATTAGGCTATCGTTTCATCTTGGATCAAAGTTCGTCATAAATGGCTTCTAAAAACTGTCTTTCAGCCAAAGCATATTTTTGGCAAACAATAAGTACAAATTGCGGGACAAATTGGCTAAGCCATTTATTTTTTCCTGCGTAGTTAAATTCTCAATTGATGATCCTGATATTAGTAAATTATTTGAAAGAAGAAAAATCAGTCTGTCGTTAGGGATGTACTATTAAGAATCTAGAATGGTCACTAGTCAGGTATCCTAGAATTTAAAATAAAAATAATTTTGAATATTCTTAAATTGATTCATTGCATTTAGCAGGGATATTATTTGCCAAATTTTATGTTGTGAAATTTGACAAAAATTGTTGCTTTACTGCAAAATCAACATAGCTAGTCAAATATCAAGTGATGAATAATTTCATTAAAATATTATTTGATTTATATACTCTGTACTGCATAGTGAATTTTGATACAGCTTAAATTTAACTCTAGAAAAACACACTATCTGTGACAGTGTGAAACAAACCTCAATTGCTCTTGTATAAAGATCTTCAGCTTCTTTATGAAATCCATCTGACAAAGCTTGTTCAGCATCTCGTACAACAGATTTTAAGTGACATTCTACTCGATGATAACGACATCATTACTTTTGGTGTTTTGAACAACTGAATAATTTCATCTTTTTGGTTTACTTTAAAAAGACTATCTCAAACTTGGTTTTCTTAGTATAAACAAACTAGAATATTAAAATTCAAATTTCAATATTTTTTGGGGATAAAAATGAGGCCTATCAGAATTTTACCTATCAGCTGCCAGTATCAGTGTCTAGCCTAATTTTTGTATATTTTTCTCTGGGAGCTTCACGGTGGTTTCTCACATAATGTTTAACTATCAGCGTCGAATATTCACTGTTTTATTTCATGTATTTCGAGGTGTTGGCTAAAATTTTTCAACATTTTCGTTGTGCTAGTTGAACATTGTAACACTATTGTCAGCTTAATAATTCACTTTATTTCCTTACTTATAGACTGTTAATCTGCTTAAACCAAGCGCTTCATCTATTATCCACACTTAATGTAGGGAAGCTAACCTAAGCTAATTAATCACTGATCAACTTTGGCCTGAACTGCGAATTAGTAAACGAAAATTGTCGATTTACGTCAATTAAGAGGCGGGACTTCACGCATGACCGCTCACATTGCAAAAATGAATACATGAAAACAGTGCTTTTGTATAAGAAAAAATCATTTTATAGTAATATATCAAATATAAATTTTTATTAAAAATATTTTATTTAATAATAAATAATTTTTTCACTGGAAAAAATGGAAATATATCAATGTTTTTGACTACATAATAAATGATATTACAAGTTGTCACGACAACGATTGCAAGCGTGATATGCACAATTGCAAATCTGCAAAACCGTGTTACCGGAGGGTGCAGGTGAGATTGCGTAGAACGGGATCTATTTCATCGCGTAAGAAATTCGCAACTGCTGTTTTTTAATATATACACATATAAATATAATATAAATTCGTGTAAAATCCTTTCTAACGTGTTGTGCATGTTTTTTTTTATCTGGTGTTTATGCTCATTAATTTTTCCTGTTTTAAACCGCATTCGCAGTTTGCGTGTCGGCCTGAATCGCTCCGGTCATAACTTTTAGGGTCTAATGAAGTATAGTACCATATTCTTGAATGACATCAAAATTAAAACTGGCAGAATATTCTCATTTCAACTACGGGCCGTCAATCCTGCAAGGATATGACATTGTATCCCGGGTAAGGATGGGTCACAAACGGAAATATGGTACTTAACTTGCATGAGACGTGACTTTTTTAATACAAGTGCGTGTTTATGTTTTAGACAATTTGAAATAAATATGGTCTACGTCTATCCTTAGAATTTCAATTCACCTTCATTATGCGCTTACCAACTCATGAATTCTAGTCTTTCTAGCGACCGTGTACGTATACGGTACACTCGCAACGAACTCCATTTTCGTGTTTTGGTATAAATTAATAAATAATGACGAATAAAGACCAAATCATACATTGTTCAATAAATAGCATACTACTATATGTACTTTTATAGTTTTCCTTCGCATCCCATTTTTATGAAAACACTGTCAATAATTATTGATTGCCTTTCTACGAAATTAACCCTTTTCCTCAACAGTCGGTTAACCTTATTGTCTGGAAGCCCGATGGTTCAATGCTTGACCGTTTCACCACCGAGCGTACTATTCAGAAAGACTCCTCGCGAGTAGCTGTAACATACAACAGATACACAGTCACCACATAGCTCCGTGCCTAACGGTTGTTTTATATACAATTACAGTACTTCTGTTAATTGATGTAAAAAAATTTGTGAAACTGATACCGGCTGATTTCACCTAATTTTACTGACAAATTTAAAATTGGTCGTAGTCGCGGTCAGTGTATTCAAATGACACCATAACGAGAAAACCGAATTATTTTGTTGCTTTACCTTTGCGGCCACACGGATCGGTGCCTCAATGACAATGTAGTCTGGCATTGGCACCGGACCCACTTCGTTTCCGTGCTTATTTAGTATTTACTTATATATTTAGTATATACTTATTTAGTATTGTTATCAATTTTATTGCAATGTTGTTGATATTCGGAGAAACAAAACTATTGATTGATAATAATGATGCAACTTTTCAATTCAGACTCTGATTCAGTCAGTTTTTCTGACGTGCTAAGTACGATTAATGGGGGCTTGACAAGAGCAAAAATATACAGTCTTTGACAAACTTTTCAGAATGCTACTCTTATTACACTGTTTGTTAAGAACACAAGCACTTTTTTGTATCTTTCATTAACAAAACTTTAACTTAGCAAAAAATATGAGAAACGAAATAATAATAAATAACTTAAAAAAAATATATATCAGACGCAGATCTGAAAGGGAAAAGAGAACTGTTTGTAGAAATGTTCTGGTAATGATATACCCATTAGCGTATGTAGGGGAATGCATGGTGACATGGTCCACACTCAGTCCTCGCCAACCAAAAAATCTTCTACAAGCCGGCCATGTGCTTTAAAATGCATAGAATACTAAATAATTCGAAATTTTGGCTATGAAATTTCATTTTTCAAAAAGTTTTCGCGCCATCGGTGTTATTTTAGGCTATTTCACCCCGATTTATCATAGCATGCTATTGCAAGGCGTACATCATGTCTTCATAATTTGCTTAATCAGCTTTTTCAAAATCCTCCTCCCTTTTCGAGGTTCAAAAATCCGGACTGTCTAAAGCTTGAGGCAAACCAATCCCTGACAGCTTTATATATCAGTGTCCTGAATCGTAAAATTTCAGGTAAGTTTTACTAATTTTATAACAGTGTTTGCAAAGGACTTATTTCGGGCATTGGTTCCCGTTGCATCGCACCCTCGTCCTTGAGCAAGATGTCGGAATAATGTTCTGTCCTGGGGCTAGGCACGTTCTTTTTATTTCTTTTATCCCTCCACCACATAACACGCTGCAAGTTCGTGGAGCTACCCATCTTGACCATGAAATACAAAGCTCTAAAATAAAGAAAAATTAAATTTTGTTAGTTCATCTTTCAGTTTTAAAATAAATATTTGATATTGATTTTATTATTTTGCATTACATAGAGTATTTCAAAAATCGATGTGTAGAGGAGTTCGACAATGCATCTTGCCACCCATCAGAGCAATTTTATCAAAGCCTTTTTTCTTAAAGCCCCAGTCACTGATGGTACGGCCCAACTATGGCCCGTACTTAAAATTCCTAATCCATCGATTTTCAATGAAATAAAAAAAAAACTCTTTTTCACCTTCGTTACATGTTTGCTCCTGCATTGTTGCTTCATTTCCTCCCAGACATGACGTCGTGTGACCTGGAATAACTCTCACATTCTGTGTCGCGATTAGGCCATCCATTGCGCTACAGGCCCGCTTTCTTTTTCTGGTTCCGATCCCGCAACTGTTTGAGCACGCACTCCATTTGCTCCACGGACTCCATTCGGGAAGTTTCCTCAGTTGTTCTATGGTTTGGCATGGGGTTCCCCAACAAACTTTTACTTTAAGGGAACACTGCGTTTCTCCGAGTTTCTTGTCGGTTTGTTTGCAAGTTCTATAAAATTAGAATCAGTTGATGGCAAAGGTTTCTGAGAAAGTTCATATCAAAACTGGTATTTGTTCCAGTAATCGCAAAATCTTATTTTATATTTCAAATAGCTTGACGCATTTTGAATATTTCAGATTTTTCTTCTTTTTACGTTATTTAAATAATTCATAAAGTGCATTACTAAAACCTCGCGATATATGGATTTTTTTTTGACGAAACTATGTAAAATTGTTCAAAAATCCATCAGGGTGTATGAGACCAATCTGGGGCAACTTATTTTGTGAAACATGTGGTACAATTGGACCGACCCTCCGAGGCGCGATCAATCTATGACGTATGCTTGACAAAAAATATATTTGATTAGCAAACGGGGACAATCAAACTATACTAAAATATTCCATCGACCACAAATTAGACGACTAAAAGGAAACAAAGAAGAGCTAGACGGTTTTACCACTACCTGGGGCAGTTACCATTCACCGTGTTCTACAATAGTGGTTCAATCCTTCTAGGGGCTGTTTTCTCCTTTGAGTGTAGTTGCTGGTGCAACATTATGCATTTGCTCTAGGCCTTATAAGTTGCTTTTCGTTGGTTCCTGTTGAGGGTCTTCTTCCGGCCTTGCGTGAGCGAATTTCAATGAAAAGAATTATATTAATTAAACATCAATGTGAATTTACCTTTCTTGAACCCCAATTCCACTTGAACCACACTTGGCCGGACAAGGACCAGACGACCAAGCTGACCATTGTGAACAAAGGTCTATGTTACACGGTTTATCTTCTCCTGCGCTTCTGAACCCTCCTTGACAGTTGGATGGTGCAGCCAGAACACCTAAAACATGGAATAATTATTAGTCAAAGTAAATGGGGCGGAAACGAAAGCACAGTAATGGTAGATAGTTTCACCGTCGTATAGGAATGAATGCTTTTCCGCGTAGAATGCAGTTGCTGGTTTTTATTTTTTGTAGGTCTTTTTCATATCGATGACTTTTTCATTAATTTCTTCCAGGCCTTCAACCTTTTCAATAGTAAAAGCGGCCTAACCAAGAAGCCGTGGTCAAAATAGTATCGGTATATTACAAATAGACAAATTACCTCCTTTACGACATAATCTTGCTCGTCTGATTAACACCAGGACCGCAGGATTCAGAACAGGACATCCAAGTTCCCCAATCGCTCCAAGACGCTTTACAAAAACCAGCGCAAGATCTCGATTCCTCATTCTTGCCCTTGCAATTAGGTTTATTATTGATTTTAGTTTTACAGCGTCTTGTTCTGGTCTGAGTAGTTGTGGTACACGCAGGTGCAATTGAGGTACACTTCGACCATGTACTCCATGTTGACCATATTGGTTCTAAAAAAAAACAAGATAGAATTGAGTTCCATCTTAAAAGGAAAATCTGTTATTGCGACTGATATAGAAAGAAATATGACAATTGAAACTAGAAAACTTTATACTTGTAGATTTCTTTAGTTTGTAGTCCCCAAATGGCGAACTTTGACAGCAAAAATGAGGAAAAATACAGGCGTTTGTCAATATTCATTCGAAATCTTTCGCTGCCATTGAATTACGTTCCCAATGATAATCAAATATATCACATGGAGAGAGATGCTTCCGGTCTCTCTCAGGGTGAATTTCAATAAAAAGAAGTAAACCTGTCATTTACAACAAAGCAGGTCTGACGTCAAACGGAAATTTATTATGGTTCGATCCAATGAAACGGGATGGATTTTTGTCTTTTGTCTCATGCTTAACAGAATAATACTTTAGTTACGTTCTACTTACTTTTCAAAGCGACTGCTTGCGGCCATTTCACTGTCTTGACAATCGGAAGATGGCAGATATCAGGCTCCTTCCAACAGCAGAAATGTTTGTAGCAAGCATCTCTGTGAATTGAATGAATAAGAATGTTACATATATTTGTGAAACAGAATATGAAAAAAAATACTTTTTGAAAATAAATATTAAAATTTAATGAATTATCATTTTTTCATCTCAGATAGAAATGAATTTGGATCTTGAACCTAAAGGCAGCATTTCTCTAGAATATACTTTCATATGAGGTGTTTTCCGATTATAGTGCACTTTCAGGTTCTTATATTTGAAGTGGCTAATGGTCCTATGTTGCCGTGAATTGGTTCCATTTTATTTGCAGTGTATTTCAATGATAAAAGTCCAAATTTCTCACTCTTTTTTAAAGAAAATCAATCTAAGCAAAGCCAGAAGCAGCTCCGAAAGGAAACCAACCAACGTCCACTCAATAGCAAAGAGCTATTAAAAGATGTAATACCAGCAACTCAAACTAAAAATCCCAAATGGAACTAAACCGCCATGGTAAAGTGACGTGAGTTGTATCTCTTACTTTGTCATTGATTTCCTCATGCACGATTTCTTTTGTTGCTTCTCAGTGGGACATTGTGCAAACATAGTGAACCCTCCCAACACATATATACCATTCGGTCCATAGTACCCCGGTGATCGTGTTGGTTTAACTGACATTGGGTTTGATGTGGATATAAATGATGACGTCATGGGTGACGTAGTTGATGACGTTACTTGTGGGGTAGTAAGATTTGTTGTGAATGTGGAAAATATTGTTGTCGCAATTGGTGATGTAACAGTTGAAATAATAGCCGTAGAGTTTTGGGATGATGTAGTTGATGACGCCATTGCCGATGTTGATACTACTGAAATAGTCGAAGCTGAGATATTCGTAGATTGTGTTGGTAAAGACGTCTCTGATAGCGTTGTTGTTAATGTTGTTTTGTGTCGGTAGATATTGACGTTGTAGCGTTGTTAGTCGCCACTGGAATCGTCGTTTCGGTTGCATAAGTCTTGGGTTTTGTCGTGGTAGTTGCCATTGTTGTTGAGTGTGCAGATTTCTTAAACACGGTATCACTTTTCTTTTTTGTCATTTGTGAAGTGGAATCTTCTAAGACGGACATTTGTGCTTTTATGACTTCTCCGCTCCTGAAAATAAGTTTTAAATTATACCCAAGTGCAAGTATGTTTAATTTGGCTTGAAAAGCTTTAAATCCGTTTATTGATTTCGCGTATGAAAACAAATAGGTTGCACTATAATAAGGAAACATTTCGTTAACAAAAATATTTCTAATTTTTACAATAACAATAATTGATACCATTAGTGGAAAATCGGTCGTGGCTTGGGGAAGTTCGAATGGGAATAGCGAAAAATACTAAAAAAGAACAAACAGGTTGCCATCTTAATTTTTAATAATCCCAATATGTGTCGCCTATTGTGCATTTGTGTTGAACAGTTATAACGGTGCATAAAAAATAAGGAGTAACATCGTTTGCCTCAACTTGGGTGGACTCTACGTACATACACAAGTTTACATTATAGTATACCGCTTCATAATGTTTCTTGCAGGTAGGGCTGGGAAAACCGAATCATTTGGAATCCGAATATGATTCGATCAATTTTTTCGAATCTGGTCGAATCACGAATTCGATGTAAATAACAAAATATCCTATTTTTACCATTACAATTTGTCTTTATTGTGAAAATCAAGAAATTGATAGTTTATAGTATATTTCCAGTGTGAACAATTTTCATATTTTAACGACAAAAAACAACCGATTTTGGTCGAATCGATTAAATTTTGTCGTTAAAAATGAAAATTCTAGTGCAGTTAGTAAGTATTTGTTCCTACGAACGATTCACAATTGATTCGAATATAGTGTGCTTCGAATCGATTTGAATCACCGAATCGATTTGCCCAGGCCTACTTGTTTCTTACAGGGGCATTTTGCTTTTTACCGAAATGCTGCGGATGGCGTAATGTTATTCTTGCTGTTAAACCATCACGCGTCACCGCATTGTCATTAATCGCAAGTTCATATTTTGTTCACGAGCCTTTGGGTGTAACCCATAAAAGCTAACATATTAATATTGTAAAAAAAGGTATTAATGAACCAAAGTGAATGTAGTAGCATCGATATTTCACTGAGAGCTACAAAAGCTTGTAGTTTTAACATGGATGTGCCGAACAGGAAAAGATCATATCTTTCCAGCAACCCAGTCCGTCTATAAGTGCCCACTGTTACAGTGCCTTGGACAGTGTCATCCACTCCAAGGAGTGACTATAAAAAAATGCATGTGAGATCGCACAATAATGAATGTATATTCATCGTTTACTCATTAATGGGAGTCAAGATTGAGAAAAAAAAAAAAACTTTATTGTATTAGTTTCCGTAAACACGCCGGTGTAAGAAAACCCAATTCCTAGCCCTTTTCTGTGAAATTGTCGTTAATATTTACTTCAATACAGTGAATGAACATCTTTAAGAACTTACTTCACAGCTGGTTCTACCATTGCTAATCCAACACTTTCAGTAACTCTGAATCCCGGCCCTGGTTGGGTTGTGTCTGTTGTTATCGCTTCGGTAGTTGTTCTGAACTTTAATTCAGAATTTTTTCGTTCTGTGGATGGAAGTAAGAAATTGAAGTATAATTTAATAGACACTGGGTAAGCAAACGCTAACATACATTATGAAATTTGAATTTCCCAATCATTAAATTTATTCTGTCAAACATAAGTCGCAGATAGACCGCGCCTCGCCGGCGCGATCCATCAGTGACCCATGCTTGACTATATATGTTGGGAGGTATTTTTTTCGAGATTTTGTGTTTACTTATTTCACTTAGTCACAGTCCCGAACACTCTCATTTTGGGCATTGGTTATGGTTTTTTATCGGATATGATGAGGTATGAAACATATTTCACCAATTTTTGAAAATTTGTGCCATTTATTAAAAATCGATACGATATAATAGCATTCGGAAAATAAATACAGATTATCTAAGAGGCGACCGTAGTCCATTACTGTGCGCGAGTCCCTTTTGGTTAAACATGTCGCGGGTTGAAGATCTCGGGTTTAAAGTTAATCCATTGTTAATTCAGCTCGTTAATCCATGCCCACCACTCAACCCTAGGTGTAATATCTTAAAGGGTAAACTAAGCGAAAAGGGAAAGGATCATATCTTTCCAGCAATTTTAATCCTGTGAGTCTATAAGTGACCGCTAGTATAGGGCCATGGGCAGCCTAATCCACGGGTAGCTAATCCGAACACAAAATATCATATCTTTCCAGCATCTTTAACCATGTCCGTATATCAGTGCCTTGTGCGGGGTGATCCACTCCATAAAGTGCCTTCATAATAAAATACGATCAGAACCCTATTACAGCAAAACTCACTTTTGAAACAGGTAGGATCTTGCCGACTCTCATCGAAACATCCTCCAAGTCTTTTGCATCTCCTTTTATTGATCGCGTAAAATCCAACTTTTTCTCTTTCGGCTGGTGGAACTTGGCATGCTTTGATAGGACATTTTCCTGTTTTAAATAATAGGAATATTAATAAGTAGATCAGAACTGAATGCGCTTGACGCAAGCTCGGGAAATTCAATCAAGAAATATATATATTTAAATTTGATTAAACAAAAAAACCCAAAAAAAATTTTTTTTTAAAAAAGCACTCACCATTTCTTTCGTAACATGTTCCTTTCCATCCAAGAACAAATAGTGACGTCACGTCGTCATGGCAACATCCAGCTGCTTCGCATTCTTGCCGAGTGGAAAGCCTGTCAGCGTTCTTACAAGGTGTTCGTTTGACAATGGAAATCCAACATTTGCAGTCTGCGTGAGATGTAATTCGTTGAGTAACGAGGATAAAAAAATATCACGAAGACTTATTTTAGAGAATTTTTTTTTTTTATGTTGTTGAAATTACTTCCAATTCAGTCCGGAGTTTAATAACATGGGCTAAGCGAACAGCGTAAGTCTTTTCAAAACTACCAAATCACACTTTTAGGAAAGACTATGCTGCAAAAAAATTTACTGTTCATTTCTAGAAATTTCTTATTTCCAAAATTATAAACCGTCTTTTTAACCAGATTAATGTCAAGTATGGACTGCTGATAGCGGTGCGTTCCCTTCAACCGCCTATACCCGGTGGAAAATGTTTGATTCTCTAGTTTTATTTCAATGTCACCGAGTGTAATTACTGTTGAAGTTTGCAGTGATTTTACTGCATTTTTGTTAGACTTTAAGGGACGTCCGAAAATCAAACATTTTTTAATTTCTGAATCGAATCGAATAATTGAATCATAGTATTGTTATAAACATATAAAGACGTATTTTTCGGGAATATATCAAAAATCGAATAATTCATGAATTCGTAAATTCGGAATTGAATATTTCGGACAGCTTCAAGCAAGAGTCGCTCATGATGAACTTATGTACATCTACCCCACATGCTTGTCAAAACAAAATTTCTGTTTGAAATGCACAGTTTTTTTTTTATCGGCTGAAGAATATTTCTGTTTATTAACAAAAAACCGTAGATGAGTGTATTGTAAATAAGTTAGTGTATACCCAACCGGAAATAAAAAATTGCCCGGTTAGCTTAATCGGCAAAGCGTTGCGAATACGCTTCGAGCCACGCATCGCTGATCGTCATGACGCAGGTTCAAATCCCATGAGGGATTATCGTCATGACGCAGGTTCGACAAAGCTTGCGGCTTCTTCCACCAACCAGGTTCATGCAAAGGAGAAACGAGAAATACGATAAAACAAAAACCTTCGCCCCGATTCGGAACTGGCATCTTCACGAGAGGTCGTGGTTCTCCATATGGTAAGCGGTATTCTCGGCTTTCCTCTCCCGCAGAATAAAAATGATGTCCTATCCTATCTTTTGTTAAGTATGATTCACTGATGGATCGTGTCGATGAAACGCGGTCCATCTTGTGACTCATGCTTAAGAAAATAAATTAATTGGCTTCGGAATTTCAAAAACCAACAAATCAACTTAACAAATTAATGTTGCTTCGAATAAGAAACCTCGACACAAAAAAAATCATTTTTTGAAACATTTTTTAAACATTTGAAATGATTTTCAATGTACCACATTATTAATAATTCACATAAATTCGCGTTCGCGCTTCTTACCTTCGATCGCTGCAGATGCCAGGTACATATGAGATGATAATAAAATAACCGGTAAAACCCAAAAATTAAGCATCTTTAAATTTATTAAAGGTCCAATATTTCATGGACTAGATCTAAAAGAATCTGTATAATTATAAAAAATATAACAGTTATTTTCCGAAAAAAACGGACGCCGTGAAATAGATGCTCGATAAACACTATAAAAATGAATCACGAATTTCCTTGCATTACTTTTTCGCTACTGCGTTGTTACGATTTTTGTCGTGAAAGGAAAATGACTATGACTTTGGGTTTTGTTTTTGATTTGACAAAATTCTTGCGCTCACAACGCTATATTCAGAAAAAAAATGTTGCAATTGTGACGTCATCTATATTGTGTCACGAATTGAGGAGTATCGGGCCCAAATAATACTCGCTGACCTCGATTCGGTGTAACATTCATTAAGCAAACAAGAGAGATTTCCGTTTTTGTCGGAAGTCATCTTTTTCATCTCTTTTGAAATCAGAGCAAATATTAAGTTACCACAAACGGTAGGTTAAATTTTGGGCTATTTAACAATAATCGAGCGGCAAACGCGCTTCGGCTTCGCCGCAGTGCATTTAGCAGCCGACGCGCACGGTGCAACCTTGCCCTGCTGTGCCAAATTGGTTGCATAGTGCCCGTCGGCTATAATTTAAAATCTAGGTTACCGGGGCCTCTGTTAGGTATGACAGTTTTTTTGCGGTAGTCAGCGTTGCCAGATTGGCTCGGCGAAGCGAATTTGGCAAAGTCAAAATTGATGACGGTAATTGTTTTTTTTCATTTGCTACTATTCGGGCGACTTTAAAATAAACTTTTGCCTTTTTGATTAAAAGATTTAAGCAAAGCGTGTTTTTCTAAAAATAGATATGTATGATCCCATTTGGACAATGATAAATTGAACATTTTTTCTATTCAAGTAAAAAAGATTGAAACAAAACGGTTACTTGCTATCTATTCTGAGCGCCAGTAAAACTATCTATCACTTCTCTTTTTTCCTTATAGTCGTCTCTTACGACACGCACGAAACATACTAAGACATCTATCACATCATTTGCCCACCACTAAATGGTATTTGCGCTGGGCGACAGTGAAACCATCTACACCATTGTTATATTTTAGACGACCCTTACGACACGCAAGAAGTATGCCGGGGCACGCACAGCCGTTGAAAACAAAACGAAATAATATGCCGAAACCTCGGCAAATTATTGCGTTTTGTTTTCACCGTCTGTACATATCGGATCAGAAATATCAAGTTCAACACATTCCTCATCATCATAACCCTCAAGTCTCTCGGTCTAACATTACCGTTGGAATCTTAGTTTCCCTAACAACTGTTTATTTAAGCTTCCCACACTGAGTTCCAGTCCTTGTTTCATACATTTGCAAATTATTTTGTGTTTTTTTCTTTCACCAGCTATACATACCAGATCAAAAGTTTAACATATCCCTTGCTCATTATTATTATTTTTAACTTTCAAAGTCAGACGCTATGCCATTGAAAGTACAGTTTTCCTACAATCCTTCACCTAAAACTTTCCTCGATGAAATGATGTACATCGCTTGTCCATCCGCTATAAAAAGCATCTGGAAGTTCATTTTCAATGAATTATACGTTAATTGCGTGAACCACGCCCAGTCCAGAGAGAGAGCGCGACAAATTTCGATCGGATTAAATTAGCAAATCCTGTTTCTCTCCGAGTTACCGGTTACCTTGGTCAACAGATAGTAGTTTATGATACTGTTAAGAAATGCGTAAATTATATCGGATTTCATAGTTATTCAAAAAAGGAGTTTAACGAGATATACACTTACTAATAATGAGGTTACCAACAATGGACCATAGATGAATCTCACCAGATATTTACGAATCCTCTGTGGACACATACTTTAGAATATGGTTGCAAAATATATTTAACAACAACGAAAAAAATGCATTTAATTTTACGTAGGTTTTTAGCAGTGTTCACAAAAACTTTTCACCGTGAGACGCACAGTCTCCTATACGTGGGCGTGGGCACTGGAGTCTCCTTTTCGCTAACGTAAATCTCCCGGGGGCGATTTCTCGACTCTGGCACGCGTCAGGCTCGTCGGAACAGACAGTATTGTTCAATTAACATCATAATTGACACATTAAATTGGCGTCGTTCTTATCCCTTAGCTTATTGAAGAGGTAAAAAAAATGGTTTTATTTTTTGATTATCCTAAAATCAATTTTTCAAAATTTCATAAATAGCCGAAATTTATTTCCTTCGAGCATATGTAGAAAATAATGTATAGCATTATCAAAATTATCATCAATTTAATACGAACAAACAGAACGTTAGGTCGATTTATTCTCATAGTATCGATCCTAATAGAATGTTAGTAATAACAAACAGTCTTCTTAATTTTTATTTGAAATAGGGGGCAACAGACCAACCGCGCCACGGCGGCGCGATCCACAGATACCCGATACTTGACATGACTTCGACATGCTTAGACCAAAGAGGAAGAACCGACAATTTGATTTTCGCCTTTTATGAATATACTCGAAACGTTGGGTTCCTTTTTTATGATTTCCTATACATTAGGAATAATATTTTATGACATAAAAACAAATAGCCAGAGTATTAAAAATCGTTTGTTATCACCGTCCACGGATTAGAAAGTAACGAAGAAGAGAAACAAACAGTTAGATTAAGCATGTTTTATTTTTATTATTTCTAAATTTTCTATTTCTCTATTTTTGATACGAATTAAGAACACTAGAAGCAGTTGATCATGGTTCCTCATTTTCTATTTTTTTGTTAGTTAATTCAATTTTTGGCGCCCTTTAGACATCATGATCTTGCCGGTACATAAACTAATGAAAGATATTCTTTAATAAAGTTAACTCTCTAGGCTTGAATTAACATATTAAAATATAACGCTATAAGTTGGTGTTGCGGATATAATATTTTTTATTATTGAAATTTACTTTGAGTAAGGCCGGAGGCAGCGCCTAATAGAAACTAATCAAAGGCCACTTAATAGCAAAGAGTTACTAAAGATGTCACGCCAACAACTGCACTCTAAACGGAAAACATCCCAAATGGAACTGCCGGCATGGTAAAGCGGCAAGTGGAATCTGCTCTGGGTGATGGTAAAACCTTTTTTCCAATTATTGAACAACCCCGACAACAACACGCGAAGAGTAGAAAATTGATTACATAGTCTACCCAGTTATTGATCACACTGCTACACAGCTGATAGAATAAGTTCGGGTTAAGTAAAAAAGTTCCCCACAAAAATTTTATTTTGTCGAGTATGAGTGACAGTGGATCGCACCTTCGTGGCGCGATCCATCAGTGACTCATACTCAACAAGGAAATGTCTGGGAAGAAATTTTCTTACTGGGTAAAAGCAGTTTCTGAAAGGAAATAACAACAGTTTTGGCGTTTGGTTTCATATTTCGGATGTGCAGTATTTAGCGGCAATTATTTCCTAGAAAATTTGATACAACGACTCGAAAAAGCAGAAAATTGATTATCTTTAGATATATAGATTGCCTAGTTCTGTATCACAGTATCCCCTGCAGAGTGATGAGGTAAATGTATGTGTTTAATTTCTTGCACGCGCGCACCAAATCCACGCACAGGGAAATGAGAAATATGATAAGCCAAAATATTTCACCCTGATCTGGACTGGTATCTGCACGAGAGACCCTGGTTCGCCATATGTTAATGCAATCTTTTCCCCTTGATGGAAATTTCATTTTGTCGACCACGATGACGTCACAGATGGATCGCCCACTATGGTGATAAAACTTAGACAATTTTTTTCTTAGAAGCGTATTTCAAATCAACGTATTGAAACTTGAACTTTTTGTTCCATTTTTGTACCGACTTTATTGGCTATTTCAGTGTCACTTACACCGTGGCTGAGGGCTTTCTTTTCACAAGGCGTCGCCAGAGTCTTTTGAATGTGATTCCGTGTAATTTTTCGAAACCCTCGAATTGTCGTTGATTGATTTATTGCTCTTCATGTACGAACTTAATTATTCCAATCCAATGTCAATTTCAACGTGTATTTGACACTTATTGAGATTGTATGTTTTATTGCACAAGTGTGAAGGTTATACGTGTATAACGCGTGCACACATAGGAAACGCCCGTCAACGTCTAATAAATTATACTATGTTACGGGTGCAGCGCAGTTATTTTCACAATGGAGACAAGTTGTGATAGTAAAAATGGTATGTTTGTTATTTACGTACAATTTATGATTCGATCCGATTCGAGAAAATATTCGAATTAGATTCGAATTCTAAACGATTCGGTTTTGCCCAGCCCTAGTTACAATATTTAAAAAAAAAACTTTATTTTTATTTCTTAGTTTGTGCATTTTTCCTCTATATTTGAATTCCTTTTGCTCAAATTTATCACAAATGGTACATCATAATTTTAACATATTCAAAATAGAATATTTGTTTTCATGGCACTACTGGGGCTTGATCCCTTGAATGATTTTATATCAGTTTGTATTTTTTATTTCTTTCAATACTCTTTAGAATGTTAGAGTGCATTTAAAGACATTTAAAGACCAGTTTTCGATACTTACTAAAGGGGTCGAAGTGTTTGTTTTTTGAGTGAACTTATTTTTTCGTTTTAAATGCCCGACTCGTCCTCCTCCCAAGGCTTTTCCATGTAGATGCAAGTCACTTATTGGTGCAGGCAGCGTCAGATAGCGTCCTTTCATATTCGGAGATAGAATCGCAAAAAAATACTGGATCTTTCAGAATGATCCGAGCCTATCCATGAGTTAATACGTCATAATACGTATATACACCTGTATAGTTATCTTTCAACTTGTAAAATCTATCAGCGAAATTGAAAGGGCGTGGCAAAATTTTTTTCTGGTTTAAATTCCCTAACGCCTAAATACGGATAATCCCGAATATGTGAAAAGAAAGAACCATTTGTTTATACATTTGTTTATGTTCTATTCCTTTTGAAATTTCAAGTAATATGGCATGTTGCTTCACCCAATTAACCCAAAAATTTAAAATAAATAATTAAACAATTACGCCAAAATATCTGAAATATAGATATAGAAGAAATCAATGGTGTTGATATTTGTCAAGTATGGACCATGGATAAACCACGCCGTGCCGGCGAGGTTTATCAATGGGCCATACTTTAACAAACGTTCCAATAATTTTAAGGCGCCTAAATACATATAATCTTTAATTACTACAAAGTAGGATGTGAGACATTATTTGTGTTTGTTTATTTTATTTGATGAGTACAAAAGTGCATAATCCCATTGAACCATTCAACTTAGTGAGATTAATATAAGTTCATTAAAGGCGTTGGTGAAATATTAATATAAATAAATAGTTAACAGCGACCCTTAATCTGCCAGTGACCAATGTTACGATTCGCGAGTCTGGACAACGGTTTGCAATCTGGACCAACGGGTCCAATTTTTAACCTTTTGAGTAGAGATGGGCAATTCGATTCGGTGATTCGGATCGATTCGAGGCAGAAATTATTCGAATAGATCGAATTATTCGATTGTATTTTGTCGTATGAAAATTGTTGCGCTCTTGGACATAGATGGTGAATTGAAAATATAAACTAAAAAGCATAACTATGTCTTGATTTTCACAATGGAGACAAGTTATAAAACTAAAAATGGGATATTTGTTATTTACACGGGATTAGTGATTTGATCCGATTCGAAAAAATCATACGAATCAGATTCGCATTCTAAATCATTCGGTTTCGTCGCCCCTATTTTTGACGCTGCCCCACGTTCGTGACTCATACACGTGAAATTGTCTTACCGATGCATTGCGTTGCGTTTGGGGTAATAAAATAAATACGGCAATAGACGCCTGCACTGATTTGCGTAGTACATATTAACATGCCTACAAATCACCGAAGCACACGCAAAAGCAAAGGCAACGGAAAAAATTAGAATAAACGTAACTCACGCAAACGTGGATTGCGGCATTGCGGACTTTAATTTCTCAGCGACCAATGTTACAGTTCGCGAGTCTGGTCAATGGGTCTGCGAAAGGAATGTGTAGAGCTGGCTGAATGTGAATCATTGAGAAATCGGATCTGATTCGAATAATACTGTACTATTTCGGATGTTTTCCGCTGAAATATCTGGAATCATTGACCATGTAAAATAACATGTTGCATGCAGAATCCGGGAACGCGCGGGCGCCCGGTTAGCGCAATCGGTGAAAGCGTTGGGAATACGCTTAAAGCTACGCATCTCTGATCATGACGCAGGTTCGAATCCCGCGAGGGATGGTGATTAGGCGCCTCGCCGGTGCACGGTCGTTCGCCTTACGGCTTCCTCCACCCAACCAAATCCAAGTACAGGAAAAATCCGAAATACCATGGCCTAAAACCTTCACCCCGATTCGGAACTGGTATCTGCACGAAGGGTCGTGGTACGCCATATGCTTGAGCTCAGGATAAATTGATATTCTAGTATGACATAGTTTTCTGTACTTCTACAATCGAGAATGTAAGTTTCATTAGCATTCATTATGTATATGGCAAGCAGTAAAGCGTTGGGAATACGCTTCAAGCTACGCATCTCAAATGTGCTGGGTACGAATCCCGTGATGGATGATTATATGTGAGAGGCCTGCTGGACGCCTCGCTGGTACGCGGTGGTTCACATAGGAGCTGCTTACGCCAGAAACCCAAATTTTCACCTCGATTCTGAACTGGTGTCTGCTCGAGAGGTCATGGTACGCCATATGACTAAGCCGTATTCTCGGCTTTCCTCTCTCGCAGGATAATTAACAAAAAAATCCGATTTTATAGTTTTTATTGAAATATACCTTTGTTAAGTAACTCTTGAAGAGCGGGGATTGCATTTTCATTACAGTACACAGAGGGGTAGGTTGTGGCAGTTTTTTTTTGGACGGAGTTACACCAAATTATATCATAAGATCTTCAGTAGCTGTTGATTTTAAGAAATGTACTTTGATTAGCGTTGTTGAGCTAGACGTGTTTAAATGTTTCTTTGGGGTAAACGGGTCATATATAAAACCCATGGATCTTGCCTCATTTTTGGACAGAATAAAAAAACAGTGGGCCAAGTATTGTTTAACTGGCTTCTAACCAGTTCCACAATTCAAATAAATCTGAATAAACTGGCCTGGAGCCCCGCCAGATATGGAGTTTATATACGTCTCGTTTATGCCATGGTAACTTTTGAAGGTATTCAGCTCAACAGTGGTCCCCTTTCTTCTTTTTCCTACTAATTTTGTACTAGAGAATAAAGAGAAAGAACTAATGCTGAGCATGACAAGTTTAAAAGCTCCCTTGGCGTAAACGAGTCGTATATAATCTCGATATTTGGCATGACTTCAGATTTGATAGAGAGTTTAAGGGTAGCTGTGAGGACACGGGGAATTTGTCCTAGATGGCTGGGGTCAGGCAGGACTATAGGGCGTGTGACAGGGCAGGTGGGTGGGATTGGTTGGTTAAGTGTTCAAGAAAATATGTTGGTCAGCTGTTTTGGGACGAATAGGCGAGCGGACAGTGGGGAACAGGGCAGTTATAGGAAGGCTAATCGGGTAGGGCGGGTTCGCTGTGGGTAGTGGGCTAGATAGGTGAGGTATATAGGGACAAAGGAGGTGGGTGGAGTGCGCCAGAGACTCCAAAGTTATAACCAGAAAGAAATGTTTGTAGAGATTGTGGCTTGTATACTGTTAACATGTTAAAATAACAAAAATGCGGGAATAAAATCATGTCTGGTCGTTATAATATATGAAAGGGGGGACATATCTGTGACCCGGAGCTGTCTCGAAAAAATATGTATTCTTGCTTTTTATCCAATGATGAACCATAAGGTATCAAGCATAGTCCCAAGACTAAGAATTCATCAGGCTTTGCTTGGCAATTATTCGCGCTTCTGTCGCTCCATCACAACCCAGGCTCTGATTCGTTAATCTCGCATGTTTTCTTTGGTAAAATAAATGACTATAAGTATGAGTTTTTTTTTTGTTTTGAGGAACCTGATTTAAAAATTAATATCCTAAAGACACGGGGACTCTATGTACCACGTTATCAGCGTGTCAAAGTTCGAATCGCTACAGGGAAGTCTTCCATGCATACCGGTTGCTATAGTCGCCGATACGTGAAATTTTTCATTTTATTCTGACGTTACCTGGTTATATCTAGACTTCCTGGTTATACTTCAGCCGAAAATGTTGGACATGGGTACCGGTATGTAGTTATTTAGCCAACTATATAGTGAAACTAATAGACAGATTGCGCAGCCATGAGATTTCAAAAAACGTTAGAACAAGCCGTCCGTGAAAAAACAAGTTCAGGTCACACTTTTGGATAATTTTCCCTGCTAAATCCACTTCTTATAAGCCATTTGGCTGTCTTTTTGTTTATCTTGGATAAAAATTTGCCGTGAGTGTCTTCTGAATATCTTACCAGTACGGTAATATTTTTCAAGTTTCAGCCAAAGCTTATTTTTGAGGGTCTCATGAAGTTTAGTACCATATATCCGATTATCATAAAACTTTCCCATGTTGCAGGCGACTCATCTTAACCCGGGAGACAATGCCAGATGCTTGCAGCATTGGCGTCCCCTTGTTAGGATGAGAATATTCTGCCAGTTTTTGTTTTAATAACGTTCGGGAATATGGTACTAAACTTCTCTAGACCCGTTTTTGCTTTACAAAAAATACAAATTACGGTTCAAATTTTTCAAGCCATTTATTTTTGCCGATGTAGGCTAGGTAACAGTATAAAGAAGAAAGAACATTTAACTTGTTTAGAACTATACCGGCACCTGCAAGAATACCTTCTTGATTTACAAATTCATCAAAAAACACATAGCCCATAGTTTTATACTACAGTATTTTCAATATTTCATTATGTGACTTGACATAGCCACCATCGCCTACACTTCCACATACTGTACCGCATTATCAATTTTATATTTTGCTTTTATTGTTTTAAAGATGCGATTTGCGGGAGTCGGTAACCAGGTTCATGCATGGGAAAAATGAGAAATGCGAAAATCCAAAAACCTTCACCCCGATTCAAAACTGGTATCTGCACGAGAGGTCGTGGTTTGCTATATGGTTAAGCTGTATTCTCGGCTTTCCTCTCTCGCAGGATAAAATGATATCCTATCCTAATACTCTAAATGAACAAAATGTGCATGATAACAGAAAAAATGAAACAAAGACGCAAACTGTACCAAAAGGTTCAAAAACGTCAATACTGCTATGAAATAGCAGTGTTGATGGTTTTTGAAATTTTTTGGTCACCCGAAGAAAATAAAATGAATATTTCAGACACCCAAAGAAAATCAAAATTCTGCCACACTGCCGGATGATAACACCAAATATGGTGGTAACTTGTTTTGACTTTTTTTTCATTATCATGATTCTAATCTCCCAGATTTTAAAGGAATCAATTTATAAAATACCGGTAATAAAAATGGGGAAGAAAGCAGAAAAATCGATCAAAGGAGGCGGTCCAGCGTCAGCAAATTCCAGAGCAGAAGATTCATCAACACCGGAACCGTACAATTGCACAGGAAATTTCCCGGGTGATTTTGCCGAATTATGGCAAAGAACTTGTCAAGATAAAGATATGGCTCCTATCGTGAGAGCAAAACCAAGACCTCCGTCTCCTCCAGGTTAGTAAATGAAACCTATGAAAATTTATAAATTGTTGTGTTTCTTGGTCACTGTCGCTGTCGAGGAAACTTCAATAAAAAACTATCAAATATTGTTTTATTGATATGATTGGCCTTGTTTAACAGACAGTTTTTTGCTAACTTTGTCAAATATGCTCTTTCCTTTCCTCTTTTTGTCAAAATTTGCTCTGAACAAGACCGAAAGCAACTCTAAAGGCCACAATACATGTAAGGTTGTCATAGTTTTAGGTAACGAAGCTTTGCGTGAAGTGTATTCACAAGTCTTCAAGGGATAAACACAGCAATGAAAACAACCACTCTCTGTTAGCACCCATAGCAAACCGCTTGGTGGAAAATGTAAACAAACGCACGTGTACTGTTGTGCTGCTGTAAATCGCAAGTTAAAATGAACAAACCTAAAAAAACCTACACAAATGTTTATTGCAGGACTTAAAATAACAACAAGCTACTACAAAAAATCTAGCGCCCGCAACTGCACCCTATATAGAAAACATCCATAAATGACTGAACAGCTATAGTGAAGTGCAGTTAATGGCATCTTCTCGGGGTTAGTATTCGAGTTGTTTTTACAGATTTAGTTTATGAACGTTATTCAAACAATAATGAAATAATGTTTCGGCCTTGTTGGTACGGGCTTTAGAATAGTTCTAACATGTTTCCTGTGTCACTTAAGAGCCGACTAGATGGAGGCAAAGTGGGTTTTTTATCATCATCCAGGATAGATACCACTCACTGCACTTTACTGTTGGGGTTCAGTTCTGTTGGAATGTTTTCAGTTTAGATTGAAGTTGCGGGTAATAAAAAAGAATCAGATATAAAAATGAAGTTGCTGATATTTAATATTTTTAGCTTCTTTTGCAGCAAAATCATGATCTATGTCAAATTTTACTGCAAAGGTCAACATAAGGTTAATCGAAATTACTCAACGTAGAAATTACTTTTACCTAATTAGAAATTCAAAATACCTGACTATCTGGATAAGGTCAATGCTAGTCACCGTAACCCACAGCCTTGGGACAAGATCAACAACCTGGTTCCTCCTACACTGGATGGAATGACAATACGCAGGGTAAATCTCGTAACTAGACAAAGTTGTAAACATTGTTAATTGCATACTGTGAAATAAAGTTCATTTCCTTGTCAGTGTATTTATCGTTACATTCCCAGGTGACGACTCAAAAACTTCCCCACAAGAAGAGGAGGAATGTGTAGAAGAAGATCCCCCACCATCGACCTACACTGCAGTGGAGAGAAACGTATTTTTCAAGCCGAGTATCCAGTGCGAATTCGAAGTTGAGGACACGAAGCAGTTACAAATAAACCACGCACAACAAATATACATCCGTGGGTGGAAAATTGAAGAAAAATTGATCACTGTACTTAAGCTTTGTTTACTTGATAAACTGACCACGTTGAATCTTTGGCATTCAGGATTAACTGACCATACATTCAGACTTTTAACCAACTTTTTACCTGCTCTCTCAAATGTAAAAACTGTAGCAATCGAGGGTAATGCCATACCTGATACGGAGCCTTTTAGTGAGCTGATCAGTAAAGATATTGCTATCCAACATTTGTCTTTGAGAAACAATTCCATCACTGATAAAGGGGCTGAAAAGATTGGAAAAGCTCTTGGATCACTGACACTGCCGAGTCCAGAACTTCTGACCCTTAATCTGGCATTCAACCGTATTTCCGATGATGGAGCAAAAAGTATCGCTGGGGGACTACGCATGAACCGTGTACTGATTTCATTATCTCTTGCGTCGAATAGTATTTCAGATTCTGGAGCACAAGCGCTCGCTGCTTCCCTTCAGTGGTTCACTTTGACTCATGAAGAAGTTGTCCACAGACGAAAAATGATGTCCGAACGTGGAATCTTTGGTCGTGGCAGTTCTGCTCCAGGTTCAAGGCGTGGCGACTCTAAAGATAGACCTGGGAGCAATCGGAGTGGTTCACAGGTGGATAAAACACGAGGCAGTAGAGGTTCGTCGAAGAAGAAGGACGCAGGAAAAGGGGGAGACAAGCCTGCTAAAAAGGATGAAGGTAAAGGCAAAAAAGAACCATCAAAGTTACCGTCAAAAATGTCTGTCGTTGAAACGCCAAAATCAAAAGGCAGAAAATCTGGAGGGAAGGACAGCAAACGTGGGAATATGCTGGATGTGGACTCTCCTGATATGTTAGAACAAGTCCATCCTTTACTGGACCACAGGATATCACACAAACACGGAAAAGTATACGTCCCAGGCTGTTTTTCTCTCGTCTGCTTAAATTTATCGCGAAACCAAATCGGAGAACATGGAATGAGGTCTTTACTTGATGTTTTAAAGCACCAAACAAGACAAAAAGAACGAGGAAATCTATCATCATCAAACCCGGGACTTTTAAAACTTTGGTTACAAAAGAACAGAGTCCCCCACGACACCTCAACGTACTTGGAGATATTTCAGTTTATGCTTGAAAAAGATCCCATCAAGGCCGACTCGAAAACACCAGATGATGAACTGCAATCTGTGGCTGGATAGACTCGATTTTAAATTGAGAAATTTGGAAATTTTTTTTTGGAATTTATGGTTATATATTTTTGTAATAGAGGTAATATTAATCTTCGATGGGTCTCGGTGTCTTATCTCGACATGGAACAGGCAGGGGCTTATTGTTTCTGAGAATAGGAAAGGGAGAGGGTTTGACTTATCGCTGAACAAAAAAAATTAACGAAGTAATAATAGAGCGATTTATTTTAATGTTTGAAAAAATAGCAAACTTTAGCATAATAAAGCCGTACTAATAGTCTCAACATGTGGAAATGAACACCGCGTAAAAATTAGCGTTTTTTCCGTAATTTCATCCTAATTTTTGCGGGGATAGAAAAAAAATAGGATTTCATTTTTATCCGCGGGAGAGGAAACCCGAAAATACAGATTAATCAGCGCTTACGTGAACGTGGATCTGACATACAATATTTGGTCTTGGTAAGTTAGGATAGGATATCATTTTTTTATCCCGCGGGGGAAGAAAGTCGAGAATACAGCTTAACCATATGGCGAACAACGACCTCTCGTGCAGATACCAGTTCCGAATCGGGGTTAAGGTTTTTGATGATCGTATTTCTCATTTTTTTCCGTTTATGTACCTGGTTGATGGAGGAAGCGTAAGTAGCGCCTACATGAACCGCCATGCACCGAGGCGTCCAGCAGACCTCTCGCATACAATCATTCCCTCACAGGATTCGAACATAAGTCAGAACGACCAGAGATGAGTCGCTAGAAACGTATTCCCAACACTTTTATCGATTGAGTTAACCAGGCATCATCTTTCATAGAAAAATGTAATTATTTGAAGACAAAAAGCGACACAGATAAATACCACACATATCTGGAAAGTAAAACAGATTAAATTTTAATACAGGGCAGAAAATATTTTCAAAATAATTGTTTACTTAATAGGTTCAAATTATGGGTTGCGACAATAAATGGAAAGGGATCAAGATGAGGGGACTTGTAATTGTGCAAGGGTTAGTATATACTTTGCTGTGGTCGGAGTGGCATTGACCAAACTGCAAGATATGTGATACATTAGATTTAAATTCGACTTGAAATTCAATGGCTGTGTGCACAAACCCGATTTTGTCCGTTTATATATACTCTGTCTATGCCGTGCCCGTTTATCTCTTGCCAACCCAACGACCCCCAAGCGCGGACTTCTAAAAGTGATGTATTTATTGTGTGTTACTTGACCTCATTTTTGTTGGAACATTGCATACGGATCACACTGTGTATGGCCCATGCTTGTTTTTTTTATGCATTCTTATTGAAGACCATGCTGTTTGGGTGTGTGCGTACTACTAAGTACGTGTGTCAGTGTATATCAGGGGTGGCCAGACCTGCTTCATGCTCGAGCCGCATATAACAAAATCCAGTTTCATAAGAGCCACAACACAAGCACAATAAGAAATACGAGTTTATTCACAACGAAGTATAGCTATTGATTAATATTGGTGATGCGTGTTATACTGTGAGTGTCCACCTGGGCTGCAAGATGTTTGAAATTAGGTTGGTATGATGTTAAAGCAGTTCGGAGCAGTTCCTTCAAGTGTTGGTTTGTCAAAACTGTACGGTATTTTGACTTTTAGCGGGAAAATGCATGTCTAATTCATCAAGGCTAGAGCCACAAGCAAAGTCTCGAAATAGCCGCAGTTTGGCCACCCCTGGTGTATACTGTATGGCATAGCGTAAATAACGAGTGGATGGGGATATGATGCTTTTTGCATTGTTTGCGTTTGATGATTCTGTTGATGGACCACTCTGTCGATGTGATTTTCATTTGCAAATCATTCCTATCACATAAATATACTGATCCACCGCAAGTAAATAGAAATTGGATGTCGACCGTGTCTGTGCGGTTCTGTTCCACAGTTGTACTAAAAGTGTGTGTCCACCCAAGCGTTCTTTTTCTTTTCGCAAGAAACCGCACACGAGTTTGAGCAATACCTTTTTCACTATAAGTTGGTGATGTCGGTTGTGCAGGGCTCACTGGCTCGTCATAGCCAGTGCGGTGTACATAACGGTGTTCCATGTCCATAGCGGTGGTCAATATTGAGAATTTTAGCATTACAAACATAGTGGACGCGATGGCCTAATGGTTAAAAATGTTGGCATCACAGGTTGACGATCTCGGGTTCGAGCCCCGGCGGGTTCGGCTCGCTCATCCATGCTCAACACCCAACTTTGCAGTGCCTTGGACTATGTGATCCACACTCCAATCAACATTACTTGCTCTATACCTTGTTATCGCAAATCAACTTAATAATTCCCACAGCTGGTCCCCTTGTCAATATATTTTTGCTATCTTAACTGTAGGGCAGGTAGGTTTTATTCTGACCTCACCGCCTTTTCATATTGTCGTGAAAACATACTGCCTACTGTTTTTATTTTTCTGATACCATGAAATTGCCCAATGAAGAATTTATAAATACTCAAATGAAGATCAATTATATAATGAACATTTCTTTCATGGCTGTGGCCAAACCTGAATATAATTCGATCAACAAGGTCCAAATCAGCAAAACCAGTATAAAAGATAACCTAGTTATCAATTTTTTCTTTAAATTACGTCTTCTTTATAGTCTTTTATTGGAATAAAATTGTTTTTAACCAACTGGAAATAAATAAAAACCAAATAAATAAACACTATACTTACTATTTTGACAATAAGCGATTTTAGGAATTCAATCTTATCCTGCGGGAGAGGGAAACCGAGCCATATGGCGAACCACGACCTCCCGTGCGGACACCAGTTCCGATTTACACACTCTTCCTAGTTGGCGGAGGAAACCGTAAGCAGCGCATACGTGAAGCACCGTGCACCGGCAACGCGCCCAGCAGATGTCTCGCATATAAACATCCCACACAGTATTTGAACCCATTACGCATTAGTGGTGCATAGCTCGAAGCGTGTTCAAACGCTTTACCGATTAAGCTGGCGGGGTGATTGAGCGCGATTATATTGTTCGAAAGGTCGATGGTATGTTTGACCGTTTCGTCTCCGAACAGGCACCTTACTTTACGTGTAGCCGTAACATAGAACAGACACACAGTATAAAACACTAAAAAGGTCCGTGCCTAACAGCTGTTGAGTATAAGCCCCCCGGTAGGTTCACGGACAGGCCATGACAAATAATTCGAAAACCCTAAAGGAAAATGTATGGAAAAGAGCCCAACTCGGTTGCTCGGTCGATTAAGCGCGATTGTATTGTCCAGAAGTACGATACTTGACCGTTTCGCAATGTGCGTGCCCTTCAGCAAAGCACTTCGCGAAATTTGAAAACTTAAAAAAGCATGGAGGAGTGATTTTAAACAGTTGAGTAGGTTAAGCGCAATTGTGCTGTGCGGAATGCTGGACGTTTCATGTCCTTCAGCAAGGATCTTCACGGGGAGCTCTAACAAACAGTCACTACAGAGTCCATTGGCGACTCTCTCTCTCTGACAAGATGGCTTTGACTTGTCGAGCGTAGACGTGTGATTTTATCGCATACATTTAAAATATTTTGACTCTTTTTTGATAATCCGATCGAAAAAATTTCGTTAAGACAATTCTCGTTAAGAGTTTGAGTCACTGATGGATCGCGTCGACTAGATGCGGTTCGTCTACGGCTCATGCTCAGGCAAAATTCAATTTCTTTTTGATGCCGTTGATACATATATTTCGCAATTTTGTGGTCCGACGCTATAAGTCAAATAACTTCAATCTGTCGTCTTTGGATTCGGTGACGAAAGAAGTACATTGGCCGTTTCTTACTAACAAAGAAGCGCACCGGAGTCGCAGAAAATGTTTTCGAATTATTTTGCAAATAACTGCAAAATTTTAGTTAAAAAACTTATTATATTTTATACATTTTGGTCGTAGAATGCAGGAAAAGGCAGTCGCGCCGAAGGTGAGCAAAAATTAGGGTTTTTTGCAATTTTATCACAAGTTGATCTGACCCCCCCTCCCTATATATTGCGTTAAGGATCCGAAACCCCGCTTCCGCTGCCAGTGTAGATGGTTTTACTATTTCTCAGGACAGATACCACTCACTGCAACTTACCATGGCGGTTCAGATCCGTTTGGGATGTTTTCCATTGATGGGCTGGTCCTTTATTATTTAGAAGCTCTTTGCTATTAAGTGGCCGTTAGTTTATTCCTTTTAGGTACTGGTTCCGCCCTTTCTCAGAGTAAATTTCAATAAAAGAGGGTTTTTGTTCCTGTGGCGGATGCGCAATTGATTCGATTCAATTCTTCTTTAAATTGAATTGAAATACTCAGCCCTATCGTTTACGCGACTCGATAAGGTTCGATGGTGAAAAGAAATTTTGTTTTACTGAAAATGATGCACATGGGCGTTTTATCAAGCTCTGTCGCGACGCCGAAGTCATCATAATCATTAATCCTCTTATCAGATAATGATTTTAATTAAATAAAAATATATTCACCGATAATTTCAGTTAGATTATTGGATAAGAAATAGACATTGTCTCATTTTAACGTCTGTCTGTTCGATTGTCTGATTCGGTAACACGCGACAACGCGCTTCGAGTTACGTGCACTGTATCAAAGTTCAGTAGGTACACTGATGATAGAATTGAATAAAAATCGATTCTTTTGACCGAATATGAACTGCCGACTGACCGCGCTTCGGTCACAGTGAAATCGTCGTTGTGTGGCAGTAATTTCGTTGATGGTATTGAAATAAAGCTATAAAATCGCCTATTTCTATTTCAAGTATAGGCTGTTGACGGAACGCGCCGGTTTTATACTTGAGATAACACTCCTCAAAATAAATTTTGAAAAAATTTATTATAAAATCCACAAGAATAAATCTTGTAAACAGTTCAATATAATAACAGATATTGAATATTTGTTTGCCAGCCGGGTAACCCGTTAGCAATACGCTCGGAGTCATATACACTGTAGCAAAATCGCAGTTAAATGGCCATCATTTAATAGTTATTCGATGACATTGAAAGATGCTATAACATCGAACCCGCTACCAATACGCTTGAAGTCATGTACACTGTAGCAAAACGCAGTTAAATGGCCATCATTTAATAGTAATTCGATGACATTGAAAAGAGGTTATAACACCGACAATTTTGGTCTAAGTATGGGATGTTTATAGAGCGCGCCGCTCAGGGAAGTTAGAAGATGATAGAATTCATAAAAAAGGCAATTTCAGCCAAAGTCGCAAAATATAAATTTGCTGCATATGAATGATAAATTGACTGTATGCTTGACACATATTTGCCTTTGGTTATTCCAAAAGACAACTATTATTTGAACCTTAAATTCCTACTCAACTGCACTTTAAGATGTTACATTTTTGGAACCTAAATCGATGTGAAACTAATGCTAAAATTATATTCGATATATTATCATTGGGAATTCCAACAGATTGTAAGCAAACCGCAGGAGCATAAAAATAGAAAATTTTGAAAGACGTCAATTCAATGTATTTCTAAATCGTGAAAAAAGTAAGCCTCCTCCCACTCGATGACAGGAGGTAGCAAACTCCAATCATGTTCGATTTGCGCACTCGTGGCCCAAAAAGTGAAACAAATACGGCTTTTTCCAATTCGGTCAAAACAAGGCCTGATGCAACACCCAGAAGGTAACAACTATAACGGCAAAACCGAACGAATAACATTAGAAATGTACCGTGTTTGCATCAAATCAGCCAAAGTGATAAACCCACATATTATAAACCCAAGCGAGCGTTTTGGGGTCTAACTACCAAATACTTTTAAACAGACAAATACATAAATTGTAGAAAAGCGAACACTCAACCCAGGGTGTAATAACTTAAGTAGACTAAGCCGAACAGGAAAGATCATATCTTTACAGCAACTTTAACCCTGTCAGCCTATAAGTGGCTACTGGTACAGGGCTTGGTCTGGAAGATCAACTCCAAGAACCAAGGTCCTGAGCCCATACATCATATATTGTGTAGTCCGGTCATTCTAAATTAGTAAAGGGAAACAAATTTATTTTAAAACGTCAAATTTCAGATATTGTTATTTTTCAGCTAAATTTTGCTGTTTTCTGCAAAATGACGAGAAAATTTCTCGCGCTCAATAAATGCATCCAAATCTGGAAAACGTCGTTATACCAACCAATAATAACGGCATACTTTCCTAATTACCGGCTTGATAATAAAAATATTAAAGTACACATTGTGGGCACTCATTTGCATTATCAATGTACCTCGGGGTCAAATGTCTCCATATTATCTTGCGCAGTATCGAATCTGCAGTATTAAATTATACGACGGATAATACTATTATAAAGATAATACTGAGAGATCTAAATTGTTTTAGTAAGACATTATAAATGTTGCGTTTGGGTATCAGCACGATAAAGATTATTAATAAATTGTCAGTCTGGGAGAGACTCTTGAGATTATCCAACATAAATATAGATATAAAGAAAGGATACAATGATGTATAGGCTACATTTTTTTGAGATCTCAGATTCTTTTTTTTTAATAATCCCTTTGACTTGAAATGGGTCTGCTACTCCGTTTTCGTTTTGATTGACGAAGGAAACTATAAGACATGTGGGGACCGTGTGCGTTAATCTTGTATTAGCGGTTTATGAATTTTATTTTTTCAGCCATGAACCACAGATGGACCGCGCCTAACATGCGCGATCCATCTGTGGTACATGACTGGCAGTACTTATTTGAACGGAGTTTTTGATGATAAGGTGCGCAATGGCTGACAGAGCATATATTTTAACGTATAAGCGATTATATTTTTTTTGTTGATCTGCAAAAGCCGGACTATAATATAAATGCTCGCATTTTGAAAACGCGGATTTCGTATTTTGCAAGTGCGCGTGAACTTGTGCCGGATTGTAAATCGCCAAAATTGAAAATGCAAGTTTTCCATCCAGTGTATTGCTGATATCTAGTAGGTTGGAAAAGCCATATGAATTGCGAGATAAAGAAGTTTATATTGTACAAGTCCGACGATAAGACTCAGAAGAAAATATTTGAAAGTAGGAAAGTCAGTTGGGAAAACATATCAAAAAATAAGTCAAAAGTTTCAAAGATGGCGAAAGCCTTTCTCATCACCGCTGCTTGCATTGTTACAAGTAAGTGACTTTTCAAAGCGTCAGAAGTTCATTTACCTTATCTGGTTTGCCTGTCTTGTTAGTTGATCAGAAAAATGAGTCTTTGCTTTGGTGTAGTGTTTTAATAGCGACTTGGAGTGGATCACCCACACCCAGGCCCTGTACTATCGGCGACTTATAGACTGACAGAGTTAGAGTTGTTGGAAAGGTATGATCTTTCCTGTTCGGCTTAGCTTGCCCAAGATTTTACACTCTTGAGTGGTTACTGGTTCTATAAGTGTTTGATACTTAGTTCATTTAATACACTGTTTGTAACTTTGTTGAATTTAAGTAATAAATTGAGATCAGAACAAATCGCATAGCAGCGTGCGTGGCATGTATTCCACCTTCAAATTTGGTATTTCTTAAAAACCTTTTTAGCTCATTAAAGATAGTCAATTTGTTGTCAATTCAAGTTTAATTTATTCAAAATATCCGTTTTGTCTTCATCAAACAGTAACATCAATATTATAACAAAAAACAGAAAACTGTAACTTTTCGAAACGACAAAAGTGCGTTTACTCTGTCCGATGTTACGCTAAATAATTGGTTTCAGAAACGATAATTTAAACGTTGCTTACAATTCCTGTTATCATTTCAAGTTCCTTAGAATTGTCAGCTAATTTTCGCAATCTTCTAAGAACTAAGGCAGATCCCACTTACAGCATATTACTATGGCTGTTTAATTCCGCGGGGCTATTCCAATGGTTCCTGGAAAGAATCCCAGAATCAGGCATCAAAGCAAAAATTTTATTAATGGTATTACAGGTAAATTTCACTTCTTTTAAATCTCAAAATCTTTTGTATTTTCATCAAACTTGGAATACTATATTTTTAAATATCGTTTTTGTCTTCCAAACAACTCTCAATTCCATTCCCACAAAAACGTTTGGAAGTTTCCATCCAGATAAAAAAAAATTCACTTTTTAAGGTACAATTTTCACAATAGCAGCATCATCAGGTATGTCCGGAAATCATCGCTGTAACGGAACTGACGTTAACAACTGCATTCCAGCATGCGTATCCTACAGACTTGATATATTTGGATGCCCGACCTGTGATTGTGTGTTCGATATAGGTAAGTTATTTCAATAATTCCTTTTTACGAGGTTTTGGCGCGTGGCGGAGCGTGCTTCCACCAGTCAGAAAAACGGAGTCATAGAGAGAGGGGAGTTTATTATTTCACCAACCAGGAACATTTTCATGAGGAACAATATTAACAAGGGTTTCCAGTACAGACTGTATGCTGGCGATGCGATCAATTTGTCATCGAGTCTTCCACCACCAAGTTCATAACATTTTGTAGATACACAATCAATTCCGTCAGTTTATTTCATACTCTCAATTTGAAAAGGGAGAAATTAGTGGAGAAAGAGAAAAAATATTAAAAAATATGAGTGACTTGTCGAAACTATGAAGACTTGTGACGGAATCTATAATTCATTAAGCAAAATCGGGAATTGATAACATTTTTGTTAAGTGTGAGTCACTGATTGATCGCGCATTGGGACCTATGACGAATGATTGGGAAGATATATCTGATGGAACAGAGAAATTATTTATTAATCTATTTATAGCCACTCCATAGAGTGGATCACCCTGTCAAACGCCCTGTAACACTGTAACAGCGGCAACTTATAGACGGACAGAGTTACAATTGCGTGGAGGATACGACCTTTTCCTGTTCGGCTTAGCCGAGCTTATTAGACCCTGGGTCGAGTGGTAGGCATGGATAAGCGAACCGGACTTGCTGGGGCTCGAACCCGGAATCATCAACCTGCGATGCCAACATGCTTAACCACTAGGCTATCGCGCCACACGACATAACTACCAGTTCGCTTTCAAACATACACACACATATGTCACGCAAACAACAATGGTCGTTTATAGTTTATTATCATTTCTAAGCCGTTCGGCCATAAGTGATAAAAATTAGGAGTCTACATTAAAGGAAATTGATGGTCGTAAAATAATGGTGCATTGTTACCGTGGTTTTAATGTAATAATATGTATTTCACCTTCGCCTGTTATATCGTAAAAAACTTTTAAAATGCTTTGAAACTATGTTTACCGTTTATTGCATTGACTGCTGTGAAATTTTTCTCATTTTCTGTATTAAGCAAATATTTTTTTAACTTATTCCACTCTACGCAAGGAACTGGAACCTGAAAGGAACTTTTGAGATATCGCTGATATATAAAAAAAAAAACTACTTAGATGGGTCGCACGGGTTGAAAAAATTTTTTTCTGGTGTTTTATAATCTGATTTACATGTTTCTATCTGATTTTTTCTACAGATAAATTTGAAGGTGATATCAAACTGACACCAAAGATTTTGATTAATGTTTTACACCGATTGAACGTGGCTCGTGGAGCAACGAATTATACTTTGGTCAACAAAGAATATCAACTGCAGAAATGGAACAAGACTAAGAGTGGGAAATTCTTTCTGGTGCCGTATGTTTTCGACTATTCTCTTAGTAAGTTGATCGTTTTATTTAGCAATTTTTGTCATTATCAAATTTTCAATCAAAAATCGATTTATTTTTTTTTAAGCGTGAGTCACAGATGGGTCGCACCTCGACGGTGCGATCCATCAGTGACTCACACTTAAAAAAATATGTTTAGAAAAAAAATTTCCTGATTTTTCTGCGCCCATTCATTAAAACTGTTATTTTATGACCTGCGATTTAAATTTTGTCGGAGCTATTACGACACCGACATGTTTGAAACGACCCATTTACGACAATGTTCCATGATTTCAAGCTCCGGCGCTGACGTCTTCATTTCCGAACCAAATAAATAAAAGTGTTCACGCAGACAAAGCAACAATAAAGATATGTAATGGATTTAAAAGCTTCAAAATCAACACATATTGCTTTTTATACATCCAGTAACAGATATCACTCATTGACGCTGTTACTGAATCCTCGACATCATATCTTCTTCTTTTGGGATACCCGGTCAGCTCAATCGGCAAAGCATTTGAGCTGCGCATCTCTAATCTCCTGGGTTTGAACCCCAATGAGCGACGATTATATGCGGTAGGTCTGCTGGGCGCTTCGCCGGTGCACGTGGTTCACGTAAGCACTGCTTACGGCTTCCTCCACCAACCAGGTCCACGCACAGGAAAAATGAGAAATATGATTTGCCAAAAAACCTGCACCCCCGATTGGGAACTGGTATCTGCACGAGAGGGTCGTGGTTCACCATGTGGTTAAGCCGTATTCCTGCCTTTCCTTTACCGCAGGATAAAAATTGAACTCTATCCTATCCAATGCGATTCAAACGGCTTGCATCTTTCATGATGCTTCTCTTTCCAAGAGTAGTAAAACAAATAAGAGAAAAGTTCATTTCGAAGTCCTCGGCACGCCTATTGTCTTTTCACTCCTCACTATGTGTATATATTGATTCTTAATATATATTTATATTATTTCGGACAATACCAGGTGGTGCCGCTTTCCGTGCAATTCTTCGAGCGATAGAAGCTTTCAATATTCATACATGTGTTCGGTTCATATCAAGAACTGTAGAAAAAGACTTCCTGAATTTCACCGATGCAAGTGGGTGTTGGTCGTATATTGGAAGGAATGGTGGAAGCCAGGAGGTAATTGATAAAAAAGCTAGTATTCAGAACACGATGTGGTTTTGTTGAAATAGCTTCAGGTAAAGCTGGAAGCATACTTAAAAGGAACACGCGATAAAGATCACAGTTATGTGAAAAAAAACTGTTACAAAATCTAGTACCGTTAAATGTACTCGGAAAGCTGAAAAGATCCAAACGAAACAATACCTAAATACTAAGTGCAGTGAGAGATATCTGCCCTGGTCGATGGGGACTTTTATATACTACTTCTTCGTTTTGTTTTAGACATCTTTTATGACACGGTTTATCTAGGTTAAATATTTAGAGCATGCTCAATGCAGGGTGTAGTGCAGGTGGGTGCCCGGTTAGCTCAATCGGTAAAGCGTTGAGAATAAGCTTCGAGCTATGCTGATCGTCATGACGCAGGTTCGAATACGGTGGGGGATGATATTTATATGCGAGAAGTCTGCAGGAGGCCTCGCCGGTGCAAGGTGGTTCACGTAAGCGCCGCTTATGGCTTCCTCCACCAACAAGGTCCATGCACAGGAAAAATGAGAAATACGGTAATCTAAAACCTTCACCCCGATTCGGAACTGGTATCTTCACGAGAAGTTGTGGTTCGCCATATGGTTAAGCTGTGCTCTCGGCTTTCCTCTCCCGCAGGATAAAAATGATATCCTATCCTATAACATGGCTTGGCTCGGGCACCAAAGCATATGAGTCTTTTGTAACAATATAAGTATCGTTCTTTGTATAGGCATTTTCTTTGTGTAGGTCTCAATCTCTGCAAATACGCTTCTGTCAAGCATGGATCACAGATGAATTGTGTGAAGTCCATGTGTGGTCCTTGCTTGTCAAAATGGCATTTTTATTCGTGAAATTAGAAAAAATGTAATGTTAATGTTAAAATTTCATATTTTTTCTCTTTATAGGTCTCGATCTCATCTGGTTGTGAATACGTCGGTACGGTTATTCATCAACTGATGCATTCACTGGGATTCTGGCATGAGCAATCAAGAATAGACAGGGATAGATATGTTTATGTGCTGGGACAGAATATCAAAAGAGGTGGATCATACCTTCAACTTTTTCAATGCTTTCCCTTCATGCTTGCATCTACACTGAAATCGAAAGAGAGCGGCAAGTGACCAATATCAACCCATGGATACAAAAAATAAGACGATCCAGGGCAGACACAACCTTTTGCACTGCATTAAAACGGCCCAGTTGTGGTCGTTCATTGGGTCTTTGTAGACGCTGCTTCCGTCTTTGTCCGTACCTAATGGTTGTGACCCCGCGGTTCACTGACAAGTCATAACAAATAGTTCGAACCTCGAGATAAGGGAAATCCTTTGAAAAAATCAGTCACCGAATTTTAATCAATTTTCTTTCATTTGCAGGATATGATGGAAGTTTTCAGAAGCAGACTTCGGACAACATTGGAAATATTTCTTCACCTTACGACTATCAATCGATCATGCATTTTGATCAATATGCGTTCAGCAAAGATCAAAACAAATGGATTACTTTGATAAAAGCAAACGGAGATTTCTATGAAAAGTATAACGTACGTCACCTTTTGTGAAATCAAATTTTTGTTATGCATGTGCCACAGATGGACTGTACATACATAGAGCAACTTCCAATCAGAAATTTTATTTTGTCAAGCATGAGCCACAGATGGACCGCGTCCCATCGACGCGATCGATCAGCGGCACATACATACCATTGATGCTTTGTCAAAATTTTTTCGTTGGGGGTCGTTGACAGCACATGCTTTGGCCCATAGCGTGGTGTTTGCCTGGGGGCTCAGTCGATTAAGCGCGATCGCATTGTCCGGAAGGTCGATGGTTTGATGTTTGACCGTTTTAACGTCGAGCTCGCTCTTCAGCAAGGCACTTCGCGGGAGGCTGTAACATAGAACGGATACACGAACAAAAGTCTGTGCTTAACAGTTGTCGGGTACAAGCCCCCCGATAGGTTCACGGACAGACCATAGCAAATAAATAAATAAATAAATAAATAAATGTTTGTCGGGGTATTTGATCCATGTCGACCAATAATGACGTATTAACTTCGGTAGACTCGGTCGGACCCAAAAGCCTGCGACGTAGCCGCGTGCAAAATGATTGTTATAAATATTCTGACGAAACGTTACAAAAATAAGCTCGTGCAAGGGTCAGACAAAACTTTGAGCCTCTCTAGTGAGTAATAGTTTCTCTTGCTACTGTATCCCTGCATTTATCGCATAAGGGTCCAAACAACAAAAATGTAATGGTGGAGATACGTACTTGGTCCCCTCTCCCATCCCACAGTCCGCAACTTTATTTTGTCAAGCATGAGGCCTTTGCGGCGAGATCCATCAGGGACTCGAACTTAATATGCTTGCACAAAAGATTTTTGACAGAGCCAGACCTATAGGAGAACCTCCTATATAGCTGGTAGAGGGCCTTCGTCAGGGTGATCCACTTCAAGAAGTGGTTATAAAAAAAACATGCATACATGCATACACAATTTTGTAATATTTTTTTACATAAGTGATCTTTTCTATTTCAGTTGAATTATTTCTCTGCTTTGGATGCTAATCAGATCAACAGGCTGTACCATTGCCCTGGTAAGCAGAGAATGTTTTGCATTGTACTCTTTTACCGACTGAGCTAATCGGGCACTCAATAATAGGCATATGTTCATTGGCATTTTTGGTTGCAATTTGCTGTATCCATGTCCGGAGGGCCGTCTGAAATAATTAGCTAACGGCTACTCGTATAGCCTGTGACTTTAAAATCGAATATTGGGAATAGAATATTCGAATCATAATAGACACCTTTCCAAGAAATTATAAAAAACAACATCAAAATCTACTTATATTAACTAAAATTTAGACATTTCTGATTGTATTGATTCCGAATTGCAGAAAAATCGAATCGAATAATTATTGAGTTTGCGAATTACGAATCAAATCAAATTGTTCGGACACTGTAACAAAATTGCAGTAAATTTACCGTCCATTCCCAGTAATTGTATAATTGCAAAAATTTAAAAGGCCTTGTTGATGATATTTATGCCGAACTTATGTTTTCAATCGACCGCACCTCGGTCGGAGCTTTCAATAAACAGCCCATAATTGGCCAAAATTGGTTTTATAATTTTTATTTTTAATACCACCAAACAAAATTGCTGTTAAAGAAGGGTAATCTTAAAGCATTTTCGTTACAAAATATGCAAAGAAATTTTTCGCTTTTTCACGGTAATTTTACATTGCCATCAATAGCGCCTTTGTGAGGAAGATAGTGCCACGCCTCCTCCCCACGTAGAACCAAAGAATTTTTTGTAGGTGCATTAAAATGTAGGATGTCCCAAAATCTTGTACTCATCCTTCGACACGCATTAATTGTTTCCAATTTTTGAATTATCATTTATAAAAAGAACGTTCAAACTCCGAGCTAATTTACGATGATAATGCTAGTTTTTAGCAACTTTTATTTTGCCTGATTGCATTAAAACTATAAAATGAACTTTGAAGAACGTTGATTTCAGTTTATTTTTTGTTAAAATCTCAATTTATTATCACAGACTTCATAAACTCTACAAAACCAGAAACGGGCAATTCTACTGCAAACGGAACAACTAACTCTAAAACGAAAAGTCTTCCGCAAGAACCTTGTAAAGACGACGACAAAGACTGCGCAGAACGAAAAGAGAATGGAGAATGTACAGGGTCTCCTGTTGAGAAGGCCATGATGCAACTCGTATGCAAAGCGACGTGTGGGTTTTGTAAGAAAGGTAGATTCCTGGAAATGCCATATTTATTTTTTTTATTATTAAAAACGCTCTCTATGCAAAGTCAAAAGCGTACAGTATCACCGTAACAAAAATACAGTAAATTTACTGGTCATTTGCACTAATTGCATATTATTCCCGGAGTGTTCTGGGAATCCTATTGAGAAGGCCATGACGCAAACGAATTAGAAAGTTTATTTTGTAAAGCATGAGATATAGCGCGATCCATCGGCGACTCAATTTTAACAAAAACATGTGTACACAAAATATTTTTGACTAGAAAATGAAATGTAAGGGTACTTTATATAAAAAGGGTACAACTTTTCTGATTTAATTGCACTGGATTTTAAATTTCAATAAATTGGTGACGTTAATGAAGTTACTCACGTCCTGTCCCTCACGCTAATCACCACGCCCTCAAGTAATCACCACGCGTATTTGACAGTTGAAATCCACGGAGTTTATGTTTAAAAGCCGATATTTTCTATTGAAACTTACTCTGAGCAAGGACAGAAGCAGTGCCTAAAAGGAACCAACTAAAGGAACCGCGCCTAGGCGCGATCCATCACTGACTCATGCTTAACAAAAATGTCTGGATGAAACTTTTATGGTTTGTTTATTTATTTATTGCCGCAACTATTTCTTTTCCAGCTATAAAACCACCTGCTGCTGATTGCAAAGATGTTGGAACAAATTGCGCGAAACGCAAAGAAAATGGCGACTGTGATGGACCAATGAGGACGAAGCTACTTATGCAGGAAGACTGCAAAGCGACTTGTGGAATATGTAAAAAAGGTATGGGAGTTTTAGTTTCATTGAAATATTTATTGAAGTTTATAAAAGCACGGCAAGGCTAGGCAAAACCGAACTGTTTTGAATTCGATTCTGATTCGAATATTTTTTCGAATCGGATCGAATCGCTAATTTCATTAAGAAAACAAATATCTCATTTTTACTCTATTATTGTCTGCATTATGTTAATAAAAAATGTACAGTTATGCATCACAAATATTAGCAAGAACAGGCTTAAAAGCGGTGTATTTTTAATTACACTCTAGTCTGATAGCGAAAATTTTTATTTTAGCGATAAAATACAATAGATTTTGGTCAAATTTGACCAAAATCGATTGCATTTCGTCGTTAAAAATAAAAAATTCCATTCTATTTAGCAAACCGGCGGATATGGCTTTCTCCACCAATTAAGAATGAGGCTGGGTAATTCAAATCTTTGATTCGAATCGATTCGAAGCACAGATTATTCGAATCAATCGTGAATCGTTCATAGGAACAAAAACTTGTTAGGTGAACTAGGATTTTTATTTCTAACGACGTTTCAAAATTCACTCAAATACCGGTTTAAGTTAACCCGACCAATCTCCCACACGTAGTCCTTCACCGCGAGTACTCATTACCACAACTATTTCTTTTCCAGAGACAAAACCGGCTGTTACTGATTGCAAAGATGTTGGAACAAATTGTGCTAAGCGTAAAGAAAAGGGCGACTGTGATGGACCGATGAGGACGAAACTACTCATGCAGGAAGATTGCAAAGCGACTTGTGGAATATGTAAAAAAGGTAGATAATATAACTAGCGTTTTGCAATTATTCTTAATTTACTTGTAAGAATGATTGAATGCAGTACCTAAAAGCACAGGTGCCGAAAGATCTCCGACGTTGGTAGGTCAGGATCAGCGACGAAATATATAAATAAATAATGTACACTAACAGAAATTAGCGGAAAACAAACAAAACGCAAAAATGAGCTGTTTGACAAAACATGGCAAAATTTTAGCTGAAAAACATATTCTAATGATATAAATAGATCGCAGAACGCCGGAGAATGAAAAAGCGCTGAAGGAGCGCGAAATATTAAGTTTTCGCAATTATTTCATAATTATTTTTTGACTTGAGAGGATAGAACGCGAGCTGAAATATCAGCAGAAAAGATCCCATACAGTACTGAACCGCTATAGTGGGGTGCAGTTGAATGGTATCTGCGCCGGAAATTGTACTATATAATAATCCCTGTAGTTTCTACTACTCCTTTTGAAGTATTTGAATATTTGGATTTTTGGTTTAATTTTTAGTTTTTTTACCTTGGAACCCTAAAATTTATATGTCAAGTTTTTCGCGCTTGCAGAACTCTTATCATTACAGATTATGTATGCGATAAATATTTGTAGTGGAGGACATCACACAATAATCACTGGACAAACGCCAAATCTTTGTCATCCTACAGGGTAATTTTGCAATTACAAAGTTAAGGGAATATTTTGAAGAGAATTCCTTCACTGAAAGGCAACACGTGTGTAAAAATCCCATTACTCACGATGAACTCAACCGATAGGTCGCGGTCCATCTGTGGCTCATGCTTAGCAAAATAAAATTTCTGATTGGAAGTTGTTCCATGTATGTACAGTCCCTCTGTGGCACATGCATAACAGAAATTGATTTCACAAAAAGCGACATACGTTATACTTTTCATAGAAATCTTTATTTGCTTTGATCGGATAGAGATCTTCAAGAAATTCAGAATGATTAAAATCAGTTTTCTTCATGAAAAATATGATGGAAGATTAGACCATTTTTTTAATTCACAGATCCGGTTACAAAACCTGCCGTAGAATGCAAGGACACCGGTAAAAACTGTCTACTTCGTAAGAAGAACGGTGAATGTGATGGCCCTTCAGTTAAGAAAGCAATGATGAGTTTGCAATGTAAAGCGACTTGTGGATTATGTAAGTATTTCGAAAAATATCACCTGGAAAAAATCTCTACCTATAAAAGCTTTAATACTATAAAACATGCACAGACATATCTAAGCAAGGCTGCAAGCAGTGACTGAAAAGGAACCAACTATAACAACCAGTCAAATTGCAGAGAGCCACATGTAGCACAGTTCCTGGTACTAATTCTTTTAGTAGCTCTTTGGTATTGATTGGTCCGATGGTTGGTTCCTCCTGGACGCTGTTTCTGGTCTTGCTCAGAGTGGATTTCAATGAAAAAAAAATTCGCACCTGCACCCAAGTGAAAAACAACTTATGCAGAACTGGACCACTATAATAAAGTGTATTCAGTAGTATCTGCCCTGGACGATGGTAAAACCATCTTCTTGTTGCGTGTAAGTCGCAAATAATACTTTTATTGTCCTAAAAAAGGTGATAAAACAAACACAACAAAGTCCAAAACCGACATCAAAACCACTTCGCCAAAGAACAAAAGTAAATCTCCTGGTAAACGAAGACGTCGGAGATGCTCCGACTCTGTAGGAAACTGTAGAATGAGAGCAATGCGAGGAGATTGTGATGGTTCGTGGAGGCGGACACAGAAAATGCAACGGGACTGCAAAAGGACGTGCGGGTTTTGTAGCTCAGGTATAACTGACAATTTAATTTGCATTTATCTATACTGTGAAAAAGCAGGACAATTTGCCGTTCATTTTTCAGTAATGTCCAAAATTTGAGGTCGGCTTTGTTGAATATATTTAAGCTGACGGCGCGTTCCATCATCCATCCTAATTTTTTTTTATTGAAATTCACTCGTGTGCCCCGAAGGAACTAACGGCTGAAAAAGACTAACAGACACTTAATAGCAAAGACCTAATAAAAGATGTAGTACCAGTAACTGCACTCTAAATGGAAAACATCACGAACAAAACTGAACCGCCGTGGTAAAGTGCAGTGAGTGGTATCTGCCCCGGGTGATGCTAAAACTATCTACCCCCTCTTTGCTCCCCTGAGTCACCTCTTACGGAACGCAGGAAATATGTTACGACAATTTTAAAGCCCACATGGTAATTAAGTCGATTCCATATCCATACTTCAATATTACCTTGTAAAATTACAGTCAAAGAGGGGTGATTTTAGTGCATTTTTTTCACAGTGTATGTGTTTTAAAATAGTATAGACTATAGAGCAAGGGGCATCGCTCAAATACGTTACTTTAAAAAAATCTTATCTTGCAACCAATTTTTATTCTTTTTTATGCCCAAAAGTTAGGAGTTAATTGTTTTGTGTTTGTTCAGCATTTACTAGCACACCTGCAGTAGTTTTCTTTCATCGAATTCCACTCTAAGCAAGAAGACCGACGGGCATCAACTATAAAAACCAACTTAGAAGAAATTAAATGGCAAAAAGACGCTATAAAATGTAGCACAAGCAACTGAAGTTGCTTGTGTTATATTTTATACCTTCTCTTTTTTATTCATTTCATAGTTAGTTGGTTTTTAACAAATAACATTTTAAACACAACTGATCAGCATAGTAAAGTGCAACGACGATTATATCTGCCCTGGGTGATAGTAAAACCATCAAACACTTCTTATAAGTATTATTTCTCTATCTCCAGGTTCGGGATGCCGCGACAGCCCAGGAAAATTTTGCAGTAAGAACCGATGTCATAAAATCTCAGTTCGAAGAAATTGTCCTCGGACATGTAACGCTTGTTCTGTAGCACAGGAGCAAAACTCACTGAAAAGTTTTCTTGGAATGTTCTACATGGCTTTCAACGGATTGTCTGATCAATTTGTTAATATATTCTGAGTATGACGTCACGAATTGATGGCGTAGTGTATTCTGAGTATGACGTCACGAATTGATGACGAAGTGTATTCTGAGTATGACGTCACGGATTGATGACGTAGTAATAACAAGATATACCATGGGATCTCATTGATCTAAAAATGAAGAAAAGACTTCGGTCGAGTTCCGGCAGATGGCATTATATATGAATATTTTGTCGCAGAAAACAAAAGAAAATAGTTTCTTGGCCCATATGAAATAACATCACAGTCAAGACTGGGCAAAGCCGAATCATTTGAAATTCGAATCTGATTCGAATAATTTTTTCGAATCTGATCGAACCTCTAATTCCACATGAATAACAAATGCCCCATTTCACAATCACGACTTGGGCTCTAGGTACAAATTTACTACCTTCAACCCAAAAGTTCATTTCTGAGGGCCAAAAAAAGTTGAACAATATCGAAAATATTTGAATCGAAATAGGAATAATTCCGCCTCAAGTTACAAGTTTTTGTTCCTATGACCGATACACAACAGATTCAGGTTATTTTTGTTTCGATTCTACTTTGTTCGTCGAATACAATTGCCCAGCTCGTATCAATGTCATTCTTCAGCCGAAACCGTTTTGTTCAAACCAAAGCGCGATCCATCTGTGGCTCATGCTTGACATAATAAAAAAAATTTTATTAGGTCAGAACTGAACCTTTTGTAGTCGGTGGTATCTACCCTGGACGATAAGAAGCCCATTTGCACTCATTTCTCCTGTTAGTCGCCTCTTAGCGACACGCACGACCCAGATTTTCACATACTTAAAGACTCCAAGTTTTTCATTAGATAAATTTCGCAGCCGATATTTGGTAAAGTATAAAACAATGATAGATTCGTCGCCATGACCCGTGTCACTGGTACTAGTTTAAATGAGATTCCTGATTGGGATAAGTGTGCTTTCCAGTCAGATGATTTACGTCCAAGTAATACTTCGTGCATACCTTGTGAAAAGTTTTTTTTATCGAAATTCTCACTCTAGTTGAAATTCCCACTCTTCACTCTGAGTGAGGCCGGAAATAGCGTCTAAAGCGTCTAGCGTCTAAGAGCTACTAAAAGATGTAGTACCAGCAATTGCACTCTAAACGGAAAACATCTCAAACTGAACTGATGCGCTATGGTAAAGCGCCGTGAGTGATATCTGCCCTGGACGAGGGTAAAATGATCTACCACTTCTTTGCTTCCTTTTATACATTAATACGGTGAATATTTTCGGCGTGTCGTAGCCGAAAAATTTTAGTTTCTTGAAATTATAGGAAGGTTTCAGTGTATTTAACCAAAAGGGTGAATATGCTTGTTTGTTTATTGTTTTCTTTTTGAGTTTTAATTTTTCCTCTACGTGCGTTTTCATATTTATAGTTATTATGCATATGTTCCTGCAATTTGTTAATAAAGACTGGAAAACTGAGCTATAATCATAGGCATCGGAGGAAGAGAGGAGGGGGGGTTAAATTTTAAAAAGAAGATGGACAACCGTCCTTGATATTGAACTATTTCGATGAAAATACTGAAAAAATAGGCAAGCAATCGCTTGTACTACAAAATTTGATTGTTTTTGCGCCCAATAGCTCAATTAATGTAAAAAACACGCACTTTCGGCGCGGTTTTTGGAATTTATTGATTGCTCAATACAAAAATCCTTGCTTCAACTAACCGAAACAGAATGTTCATAATCTCTAGCATGTTCCAGAGATGCCTCGTACTTTCCCGGCGCTATCCATCAGGGGCTCATGCTTGATAAAACAATCTCGATAATATCTAAAAATCTGATTTGATTACATTTCAACGACAGAGTAGGGCTGGGCAATTCGATTCGGTGATTCGAATCGATTGGAAACACAAGATATTCAAATCAATCGTGTATCGTTCATAGAAAAAAATACTTACTAATTGGACAATAATTTTCATTTTTTACGACAAAATGCACTCGATTTTGGTCAAATTTGACCAAAATCGATTGTATTTTGTCGTCAAAATATGAAAATTGTTCACACATTGAAAATACACTAGGAACTACAAATTTCTTGATTTTCTCAATAAAGAGAAAATTGTAATAGTAAAATGGGATATTTGTTATTTACATCGAATCCGATTCGAAAAAAAATCATTCGAATCAAATTCGACCTCAAATGATTCGGTTTTGCCCAGCCCTACTCGAAAGTCTGTTGTGTTTTCTTCATTTTTACAAGTTGACAAATAAACGGCTGGACAAACACGAACCCTATTTCGACAATTGTGAGGATTAACAACGCTCAAGGATTTACGTTGTTTGTTTAAAGATTTCGAGTATCAACAAGACTGACCGATGTACATTAATGGGGCTTATGGTACAAATCTGGTGCGCGGACATTTCTTTGAGATTTTTGAGTACATAACAAGCATTCGAGTACATTGATATCACTCGCTGCGTTTTACTATATAGCGCGACAGCGTAGTCATTAGTTTGTTCCTTCTGAAGTCCATTAAAGGCAAATGGTTTTACCTTCACTAGTGATTAGGTCTGGGCAATTCGATTCGATGATTCGGAGCGAGAAATATTCGAACCAGTCGAGAATCGGTTTAACAGAATTTATTCGGTTTTACAAAAATGTACCGCGGACAGAAAAATAAATAATGGAAAATAATTTGTTTCCTACAGTCGGATCCATTAGCGGTGAGGAGCCTCCGACATCGAGGGAGTTCGACCCGTCAACAAAAAGGACGAAGGGCAAAATTTCATATTAGCAAAATTTGCGTCGTTTGGCACTCAAGAAATTATTAGTCATTTTGTATAAACACGCCAAAATTTTAGCTGTAAACACGTTCCGGTTGCCAGGTTACGTCGATCGGTAATGCGTTGGGAAAACGCTTCGAACTGCTCATCTCCTGATGTAGGCTCGAATTCGAGTTATGATGAATATATGCGATAGCTCTGTTGGATGCCCCTTCGGTGCACTATGGTTCACGTAAGCACTGCTTACGGCCTCCTCCACCAACCAGATCTACGAATGAAAAAATGAGAAATGTGATACGCCAAAAACTATATGATTAGGCCGTATTCTCGAATTTCTTCACTCGCAGAATAAAATGGAATTCCGAAAATCCTTACGATATGGTTTGGCCATCTGATGCCGAAAGGTGCCCTACTTCCGTTGCTGGTGTCCTGGCCCCGGGAAGCGGGCTTTGGAAATGTCCTAACGTATTTCTTGCGTTTCGTAAAAAGCGTCTAAAAAGAAACAAAGAAGTGGCAGATGATTTCACCATCGCCCAGGGCAGATACCACTAACTGCACATTACCATAGTGGTTCAGTTCCGTTCGGGATATTTTCCGCTTAGAGTGGAGTTTCTGGTACTAAGTCGTATTGTAGTGGCTATTTGCGATTAAGTGACCGCCAGTTGCTTCCTTTTAGGCTTTGCTTCCGGCCTTGCTCAGAGTGAATTTCAATAAAAAGTTTTTATTTTACCCTAAAACACAAAGCGAGACACACAAGCGTGTATTGTAGCCTTTTTTGAACAACGAGTATAAACTGTAGCAAAAATACAGTAAAATAATGTCTTCAAATGATCATATTAAAATACAACTACAAAATTGGCTTATTTATGCCAATTATGGGCTGTTGATGGAACGCACCGTCGAGGTGCGGTCCATCAACAGCCCATATTGGGCATAAATCTCATCAACAAAGTCGGTTCCAAAATTTGGAAATATACAACCACTGCAAATAAAAGGTAAATGTACTGCGTTTTTGTCACAGTGTAACTTTGCTTTTTCATCCCGCCATTTATGAACCGCATTCGAAATTCGCGAATTTTTCGAAAAACCTTATTTTAAGAGTTCAAATTGAATTAAATAAATTAAAAGGAGCGTGCCAACGTTTGAATTACGCACTTGAGTAACTGGTAAGAAGATGTCAAGAACCACATAAGTGTGTCCACTGTCCGACTAGTCCGATTTTAGAACGAGAAGAGTTTGATAGTTGGACGAGAGTGTGTGGTAAATTGTTTAGCGCGTTGTTGTTAGTTGTGATATTTTGAAAAACCAAAGATTATCTTTACCTATTTTTTCATATATGATAGGTTTTAATTTTTATCCTGCAAAAAAGGAAAGCCGGGAATACGGCTTAACCATATGGCGAATCACGACCTCACGTGCAGATGCTCGTTCCAAGTCAGGGATGGGGTTTTTGCCTGACCGTTTACAGGTTTTTCCTATGTATGGACATGGTTGGTGGGGGAAGCCGTAACCATCCGTTACCTGAATCACCGTGCGCCGAAAGAGGGGGGGGGGGGCGATCCCTTCGCATGTAATCATCCCCCACAGAATTCGAACCCGGGACGTCAGTGATGCAAAGCTTGAAGCGTGTTCCCAACGCCTTTACTGTATGACTGAGCTAAACGGGCCACGCGTTTAGAGAAATGCAAATATGAAAGACGAAAAGTTCAAAACCAAGCGTTGTGATCGCAAACCTAAAGGTTTAATGTTCGGATCTTGGTAAGTCTGGTTGGTTCATAAGCCTACGCGCGCAAATTAACCCTAAACGTAATAAATTGGTTAGGCTTGCCCAAACCCGTGATACGCTATTTTAAACACAGCACTAAACGTTTACGTAGGTCGCGTTTTTTGGAGGTTTGCTTTATTTTCACCTTTTAGGATAGGATAGCGCAACTCTACGCATACATTTCTTTTGCGTTTTCCAACGCAAGCGAACGGTTTGCTATATGAGATTCCGATGGATCTCGTCGTCGAGGCGCGGTCCATTTCTCGCTCAAACTTGACGCAATTGCATTTATGACTTTCTAAGTTTGTTTTATTTTAACCCTGCTTTTACGCTAGCGCAACTCTGCGCATGCATTTGTTTTGCGGTTCGCTATATGAAATACTGATAGTTAGCGTCGTCGAGGCTCGGTCCATTTGTGGCTCATACTCGACGCAATTCAGTTTATAATTGGGATAGGCCCTTCTATTGCCAAAAACATTAGACTCACGGCCAATAAGAATCGGGTATACGTGTTTGTTAGTGACTAGCTGAAAGTTAGGGACTCTCTCACTGCTTTTCGCTATTTGGAAAGATGCTATTACAATTCCGGTTCGCTGACCTCATAAATTTTAGGGTGTGCTGGATCTTCAAAACACCGGTTTGTTCGCTCACATTTCAAAGTCCGATCAAGTTACCTCTGTACGAAGCTAGGAATCTGGATCTGTGTCACGTGATACTTCATTGAATTATGTCGAAACAATGGATGTTATTATTCGAAATCCTATTGTTTGTTTTGATTGGTCAGGAATTCGTACATGAGTTTTTATGCAGGATTATCATCAATCCCGTCCCATAGATGAGATTTACATAAAAGCCATGTTTTATCTATGGCACATACTTGGCGAAAGTCTTCCAGTAAAATAAAGGATTGGTTTCCGACGCCTAACACCCAGTAGGGGGCGAGGGTAATCTGATTAAGGCCAACAGATATGAGAGGACATTCATTGATTTAAAGCCGGTCAGTGAGTTTATTAGATTCCCTTTGTGATAAGGCAGGATTTGATTTATCTAAATTCACACAGAGCAAGGTTTTACTTTTTGATGAGTCGCCCAAACCAACTATAGCGTAAAGAACCACATAAGTGCAGAAATAAAGATATAGAATCTTAATTCCAAGAAAATTCATTTTGACTCGAGTTTTAAAAGCTTGCGAATCCCCACGATCGGGAAAGCAGTTTGAAGGCAATGGGCTCCAAATCACAATAGTGTCTCAAAAATTGGACACAGTCAGCACAATACCATTGAGATAGAAGGGATTCTTTAAACTAATAAAAAAGTTGTCAGTAAATATCCACTTTCACATATTCGATCCCAAAAATTTTAAATTTTATCGCCACATCGTCGCGCAGTATTTAATATGGTTATTTGGCAAAATTTAGGCGGCGAATTCACATTGTTGAAAAAGATTTAGCGCTTGCGGCGCGATTTTTTGGGATTTTTACATAGTAATATACAATAACTACGGGATAGGGGTATTTTTCTAACTTCGGCGCTTAATATGACGTCATAATTTAAAATTAAGAATTTTAATAGGAAAATTAATAAATAATTTTGCAAAATTTAGGCCCTTTCCTTTTCAAGGTTAGCTACTCTCCTGAGTCACGAATTACAGGGCATATCTTTAGTGACTCATTCTCAACGCACAAACACACCTGTTTGTCATACAATTCCTAATTGGCAAAGTAATCAACCTTTGTAATGGATGTTATGTTCTCCAAATTGGAAATTCAATGAACATGTTTATTTGATATAGGTAACAACAAGAGTGCGTCAATGTAATCAGGTGATATACATATTTTTTATATTGAAATTCACTCTGAACAAGGCCCCAAGCAGTTCCTAAAAGGAACCAGCCCACTTAATACGGCAAAAAGCTAGTACCGGCAAATGTACTCTGAGAGGATAACATTGCAAACAACGTGAACCGGTATTCTGAAGTGCAGGGAAGGATATCTCTTCTGAACCATGATATGAAAAAATTTTCTTGCTTTCTTTTTAATCGGATTTTTCGACTCATCGGGAATAAGTTGAAATGATTTTGGAGTTCGTACCTAAATCCAATCAGACATTTTATTTTGTCAAGCATGCAGCACAGATGGACCGCGTCTCATCGGCGCGATAAGAGGTAAATCTGAACCTTTAGTGTCTAAAATTCCAAACAAAACTAACCGCAATAACCCATTCTATCAATTTTTCACGATTTCCAATATATCCAATATGTCATTTAAAATACAAAAAAAACTCAAAAATAAAAAAATACTTTTTTTTCAAATGTTCGCTTTCAATATAATGAACTTAAGTTTATCCACGCTTATGTGTTGTTAAGCAAAACATGCACTCAATTATGAGGTGACAATCATTTCTATGATATAACAATAACCATTGTTTTGTCATACAGACCACACGTGATTAGATCAACGTGTTTTGAAAATATTAAAGTCAGAGGTCAAACCATCAAACAATGGGCGTTGATTTGACTTATTTTTCCGCGTCAATAGAATATGGCTGATTAGTATTAGTCTATCAAGCATGGGCTGTAAACGAAATTTGATGCGAGTCATTCTGATTCAGACGCTCAAACTGAAAAACAGAAACTCAAACCCGCGTAAATCTCCGATTCTCAATTCTCTTTCTCCGCACTCTTCCCCTGCAGTGAAAACTAAATTGAATCCTTGTTAATGACTTCTTTCTTTGCTTGTGTTTATTGTAAGTAGTAAGTACAGCCGGGCAAAACCGAATAATTTAAAATTCGATTCTCGTTCGGATAATTTTTTTGGAATCGGATCGGATGAATTACATATGAATAAAAGTTACTTGTCTTTATTATGAGAATCAATAAATTTATAGTAACGAATTACTAATTTGTTAATGAACAGAATTAAAGGAAATTCTTTCAATCTATTCTTCTTCAGGAGCAGTAATTTTATATTTTAGCAAAAAGTACAATCGATTTTGGTCAAATTTGACCAAAATCGATTGCATTTTGTTGCCAAAAAATGGAAATTTAACTTCACTCGACAAGCTTTTGTTTCTATGAACGATTCATGATTGATTCGAATAATTTATGCTTCGATTCGATTCGAATTACTGAATTAAAGTGCCCAGTGCTAATTGCAAGAAACGGAGTTTTTGCACATGACGTTATTGCATTTCAGTAGCGGAGAATTCTCCTTCATGGGGTAACATAGAAAATAATATTTTGAAAAGTGCGGGTTACCGATGGATCATGTCGCCAACATTAGCTATTAGTGGATAAAGATTCCTATCCACATAATGTCATTGACACGGAAACATCTCTAGCTAAACTTCTGTAACTTTTTAACAGCGTATACAATGAAAGTTATCTTTTGTTTTTTCGTCCAGACCACAACTGTGTAATAAAATTATGTTATATATTTGATATGATGATAAAACGTTGATAAAATTATGAAAAGGTCACCCGGACGACGAAGTCGGTCATTCATCGGACAGTCGAATATAAAAGCGACGTGTAGAGTGATACGCGACGCATTCGTGAGTATGTTTGCAGAAGAGCGATGCTTCAAAAAACATATAACTTTTGTTCAAATTTTTATTTCAAAATTGAATTTACCAACAATCCGGACATATTAATCACGAAAGGCTTGGTATATTAGTCCAACGTTGATGTGATCCAGCACAACAATAGGGGGGGGGGGGGGGGGGGGGGGGGGGGGGGTGGGGGGGGGGGGGGGGGGGGGGGGGGGGGGGGGGGGGGGGGGGGGGGGGGGGGGGGGGGGGGGGGGGGGGGGGGGGGGGGGGGGGGGGGGGGGGGGGGGGGGGGGGGGGGGGGGGGGGGGGGGGGGGGGGGGGGGGGGGGGGGGGGGGGGGGGGGGGGGGGCACCTATGGACACCTATGGACAAATATCTCCACGTTTGTGGCAATGTAAGGAAATGCCCATACCTTCTAGGTTATGTTGATCTTTAAATCTTGTTTTACTTAATCGTACTTGGAGTGAATATCAGTTACACAAAAATTTTTTTTATTTTGAACGAAGAAAGTATATATAACTCAAAACAAACAGAGTAATCCATTCCAAAGAGCGGCAGTAAAAAGTAAATAGGTGAAGAAGGAATACTACGCTCTTTTTACCTTTTTAAAATTCAAACATTTTTAGTATATTGACAGATTTTCTATATTTCATAAATTCCTGATTTAATTTAATAACTGGAAGTAGAAGGGAAGAAATTTTGGGATTTGCCAATGCGATGTAGAGTGCGATATTGAAATTGAAAGTAGACAACATAAAATATATCAGGTGGAGCACGAGGTAAGATGAGTTGCCTGTTTGCTAATTTTGCAGAATTGAAATTCAATTTTTTTGTCAAAATATTTTGTATGAAGTATGAAATTAAATGAAATGAAAATAACAGTGTTTACAATTATTTCTGGTTACGAGATTTATCTTGCGTCTCGCCATTCCATCCTGTGTGGAACATATGAGTAACCGGTGAGGTTATCGAGCATAGTCCCGAAATCGTCGGTTACAATACCTCGCCCAGGAGCAATCAGCATTTATCGCGCTTTGAAGTCGTTTCTGTTCGTCGATCTTGAACCTACTTCGATGGGGTTCAAACCCGCGTCATTCGTTGAGTGTTACGTTCGGCAGCTATTGTTGGTTTCATCACGCCAACGCGTCCCACAATGAGTATAAGTCACAGATGGGTCGCCCGCCTGTAGTACAAGCTTGAAAATTAAAATTCGTCTTTATGTATTTCCTGAGTGTCGTAAAAGGCGACTGAAATGGAATAAGGAACCGGTATATGATTTCACATCGCACAGGGCAGATACTAGTCACTGCACTTTACCATAGTAGTTCAATTTCGTTTGGAATGTTTTCTGCTTAAGGTGTAGTTACTGACACCATATTGTGTAGCAAGTCTTCCCTATTAAGTGACTATTAGTTGGTTACTTTTGGGCACTGCTTCCGGCCTTGCTCCGAGTGAATTTCAATAAAAAAAATAAATAAATATTTTACAGGGACAACGTCAGTACGCGGTATTGTCAACGTCATAACGTTTAACAACCCTAACCAAAATTTTTATTTTGTCAAGTATGAGTCACAGATGGACCGCGCCTCGGTGGCGCGATCCATCAGTGACCCATACTCATTAGGAGATATTTGGAAGGAAAATTTTCTGACTAGGACGATCCTTTAAATGCTTGTTTCCAGCTCATGTTTAAATAGAAATTTCTTATAGATAAATTTTTTGTATCACAGACACTTCCAAAATGCCTGACACAAACAGGCTATCAAAGTTGATCCAACGACGAAAGTTACAGGAGAAACAGAACGATCGGATCAGAGTCCATAAGAATAAACTTGAAAACATGAGACTAGAAAAATTATCGAGTTTTTTTGATTGGAGCAAAAGTATGAATACGTTATTTGATCAGTGCACTGTAGATGGGACATAGAATTCTTTGATGTCATCAGAAAAACGATGACGTCATTAGAATAATTTTTATTGACTAACATAGAATTTTATTAGGGATTTATTAATTTCTAGCAATGTAGGGCTGGGGAATTCGATTCGTTGATTCGAATCGATCGTGAATCGATCATTGTAACAAAAATTTGCCTGATAAGGTGGAATTTCACATTTTTAACGACAAAATGCAATCGATTTTGGTCAAATTTGACCAAAATCGATTGTATTTTGTCGTTAAAATGAAATTTTTCGCTCTTGTACCGTAGTGTAATTGCAAATGCATCACTTTTAAGTCCATTTGGGCAAATATTTGCAATTTGTAACTGTAAATTACTTAATTATCACAATGGGGACAATAATATTAATAGTACAACTTGTTATGAAATCAGCGATTCGATTCAAACAAATTATTTGAATCAGATTCGAATGTCGAATGATGCGGTTTTGCCCAACCCTATTTCCAATTTTAATTAATGAAAAGTTTTTTATGAACCTCTTTACCATGTTTGCGAATATCATAATCCCCTTTGTTGGAAGAGCCTTAACCAACTTTGGAAAGCGAAGAGTAAAGTTCTTCAGCGTCTCATTACTTTGATTGGTAAAAGTAGAGTGCACTTACCGCTCATTCGTAGCGCTTGTGTGTTTTAAAAATTAGAAATCTTCTTCAAATTACGCTTACGGGTTTGTTGGATCTAGTGGTTAAACATGCTGGCGTTGCAGGTTGAAGATCTCGGGTTCGAGTCCCGGCGAGTTCGGCTTGTTAATCCACGCCGACTACTCAACTCAGTGTGTAATAACTTGTGTAGGCTAAGCCGAACAAGAAAAGATCATATCTTCCCAGCAATTCTAACCCTGCTCGTCTCTAAGTGGCCGCCGATACAGGGCATTGGGCAGGGTGATCCACTCCTAGAAGTAGCTGTAAAAAAAATCAAAAAAAAAATCGTCTGGAGTGGCGCCTTCCATAAACAATATTGATCGGAAAATATTTTTCAATTTCATTTCAGTATCGCCGAACCTATCACCAAAATTACTCTGAAAGAGTAACGATTTTACTGAATTTTTGTTACAGTGATAGAATATTTAGTTTTAAGTTTGTATGGTATTACATTCCGCACAGTCAATAAAGTTTTTCAATCTCAAGATAAACTCTTACAGACTTACTCAAGCAAGAACATCTCAACACAGAAGCAAAATGTATAAGAAAACTTGAGAAATTATACGAGAGACAATGTCAGATTGAAGACACAAAGAAAATCGAGGAGGCGAAAAAGAAGAGAAAGCAAGAGCAGGACGAAGAAAAATATAAGAAAGCTGTTGGGTAAGTAAGATATTTTATACCATCGACGTTTGAAATTTGCTCCCTCGTTTGAGATGCTTTATAAACGAATGAATGAAATTGACAGATGACTTCCCCGCCGTCCCGACCAGATACCACTAACCGCACTTAAGATTTCATTTTTATTCAGCGGGTAAGAAAAGTCGGGAATACAGCTTTAAGCATATGGCCTAACACGACGCATCGTGCTTATACTAGTTCTTAATCGGCCGAAGGTTTTCGGCTCATCATATTTCTTATTTTTTCACCGCACATGGACACTGTTGGTGAAGGAAGCTGTAAGCGCCAGCGAGGATCCTTATCACCCGTAGCCCGTGGGATTCGAACCTACGCCAGGAGATGCGCTTCCCAACGCTGTACCGACTGAGCCAACCTCTTTACTATAACGGTTAAATTATGAGTGTTGTTTTTGTTTATAGTTTATTGTTGCTATGTAAGGAATATTTTGTACACACGTTTTCGTTTGATAAATCTAATAGTGACAATCGCGACTGTCAAGATGCCCGGTTATTGGTGAAGCGTTGGGAATACGCTTCGAACTACGCTCCTATGGTCGTTCTGACATAGGTTCGAATCTCGTGAGGGATGGTGATATGCGAGAGGTCTGCTGGACGCCTCGCTGATGAAAGATGGTTCATGCTAGCGCAGGGAAAATTGGGAAAATATTTAGCCAAAAACCATCATCCCAACGTGAGACTGTACGAGAGGCCGTGGTTCACCATATGGATATGGTCGAACGGCATTCTTGGCTTTCCTCTCTTTCAGGATAATAAAAAATCGTATCTTAACTTTTAAGCAAATCATTAAAAACCTTCATGATGTAAACGCCAAAATTTTGATTCAAACGAAAAATTATTATTTTTTCCAATATTCGAAATATCTAATCGTCAGTAGTCCATTTCCAAGTCAAACAACGAGTGAATTGTCCTTATCAATTTTCCAGAGTTGACTCCTCAGGTAGTCCAATACTAAATCGAGTAAACGATGAAACTCTGGAACGGAGACGTAGAGTAACGAGCGCATCTCAGCAAGAACAAACGAAGAATTTCATGAACAGAGCAAAAGCATTGTCATCAGGATATAGAGATAACGATCCACCTCAATCTTACTATCAAAGAAAGGGAATTGTACCTCCAGATAGACTGGTGAGTAGAACTGGGCGATTCGATTCGAAGTACAAATTATTCGACTCGATCGTGAATTGGTCTTTAAAACAAAAACTTGCTAAATGAAGTGGAATTTTTCATTTTTAACGACAAAAAGCAATCGATTTTGGTCAAATTTGACCAAAATCGATTGTATTTTGTTGTTAAGATGATAAGTTTCGCTTTTGGACTGGAGTGTAATTGAAAGTACATCGCTTTAAAGTCTGTTTAAGCTAATATTTGCGATTCGTAAGTGTAAATTCCCTAATTATCATTTTGGAGACGATAATGGTAATAGTAAAAATGGGATATTGGTGATTTTTCATGGAATCAGCGATTCATTTCATTTGAAAAAAACATCCGAATCAGATTCGAATAACAAAGGATTCGGTTTTGCACAGCCCTACTGGTAAGTATGTTAACTGCGCGTGGAAAATTATATCATCTTTCTAGTTTACTGGGACAGATCGTAGAATTTGGAATGTTATGTTATTCTTTAAGATTCAGTTTTACAAAATTATGACATAATAAAACACGGCAAAGGCTTGATTATTTTGCATATGCACTACAGATTTAAGATTTAAATTGAATCATTCAATAAGCAAAATTCTGCCTTTTTCGTCTTAAATTTTACTTTAATAGACCATGCGCGGATTTTATCGCAATGATATCTCGCTTTTAAAAATTAAAAAAGGAAAAAACTACACCCTGTGCGAAATTACTGATCTTAATATAAAATTAATATGAAAAATATGAATTACAAATACACAGGTCACTCCAGAAGTTAGTTATTCCGCCCAGGCCCAGCAAGGGGGTGGGTTCTTCGTTCCTCCATCCGCACTTCACGTAAAGCAATTGAAGAAATGGCATGGGATACCGGATGATATTGTACAAGTCAAACCATTGGAAGGTAAGGAAAATAACTGCAGAGATTTTATATATAAAAAAATATAAAGGTATTGAACAGATGTCTCACTAATAAGGCAAAGATGGATTTAACCATGTTTACGTACAGGGAAATTAATAAACGAGAAGGAAAAAACCCACGCCGGAGTTAAAACTGGTCAACTGGTGTTGACAGAGGTGTCTGAATGATATGTCTAAGAATGTATTATGACGAAGGTTACGTAGAAATGGGCGAAACCGAATCTTTTAAAAATCGAATCCGATTCGGATATTTTGTTCGGATGAGAACGAATGGTAATGGCCCAATTATTAACATTGAAATTTTCATCCTCAGGGATAACAATCACCAAATTCAGACTCACGAATTTACCGAAAGTTGTTATTGAATATTTGATTTATTTCTTGACATTTCAGACGAACCGGTGGTCAAAAAGTCATCTCCAGTCGAAAAACGGGAATTCAACCTCTTAGAAGCTCTAAAGGCGACAGAGGAAGGTCTGGAAGGACTCGAAATTCTGCAGGAAGAGGATGAATCAGAATCCGGCGAAACCACACCGTTATCCTCGATGAGCAGCGACGGTGCTCCAGAAATCGACGAAGTCAGACTCGTAAATATCAGACCAAGCACTGCCCCTGCACCAAGGACTTTTCCAAACAGATTCCGTCCGAATAAAGACCTGACGTTGCCCGAGAGTGGACTTTTAACCGACACGGGGGAAGAAAGTCCTCAAAGCCCGCCAGAAGAGCCAAAAACGCCCGGTATATTGGTGAAAGGCTTCGCAAAACGACCTTCAACAGCAGGGGTTTCATTCTCGGGTCCAGAACCTAACGAAGACACGCCTACTAATGCAAAACCCAAAGTAAAGCCACCGTTAGCAAGACGTCAATCATCAGTAATCTCGTTCTCTGATTTGCCACAATCGAGGCGGAGATCTAGTGTAGCCCCGCCCCTTGCTCTACTTCATAGAAGGCAATCTAACGTAGCAGCCATACACAGAAGCATTAAAATGGAGTCGAAGTTATTGAAGCCGAAACAGAACAAGATGAAAAGGAAATCAGGTAAATGTGCTTAATCACATTAATTGCTGCGACACATCTGGCGCCCAAATGGTATATTTATACAGTTGAGACGAGACATAGAATGTGAAGTAAAAAAAATTGGGTGCCCGATTAGTCGGTGAAAGTGTTAGAAATAATTTTGGAGCTACACCTCTCTCGCATCCTATATTACTATGATTATACGCGAAAAGATTGGTGGACACACTTCGCGTAACCATAGGTTACGGCTACCTCCACCAAACACGTCCATGCATAGGAAAAATCGGCAAACGCCTATGCAAAAACCTCAACACCCAACTTATAACTGGTATCTGCACTAGAGTATGAATCTATCTGGCCGCAACGTCAATTTATTGCTCATAAAGTATATATCATATCGATAGGGATAGGGGAGTGAAAAAAATTAATGACCATAATTCCACAACACACGTTCCAGGCCATGCTCTAGCTACCACAAGAAAAAAAATAAGAGTTGTACTGTTTTATTTAATTAAAAAATAATTCTTTTTATTTCGAATACCAAAACTTCCTCTTCCTCTGTCTTTATCCTCACAAGTGAAAGATCGCCACAAAATAATAATATAACAAATAAATTGGTAACAAATATATTTAATAAATTCAATATTTGAAGGGAAAAGAATGGGTCTGATGCAATCAGTAATGACAAACCAGGAAAACGAAGTTTTAGTTCGAAAACTGCGGGAAAAATCTCACAGCCTTGCAATGGAGAGAGAAAGACGTATTCAGGAGCATCGCGCACAGTCAGCACCTAGTGGTGGAGGACGTCGAATCCAACTCGAAGAAGACTATCCAACGATCCGAAGATTGAGTTCGTTCAAAGCTGAAGATATAGATGGAAATGTTAAGAGAAATGAAGCCAGGGGACAGAAGATTCTATTGAACGCAAACATCGACTATTCTGTTAAATTAAACAACAGAGTAAAAAGCTTCCTGAGCCCCCAGACTGCAAATCTATCTCAAATATGAGTCCCCAAAACCAGTGATACAACCAGAGAGAACAAACTTTATGGCTTCTGAGATGAAAGACCGATAACTCTGATATCAAAGAAAAAGCTTTTGAATCGTCACTGCAAAAGAAATTCGACCCCAGACTGCAAAACTACTTGGGGCTTGAAAACACGAGAGGGGGCATTAATAATAAACGTCTTGCCAAAGTTTTGGATTTTATGAAAAAAACAGATTCAGCCCTTTATAAAAAAGTTCACTTATAATTTTTTATATTGATATTCAATCCGAACAACAAAGCCGGAAGCAGTGCCTACAAAGACCCAACTAACGCACTTAATAGCAAAGAACTACTACAAGTCGTAGTAACAGCAACTGCACTCTGAACAGAAAACATCCCAAATGGAACTGAACCGTCATGGTTAAGAGCAGTGATTGGTGTCCACCCTGCGCGATGGTGAAATATTAATGAGGTGCAACAGAATGACTTGCGCGGCCAAAAAAAGACTTTGAGTTACACCTCATTAATATTTATCATCATTTTCATTATTGTTCTAAGTGATCACTGATAGTTCCATAGTCAGTTCCTTTGGCTTGAATGTACCACTGACTATAGTAATATACACGACCAATTTTCTTAGAAAATATGACTCACTAACAAGTAGGGCTGGGCAAAACCAAATCATTTGAAATTTGAATCTAATTCGAACAATTTTTTGGAATCGGCTAATTCTTTGCAAATGACAAATATTCCATTTTTACTATTATAACTTGTCCCCATTGTGGAAATAAAAAAAATTTATAGTTTGTAATATATTTTCAATTCACACTAGGAGAAACAATTTTCCTATTTTAATGACGAAATATAATCGATTTTGGTCAAATTTGACCGAAATCGATTGAATTTTGTCGTTAAAAATAACAATCCCAGTGCACTTAAAAAGTTTTTGTTTTCTATGATCGATTCCCGATTAATTTGAATTTATCGTGCTCCGAATCGATTGAATTGCCCAGCCCTACTAACAAGATATGTGAATTGCGCTTGACTAAGTCAATTTTTTGTTCAAGTTATACAAACTGCCAAATATAATTATGTTTACTATTTATTATATCTTATATATTTGTATCTTTTATTTATATTGTTTGACACAAAATAACCAATAAAGACTATAATGTGTGAAAAAATCTTAAGAAACAATGACGTTGTTGCAGAGCGCTACACGTATCCCAAGTGTCTGCAAAAAGTAATTTGAATGAAGGCAAACAGATTTTATAATCGCCCAGGGTATGCACAACTCATTGCACCCAGCTATTAAGGTTCAGTTTCATATGGAATGTTTTCAGATCAAAATCAATTTACTGGTGCATTATTATTATTTTGGAAGCCATTACCCATATTGTTACTCGGGATGCCCTGTCCGTTCTTGCTTGGAGTTGATTTCTAATACCAGTAAATAGAAAAAAGGTTGTGACTTCGGTCGTTAAGATAGGATCAGAATAGAAAATAACAGATCTGGTATTGATTGCTGATCAGATACATATCAAAATACAATTCATACCATTTTCAATATTGAAACATAAAATCTGGATCAATAAAATTACCTTTACACTGCCGAAGCCTCACTCTTCGTCGTCCAACCTCTCAAAGCTTCATTTTTTCATCAAATTCTTGTTGAGAAATCTGAAATACATGATTTTTCTCGACTTACAAATCAAAGACAAGAACAGAAAAAGCATGATATCTTTCCACAAAATTACTAAGTACTTGTAATTTTGTGGAAAGAGATCATGTCATTTCTGTTCTTGACTTTAAAAGTATCTCATTAAAGCATCCTTGTGGCAACAGCCACGTATGGATTCGAAGTCGCTAGTAAACCAAACGGAACTGAACCGCTGTGGTAAAGTACAGTGAGTGGCATCTGCCCTGGGCAATGCTAAAACCATCCACCACTTCTCTGGTTCCTTTTAGTCGCCTTTTACGACACGCAGGAAATATTTTTGGACTATTCTAAAGCCCGTTCCCACAGGGCCAAATAGATAGCCAAGCAGCTATCTGTGCTCACCACCAACCATATCCATGTGCAGGAAACAAAACAAAAACCTTGACCTTCGACACGGAATAGGTTTCTGTACGAGAGGCCCTGGTTCATCATATGATGTGCCCCTTTCGAGCTTTCCTCTCCCACATAGTAAAAAAGTTAATCCTGCCAAAGAATAATCCTAACATTCTTATCTCACTTTTCCTTTCTTCAATTTCTTTACTAATCTCGCATCGTCTTCCAGTTCTTCAAGCTCTTTGTCATTGAATTCCTGAAAAGAAACAATATTGAGAGTTACTTAGAGTGTTTGTATTAAAATATGAACAAAACAGATAGAAATGCACAGGTAGACGTGAGAGCAGGGCTAGGTTACTGGACACTACTGAAAGCAGAGAATCTTATATTCTGTAGTGAATTGAATGGTCATGAACTGACCAAGCTGACTGCACTTCACAACTGCGATTATGTTTTTAAAGCGTATGGGTCCTGTGTGTAGATCATGTGCCTAAATTGCAATCAATGACAAGTCTAAAAAAGGATGTGCCAAATCAAATAAATATTCCAAAATTCACCCGGGCGGCTTGAAATAATTTCATTAGGAGGAAGAATGGTCAGTTTTGACGAATCTACAAATTGAAAACGTTTATTTTTATTGAAATTCATTTTGGATGAAGCCACCACACATATAATATAAGGGTATTTCAAAATATTTTTTAGTTTTTTTGATAACAGGCATTTATTTCTAACTGATTAGTAAATCTTGCAGGTTGAAGATCTCGAGTTCGAGTCCAGGCGAGTCCTGCTTGATAATCCATGTTCACCACTCACACCAGGGTGTAATAACTTGGGTAGGCTAAGCCGAAACTGAAAGATCATATCTTTCCAACTCTGCCCATCTCTAAGTGGCAGCCGGTAATAGACTATCAACTCGAAGGAGAGGCTGTAAAAATGCTCACATTTGCTTCTTTCAACTTTCTTTTTCTCTTATATTCCTTCCTCTTCTGTTTCTTCTCCATTCTTTCTTTATTCTTAGACCAGGAATTGTTAATAAATTTCTTCTTATTTTTGAATTCAGTTTCCCCATTTTTTTGCTTCGCAAGTTCTTTTTGCCGAAGCTTCTCCCTGGCTTTATCCCTATTTAAATAAAAATAGTGATGTTCTAACAATCAACAATCACCGACGCACTGTGGTTCCCGTAACAGTTCCTCCACCAAGCATGTCCATGCTCAGGAAAAATCCGTAAATGGTTCAGTGAAAACCCCAATCCCTGACCTGCGGCTATTACCTGAACAAGAAGCTGTGGTTTACCCTATGGCTAAGTTGTATCATAGGATGGGATAGGATTTAATTTTTATTCAGTGGGAGAGGAAAGTTAAAAATACAGCTTAACCATACGGTGAACACTCATTCAGATACCTGTTCCAAGTCTGGAATGTTTTTGCCTAAACGTTTACAAGTTATACCTATGAACATCGTTGGTGGCGTAAGCCGTAACCATCGGTTATGTGAACCACCGTCCGCCAGCGATGCGTCCAGTGATTTTCTTGCATATCATCATCCCCCACCGGACCCGAACTCGGGATGTCAGTGATGCGTAGTGTGTTTCTAATACCTTTATCGACTAAGCTAACAGGGTCACCCACTTCCAGCCACTCAGCTTTCGTCTCCACAGAATGAAAATAAATTCATATCCTATTAATATATGGATTCATATCGGCATATAGTGGATAAAGTGAAGTAGGAAGGAGGAATAATACAAGAAGTAGAAAGAAAATAAAGTTTTAGTAGTAACACAAATGGAAGACAGTAAAGGTGGATTCTATCATATTAAAATGTGATGGCGGAAAGAATGTGGAGTGGAGTAAATGGGAGACAGTAATGGTAGATTCTATCATGTTAAAATGTGATTGTGGAGTGAATGTATGAATGTGGAGTGGGGTATATGGGAGACAGTAGAGACAGACCTGATTATGCTGATGATACAGATTGTTGGATTTTGAATTCAAAATTACAAAGTTTGATATCATATATAAAAAACAATTGCGGCTGGATTCACTCACTTGTATTTAATCTCGGATATATTGACTTCTGGTGGGTTGAAGTTCAAAATCTTTCGACGTTTCAACTCTGGCATCTTTGGCAGTTGAAGAAGTGCAAAACCAGATGCCAGTTCACCAAGATCCATGTCTGGAAAAATTTTTTGGCGTTTATAAATTATTGCAAATATGGGGAAATACTATTAGTTGGAATCAAGTGGTAACAACTGCCCATTCCTCTATACAACAGTGTGAGCGATTGTGTATGCAAAAAGACACCTATTATTTCTGTACTTCAAGTTCAAGTTCAAACGACCACATATAAGCTTGTTCAATACTGTCATTTGTTGAACGAAATTAAAATTGTTAAATTGTCATTGTTAAAAAGCTTGTCTGCAGAAAGACAACAAAATATCATGATCTTATTCCACATATTATGAGATTTATTTACCAAACTTTCTCCAGAGCATAGCCTAGCTTGGTCACGTGTTGTGGGCTTTACGTGACGAAGCTAGACTATGCTTTAGAGAATGCTTGGAAAATAAATCTTGTAATATGTGGAATAACATTCCGATCTTTCAGACGGATCCATCTTCACAAGAAGAGTAGAACAGAGGATAGACAAAGATAATATTTTGAGCGAGCTAAATGTAAAAAATACAAAATAAATCCTAAATTCGGGCATATGGTTCTTTGAGGACAACTATTTAACAAAACAATTTAGAAGAATTACAAGTCGTTATTTCCTTGGTTTGTGAAAACTATTTTCATCAGAACAAAACACAGCCATTTAGGTTGCGCTAGTTAACATACAATTTGTTTTGGCTTTGCTCAACAAACAAGATTCAAATACCAACACCACTATCGGCGTAGCATTAACACTCATTACTCTCAAACCAATTCACCTTATAACCCGAATATTGAACTATAATCAGGTTTTACGTATGATTGTATAAAAGATACAAGAGCTCATGTAATCGCTTTGTAACAACAAATATTTCAAGGGCTTTCAATTTAATAGCACATTTATTGTTTTGAATTTAAATTAATTTGAATTTTTTTTATCAAAGTTTACTGTAAGTGAAGACAGAAGCAATGCCTACCAATTTCATTATATAGCTACAGAATCTAATACCACCAACCGTATAAAAAGTAGGAAACAGAACTGAACCACTATAATAAAGTGCAGTGAGTAGTATTCGTTCTGGGTATGTTAAAGCATCTACCATTTCTTCGTTTATATTTAGTATCCTGTTACAACACACATGAAACAAGTTAGGACTATCTTAAAGCCCATATATATTTCTGTGGCCCGTGGGAAAATATGTTGGTGTCGCTGGTTGAAGATCTCGGGTTTGAATCCCGGATCAATAATCCATGCCTACCACTCAACCCAGGGTGTAATAGGGTAGGCTGAGCCAAACAGGAAAAGATCATATCTTTCCATCGATTCCAACCCTGCCCGTCTATAAGTGGCCGCTCGTACAGGGCCTTGGGCAGTGTATAGAAAATCTACAGGCTTAACCGCTGATTACAAACCACTAATCTGACTTCAAGGCTCAATTGTCGTATATTAAACAACATTCCATGTTTTGCATATGATTGTTCGAAAGATAAAAAGAGCTCATGGTTCACTCTGAATAATTAAAATTATTTTAATAAGATTCCAAACGATCAACGCTGCTATTTAATAGCAGCGTTTATTGTTTTGAAACTCATTGAATTTTTATTGCGTGTCACTCAATATGAGGCCGGAACCTTAAGATAACCAGTTCCCACAAAATGTAGTACCAGCACAACTGCACAGACGTTTCAAAAAGAACTGAATCACTATAATAAAGTGAAGTGATTAGTATCTGCTCTGGGCAATGGTAAAATCAGCTACCACCTATTTTTTTCTATCAGCCCCTTCTTTTGACGCATGAAAAATAAGCCAGGGCTTTGCAATTTCCTCACCTTTCAGTCTGAATATCAAGCTGCATTCATGTTTCGCGTATGATTGTATGAAAGATACGAAAGCTCTAGTCCCTCGTTCCATCATAGCTCGGTCTGATATTGAGAGCTTCAAAAGCTTTCGTAAATAGTCAGGAGTGCCATTCGATGATTCTTCAGGTTCTTTATATTCCTGAAAATTTTTTTTATATATCGATTTAGTTTGAGATCTTGGAACCCCTGGAAGAATCTATACTGTCAAAACCAACCATCTAAATTTCGTGCCCTGGTACCGGCTTCAGAATAGCCCAAACTTATTTCCTGCGTATCGTGAGAGGCGACTAAAAGAAAGTAAAGAAGTGGGAGATGGTTTTACCATCACCAAGAGCGGATATCACTCACTACACTTCACCAAGGTGGTTCAGTTCTGTTTGGCATGTTTTCCGCTTAGAGTGCAGTTGCTGGTACTACATCTTTTAGTAGGGGTTAAATAAGCTCGATGGCCTTGGTAGTAGAGATGCTGTTTGAAATATAATCATAACTACCCTAATTTTTTCATTCTGACAAAAATTGTCATTTTCTTAGTCCCCAAGTAAAATGAAGATATATTGAAACATTATTGTGATAACAGCCCGATAATTTTCTACGTATATGAGCAATAACTGTTTCACACCTCCACGCAAATTTCGCCATTTAATTTGCCTTAATTATCTGGCAATTGACAGGGAATGTCAACTAAGAGATCTTATTTCCATTCAACAGTCCTTCTCGCATTGTAAAAAGATACACATTAAAAAAGTCGACATATTGCCCAGCGCATTGTCTTTTTTTTTTTTTCGTTTTGTTTTTGTACACGCTATTGAGAATAAATTAAAACAATATTACAGTCACCACTTCATTGCAAAGGAGAACAAAAAACTTAAGATCTAAAATGGGAAACATGATACAGACTGGCGAAATCGTGGCTATTCTGCTACTCAGACAGCAGCAGATGGAAGGAAAATATGAAGAAAATCAAGAGTTACGCAACCGATTCTTCACACCCACCAATGCCACAGGCTTATTATTTACCTCCTTATGTCATTTTGGCACATGATGTTATTGTAATGTGAATATGAATCCAAAAACCCATTTACAAATAGCAAATGCTAGTTTCATTATTCACAATTTGCAAATATTAGTAACTTACATATATCGGTGCTTTCTGGTTAATTTGCATAAAGTCAACGTAAGACTGTTCATTTTCTAACAGAAAAATCAACGCATTTCCCTGCCGACCTATTCTTGCAGTTCGACCACATCGATGAACAAAAGCACTGAAAAATGGAAAGTAAATTTTGTTTTTCGGTCTGGTGTACGTGGACTAACCACTTATCCTTCCTCTGTGCCTTTGTGTTTGCGGATCTGTATTCAGTACATGCAAGGATACAGTAGCAAGAGTAAACATGACTTACTAAAAAGGCTCAAAGTCTTGCTTCACTTCAATAAATTTGTGTAAGTGTGAAGCAAGACTTTGAACCTCTCTAGTAAGTAAAATTGTGTACTGGTACTTTTTTTTCAGAATTACCATGTAAAGAAGTTGTCCATTACTAATCATTACTACATGAGCTGGAAGAGAAGCCGGAATGACTCCTCGTGTAAATACCAGTTTCAAGTCGGCCACAGAGACTTCTACCACACAAGTACTTGATTTCCTATGCGTGGACAATGGACATGAACGCATGAGAATTATCAATTTCTTCGCAAGGTCTTATCAAGTCAGAAAATCTTATACTTTGCTCATGATTAACTGAAAAATATTTTCGCTGTTTTTGATTTTCGATTTTATGCGACTGTTTGAATACCAGTGGGGGCTAGTAGAACAACCGACCATGAACCTTGAACAGAGGAGCGTGACAGCAATAAAAATGGAAAAAATATCTCAATTCCTCTATTCTTTACCGTATTTACTCGATTGTAAGCCGTTGCTTATAAAGTTTTTTTTTCCCATCATGTTTCCGACTTAAATTAAAGGGCAACTTACAATTTTTCTTTGTGATGCCGATACTCTGTCTACTTCCGTGCCCATACAGATGTGCTAAAACCCATATAGGCACCGGCACAGTATATGCGGCTTACATTCAAGGGCGACTTACATTAAATTTTCAACACTATCACATGCGGCTTACAATCAAGTAAATACAGTAAACGAAAAAAACACAAAAGAGAGAATTTACTTTGCATTACTAGGAGGATCAAACTGTAGAACCCAGTGTACTTCAGGGATGTCAACACCTCGTGCCATCACATCAGTGCAGATCAAGATCCCACTGTGCAAAAACAAGATCAATAATTATTACAAAATAAAAAGTTGAAAATTTTTAGGTTTGAACTTTTGCGAAGGGGGGGTGGGGATAAGGTACACATATTATATACCACATTGTCAGAATGCCTGCTAGTCTTACACCCAAAGAAAATGCGCTTCATCAGAAGAAAATTTGACAAAAAGGGCAATAACCTTTCTGGATGATGATGAATGTTTATTTTTGAATGACAGATAGCTTACCAACTGTAAAAAAAAGGTTCAAAATTACCAATACTGCTAGGAAATAGCAGTGTTGATGGTTCTGAAGGTTTTTTGTTAATCATAAGAAAATGTCATGAACATTTTGGACACCCGAAGAAAAATGATATTGTCACCCTGATACATAGTAAGCTAGTAAGTTTATTCAGATGTGGTTTCCGATCTTGAATTCCAATTGAAAAAATCTATATTGGTTGGTCATGATTTTAAACCCAACAAATCCGTGTTTCATACATGTTAAAGCAAATTGTTTTGATAACGCGGGTAAAACTTGTTTTAGAAACTATGGCTGAACTTGAACTGAAATGAACATTATATGACGGAAGTCTGCTGGACGCCTCGCCGGTGCATGGTGGTTCACGTAAGCGCTGTGTACGGCTTCCTCCACCATCCAGGCACAGGAAAAATACGAAATGAGATAATCCAAAACAAAAAAACCTCCACCCTGATTCCGAACTGGTATCTGCACGAGAGGTCGTGGTTCGCCATACGATTAAGCTGTAATCTCGGCTTTCCTCTCCCGCGGGATAAAAATGAAATCCTATCCTATATCCTTTAAAATTAAACAAATGGAGTATGACAAAGCAAAAGTTTAATATGACAAAGCAAAAGTTCAATTTCGTACCTTTTCTTTTCCCTGAAATCGCTGAATATTTGCATTCTTTTCTTTCTCATTTTTCCATGAATCAATGAAACCTCAGTTGTTTTCATAAATTCTGAAGATGATTTGAATGCAGTTAAAGATGTATTTCAAAAATTTTCCTTCATTTTCAAGAAAATCATAAATAAATCGAGATTTTAACCCAATGTCATGCTTGAAGATCAGACTGTGCCAATCAGTAATATTTCGTATATTTTAACGCTGAAGGTGGACTCATCATATGCAATCAGTTCAAATATATATGTATGTACAAATAAGATGAAAATTTTTTATACTCACTGGCAATAGAATGACCTAAAAAGAGTCCTTATTGTATTTCCTGTGTGTCGCAAGAGGCGACTAAAAGGAACCAAAAAAGTGGTATGTGATTATACCATCACCCAGGGCAGATACCACTCACCGAGCTTCGCCATAGCAGTTAAGTTCCATTTAATATGTTTTCTGCTTGAAGTGCAGTTGTTTGTAATATATATTGTACCGGCTCTTCGTCATTACGTGGCCATTGGTTGATTGCTTTCATGCACTGCTTCTGACCTTGCTCAAGAGTGAATTTCAATAAAAAAATTGTATGAATTTGTAAAGAAGAGTTTTGAAAAAGTACCTAAACCTTTTACTGCCCAATAAAAATAAAAGAAGGATTTTCAATATGATTTTTAGTGAAAACCAAACCTTTTACTGCTCTTCCGAAGTAATCAACAGATGCACAAGTGGAGAAAAAACACAAGATGTTTTTCGTTTTTATGTGATTTTAAAAATAACATCAATTTGTTAAATTTCTCTATCGGGTTGCAAATAACATAATAATTCTTCAACGTAGTGGGCGTTCGTACACATGCATCTTCTGTAGCTGAGATTTTCTAGAAACATGAAAAGTGTTTTTGTTTTTTTCATAGCCACTTCTTAGAGTGGATCACCAAGCCCAAGGCCCTGTAACAGCGACCACTTATAGACGGACAGGGTTACAATTACTGGAATAATATGATCTTTTCCTGTTTGGCTTATCCTACCCAAGTTATTACACCCTGGGTTGAGTGATGGGCATGGATAGCGAGCTGGACTCGCCGGGCTCGAACCCGAGATCTTCAACCTGCGGTGCCAACATGTTTAACCACTAGGCCATCGTGCTCAAGTTTGCATTAAGGTGGCAGTTCACGCTTTGATTCAATTTCAAATTCACTTGTTTAATTCATTAACCTTTTCAATGACCAATCTGAGTATAAGATAGGTGTTTCAGATGATTCTTCAAAATAAAGTTTCAGGAACTTCGTAATAATATGTCAGAAACCCCCCCTACAACAATACGAGTCAATGAAATAAGTTCCATCAAGTTTAAAGTCTCTGGAAACTCATCGACACATAAAATGGAAAATTTCATTGGTTCACTTAAAAATGAAACTTTAAAAAGAAATTTCCTATACTATATTGAATTACAAATGACATTTCAAAAACGAAATTCACCTAATTACACCCATAACACACAGAACTCAAATCTAAACAGAACTCGAATCTAAATGAAATCGATATATACCTGTTTAACAGTGATCTTTACTGGATTCCTCAAACCAGCTTTCACTAGTTTCTCTGTTTCTTCTGTTTGTGTTGCGCTGAATAAAATGTACGTCCTGTACGGCGTTGTTTTTGGAAGATGAGGACTGAAAGAGAAATTTAATGAAAAAAAATGAAAAGAGGGGAAGAATGACGATAGTCAGATTACTACTAATATTCTGTTTATATCACACCAAAGATAGGATAGGATTTCATTTCTATCCTGTGAGAGAGGAAAGCCGAGAATACAGCTGTATTAGAAGATGAACCACGGCCTCTCATGCAGATAGCAGTTCCGAATTCTGGGGTGAATTATTTTGGCTCACCATATATTTTTTCAGTTTTTCTGTGCATGGACTTGGTTGGTGGAGAAAGCCATAAGATGTGCTTACATAAATCATAATGCACTGGCAAGGCATCTAGCGGATCTCCCACAGATGATCATCCATCCCTCACAGGATTCGAGATGCGTAGCTTGCAGTGTATTCCCAACCTTTACCGATTGAGCTAACCAGGCACCCATTAATTACTATAGTAATGTTGTTAAAAGATAATACCAATGGTGCTTTCCCTGCGAATCCATTAACATCGTTTAGGCAATTCTGAATGAAGCAACAAAATTTGAATAAGAACTTTGCCTTTCAGTGAAGTAGCAAAAAAAAATATAAACAATAGGTAGTCCGACTCAAAAACAACCCGAGGGATATCCTTATCTGTAGTGTTCTATTCTAGAATCCAGACTAATAACTATTGCCCACTCGATAATCTAGATTGACTATTTTGAGAATTATATAATAGAAAAATATGCTAAATTTAACAAAACAATCATAATTTGTTGTATAGATATCAAAATAAGGTATGCCAAATAAGAGTTTCTATTAGTATTTCTAATTTACAAAACACACAAACACTGAAAAGGAAAACAAGATCAACCTTAGAATTGAACTCAATGTCTGATGGAAACCAAGATCCAATAGTCTGTCAGCTTCATCTAATATCAGCATATCTAAGGATCGAACCGCTGAGCAGAATAATTTTGATGTTTCAAACGCACTGTTTATCCTTCCTGGTGTTCCAATTACTATGTTGGCTCCTGTAAAAATATATGAATATCGTTCATTGTAATTCGCTGTAAGCAAGGCCGGAAGTAGCGCCGAAAAATGACCACTTAAGAAGTGGCAATGAGCCACCACAAAATTATGCACCTGTGAACGAACTCTAAATAGAAAAAAAAGCATCCCAAGGAGGATTGAACCTTTGTAATAAAACGAAGTAAGTGGTATCTGCCCTGGGTGACAGTGAAAGCATCTACCACTCCTTTCCTTCTAGTCACCTCTTATGACACCCAGGAAATATGTTGAGGCAATCCTGAAGCTGTCAAGAACATAGTTAGTTTCATCCACTGTGGCGAGGGCCTTCTATTATTTAAAAGTAAAGTCCCATACAATGTCAAAATCTTTCTGGAATTTCCTGGAATTTTGGGTGACAATGGTTTTTTTCAAAAATAAAGAATGCAAAAATATGATACGACATTACATGGCAGTGTTAAAACTAAACACTTTTCAACAAGTTTGTTACACAAGTTTGAGACACTCTAAGTGTTGTAACTGTAATGAATACGAGACATTTTGAAATTATAATTAATAGAATTACTCAATCGGAAAAATTATGTCAAAATATCTTTTGTTAAGTATGTGTCACGGATGGATCGCGTCAAAGAGACCTAATCCAACAGTGCCCCCCACATAATAAAATTTCTGAGGGTATAACTGCCTTCTTCTATACTTTGTGTTAACGAAATCATTACTCATTACGCTGAATGCAAGGATACAGTAGCAAAATTAACAATGTCTTCGAATCTCTTTTAAAACATTACTGCAAAATGCTACTGGTCTGAGAGATGTGGACGAACTACTTATCCTTCCCCTATGCTTTTGTGTTTATGAATCCGTATGCAGTAAATACGAGGATACAGTAGCAAGAGTAACTATGACTAACTAAAGAGGTTGAAAGCCTTGCTCCACACTTACACAAACTTATTTTTGTAACGTTTCGTCTGACCAAAGTCAGACTTTTTCAGACAAGCATTTCAATATTCGCAAAGACATCTGACTTTGGTGTCCAAACTCCATTCAATATTTTTGCATAAAAATCCTTATCAATGTTTGATGCATAAAACAAAAAACTTGGCACAAAAATGAAGTAAGAGAACAACAAAATACCATTCTCTTCGAAATGCTCGAGATCTTTTGTCATTTCTCCCCTCCCACCAATTAATAACATTTGTGTAAAACACCTTGTTGCTTCACCGGATAAAAATTGAGAAACAACCTCAGATATTTGACTTGCTAGTTCTCGAGTTGGACTGATGATCAGTGAGAAAATCTAATAAGGAAGACTTTATTTAGCATTCAGTATTGTAAACAATAGTACAAGGGTCGAGTTATGATGTGAAATTAACATGCGATGATATGTTTGCCACAGGTAACTACAAAAAAATAAAAAAAACGGTGGTTCGGTTCAGTTTATTATGTAGTAGTTCTTCACCATTTGAATGACCATTAGTTGGCTCAATAAAAGAAATCAAAATAGAATCTCACAAAAATAATTTTATGCATTTATGAGATATTTATAATTCAAAGATAATTTGAGAAAATTGTACTTCATTTGGATATATTTTAATGGTTAAATTTAATGAGAGGGGGGAGGCATTAGGCGCAACTGATCCTGTGGCTGCTAAAACAGAAAAACATCAGTAAAACCCAACTAGATCTCCAGAAAAAATCTTCAATAAACTGGGCTGAAGTTGCTTTTTCGATTATTATCTCATGTGAACGCTCAAAGTAATTAAACTTGCAATTTAAATTATGTTAAATTTTCATATCGCCATCACCCAGAGCAGATACCACTCACTGCACTTTACCATGGTGGTTCAGTTTTGCTTGTGATGTTTTCTGTTTAGAGTGCAGTTGCTGGTACTGGTAGCTCTTTGATATCAAGTGGGCGTTGGTTGATTCCTTCTCGGCTCTGCTTCCAGCCTTGCTTAAAATGAATTTCAATAAAAAAATAGAAATCATATAAAACTATTAAACGTCATGTTACCATTTATCCCTGTAAGTGGGGTTTTGGAAATGGCCTAATTTTGTTATGAGGATGACAAAAAGGAAGTAAGGGTTGTTTTAGTATTGCCCAGGGCAGGTACCACACCTGTACGTTTTTGTTTTTTATAGTGGTTCATTATCCTTGGAAAAGTTACTGGTACTGCATTTATCGTAGCCATTTGCCATAGAATTGGCTGTTAGTCTGTTAAATTTCAAGGGCTGATTAAGACCTTTTATAAGCAAATTCTAAAAAAATGCTAATTGTCCAGTTAAAATACACACCTCGTGTTTCTTGATGGTTTTAGCCTTCTTTATCAACATTTCAACAATAGGAATAACAAATGCAAGAGTCTTTCCACTCCCTGTGACAGCTTCTACTGCTACATCTTTATTCTTCAGAAATAATGGAATTGTGGCTGTCTAAAAATTAAATGAACGGTGTTTTGAAAATTTAAAATGATTTCAACAAAAAATGAGGAGTTAAGTAGGCCTAGCATTGCATTACAGTTCACAATTACCCAACTTGAAATGGGAATTCGCAGTGAGAGTTGAAACATTTGGCCTAATTGAAACACAGAAACAGTTGAAATTGTAAAAGTGTTTTCGGTTTTTGTCAACAAAAACATAAAAAAATATTACTGAATATAAATAACTGAAAATTTAAAAATCGCTCACTTGGACAGGCGTCATTTGTTTGAAACCAAGGCTCCGTATAACATCTAAAGTATGAGGGCATAATCCGCAGTTTATCCAATTCTCCATCGCTATATTTGTCCAGAAATAATGTACCACGGTAGAAGAAATGCAATCGAAACCCTGTGTCTAAGTCCCGAGTCAGCACATAAATTGTTAAATGTGACCCAGTACGACCGCTGCGTTTTCGTGGTCGCGCAACATGTGTTGCAGATATGGCAGCTGTGAGGAGTCAAACTTTCCACCCCGGTGATGGTGAAGTCAAACACAACGTATTTTCATGTCCCGCTACTTTGGCTTACGTACGGTTATTTGATAACCCTGCAACATGATAGCTTAGATTTATTGGTATTGCATTTTGTTCAAACAAAAGTGTCAAAATAAATCAAGACATCTACTCATGAGTCATTGTCAAACAGAACCACTGGGTCCTGATTGACTATCCAGCTCTCCCAATCTGCCATGCACTTTTTAATATGTTATGCTAATATTACTTTTGATGCATAATTGACCAATAAATGAAACGTGCCTGAATTTGGGATTTCAGCAACAGATGTCGACAAAGTTTAGTTTGACTACACCATGTTCTTTCGATCCAATTGTGCCAATGTTTCATCAATATTTTATACAATATGATTCGCTTTTAAATTCTACTACATAGGTTGCATCTAACTACATCTTCGTTTGAGTTTTACGTTTACCAAATTAGTGTATCCAAAGGGGTGTGACATAAGTAGTACATGCCAGTACGCTTAGACGCAATAAACCATAATTTTTTGTCTAAATATTTAAACATTTATTTAGCTAATTTTAGGACCTGAAACCCGTCTTTTTCTCCTCTGGCTACTCCACAATTAATTTGCTTTTTGTCTAGATTTGCAATAGAAACCCTTTTTTATATTAAACTCTTTGTCAGCTACACCCATTATGTCGTCATAAAGTACATGTGAATTGTGTTAGTTAATTCTCTACAGATGTTTCTCTCATCTGACTTTTTCTATTAATCAAATTCATAATAAGGAAATAAGAAAATTTATTAAATTCATCAAACAGAAATCGAAAGCAAAAATTGCATTAATAATAGTTTACAACACTGTTTTCGGTATAGACATGGAGATGGCGACATCTCGGTCATCAAAGTCTACACCAGCAATAAACGCATTTATAAGAACAATGTTGCATTCAGATTTAAAACAAAATAACTAAAGCAATCTTCAACACTGATTTGGTTACCAATATTATCATCCTCAAATGAAATCAAAGAAAACAAAAAAGAAACAATTGAATTATTTGGTTCAATGGCAGTCTCGTTTAGTTTTCATATTATTTAAGAATTCATTACAAGAGAAATTCTGAAAAGCAATCATGGCAAGCAGACCATAATTATAATCAAAGTATTCAATTGCAACATCTTGAGAAGCCCGTCAAATACAGACCGGTATTATTGGGGTGGCAACAACAAAATATTGGTTAGATAACATATAACCAGAGTTAAATATTTCATCACTGTTTCAAAAAATAAAATCATAAACCAGCGAGACCTCCAACATTGTGTATGAGATAGAAATGAACAGGTGCGAATGGTTTCATTTAGAACAGGGTGGCAGAATCTTAGTTTCCCCCGGGTGTCCGAAATTTTTAAAGCATTTTCTTTGGATGGACAAAAAAGCTTCAAATCCATCAAACTCCAACTATTTCATAGCAAAATTTATAGACCCGATGCCTCTATTCAGTTTGGTTGCTATCATACACAAACATTTTTGTCACCATATATTGCCCATTTGCTAAATTTTCTTATGATTGAATTCGTTTTTTCGGGTGTCCGAGTAGCGGAGTATTGGTTATAGCTGGTATTCTTAATGCCCAAGGACTCCATGGTAGCATTAAATTAAATCTCATTAAATCGCATCAAATCTCACACCGATTGAATCTACGAAACTTTTATTATTTTTATTTATAGCCATTTCTTAGAGTGGATAGCCCTGTCCAAGGCCCTATAACAGCGGCCACTTATAGACGGAAAGGGTTACAATTACTGAAAAGAGATGATCTTTTCTTGTTCGGCTAAGCGTACCCAAGTTATTACACCCTGGGTGGAGTGGTGGGCATGAAAAAGCGGGGCTCGAACTCGAGATCTTCAATCAACTTAATCATATGGCAAGCCACGGACCTCTCGCGCAGATACCAGTTCCGAATCGGGGTGAAGGTTTTTATTAGTATTTCGACACACGGGACATAAAATAATTAGATTATATTAAAAGTATTAGCCTATATCGAAAAAATCCTAAAATAACCATTATCATTTGTGGCGGAAGGTGGCAAATCTTGGGGAGACATAAAAAAGCCAAAAACAATGTGGATTATGCTAATACGCCCGAAACGCTAAAACCTAAAAACGCTAAACCAAAACTTAGCGAGACCTGTCTCCTTCCCCCTCGATTTTATCGCCAGTATCCATTACAAATGTCTTCAATTATTGGACGTAAATTATAGGGATTGTGAATTTTAAAAGGTAAGAAGAACAATAGCGAGACGACAAAGGTAACGATAACGATTTTTTTATTCCTAGCATTCAAATAATATTCATTTACAAATTAATATGTGGACGGCAAAATTGAGACTGAGAGAAAAGAATTTCATTTAACAGTTTCAATAATTATTTTATTTATGTATTTATATTAAGCCTAAGTATCATATCAACACAAACGTAATAAAACATTGAGAGAGCAAAAAAGAAAAATTTCAAAAAATAGGAATAGAAAAAATGGCAGTAACGCTGCCAGATTATCAATCATTCCCAGTTTGAAAATATTTATCACGGACGTTTTCGTTAACTTTGCGTTTCGTTAACCTCATGACAGAGAAAACGCAATTTCTAATTCGCTATTGCTGGTTGCAGCGATAAAATTACGATATAAAGTAAGCATCGCTAGACATCGCGATCTTAGAAAACTGTTGACAGATAAGGAGCAACGATTCACGAATGAATATAGATTTTTTCTGAGCAGTGCTTTATAAGTCACCATGGCTTACTCGCGGTAGCGTATTTAGAACCTTGAAAAGAGGTTTCAAAAATTGAAAAAAGTAGGTAAAACATGACGTGGGAGCCACAAGCAAAATTAAAGCACGATACAGCGTAAAATTTCGAAATTCAAAGTTGGGATTCAGGACCTGAAATTGACTAAATAAGTGCAATACCGATTGCGCGGTATTTTGGATCGGCTACATCTTTTTGATTCCAACTGATATTAGATTACGCCCAGTGCGACACGAACTTCGGTCATGGAGCATTCATTTTCATTGGTGTGCCGTGCTACAATAACGGGACTCGGTGCTTGTCCAGATCAGAAAACTCATTCCAAGACATGTTTTGTTAGGTGTGGCTCACTGATGGAACGCGCCACCAAGTCACGGTCCATCTGTGACGCATGCTTTACAAAATTTACGCACCGAACATTGAACAGGTTGGACAGCTCGAATAAATTTATCCCATCAAACTTACAGGCCATCAATTTTGAATAAGATAGGAATATTTTCTCTGCTTTTTTTATCAGAATTCGCTAAGAGCAAGACTGCAAAGGAAATATCTTGCATGGATATTCATTTAAAACCACCAGTGTGCACGACAGTTTCGTCGAATTGGAAGGTACAAACTATCTACGATCGGGAAGCAAAACGAATTAATCATGTAATGCTGCACAGAAATAACGGTGGTAAGAAACATTTGAAAAAAATGGATACCGTGAAGAAAAGGTCTGGTAAACTGTGCGAAGTGTGGAGTGAAAAAGATAACAGTAGATGTAGACTGTAGTATTAAACGATCCCACATGGGACTTAGATGGTTCGTGTTAACGCAGCAATACCAGTCACTGATCCTTAATCGGAAACTATAATGACTAAACCGTGAAACGATTACATAAGAATAAGGAGTATGCTGAATAATGCAATAAACATTTTCATCTACGGTTCAGACCTGAAAAACTGCGCCCGCAGTCTTAATAGAAAATTTTATTGGACATGATTAAGCTGTTGGTATATGCAGTATTCAAATTGTGATTCGTATTTTCCGCTCCCTCCCGATAGGATAAAAATTGAATCGTACCTTCTGAAAATGAAAAAGCAGACAACAAAGCCTCGTGGATTTACAACTAGAGACCACGTGAAATGCCACGGAACGGACACACGGGGGAGAAAGAGAATTTGCGCACTCAACGGCCATCGCTCCACGAGAATTTGTAGATTACCCGCCGTTCTCACTTTCCGTCTGCTCTGCATAATTTACTCTCTTTCTTTTATCTCACTCCTCGATCGCGAGAAAATTACCCACAATGCATCGGTCACGTGGGTACGCCATTAATATTTTCGCTGCCTTTTTCTTTTGAAACCGTCGACTGATATTTTGGCTGGGCAGAGCTGCAATTCTCCAGATTTTTAAAACAAGTCGGCATTTTCCCCGCGTGTTTTTTTGAAAATCCTTTACATCAGGCGGGGAAGAGTTTAGTAAATGGCCGCCGTGATTGGCAACGCTTCTGGAGACGCTCAGGGATCGGCACCAGGATACGCTGACGCTTTACAAAGAGCGCGAGAGGTGAGGCTTCAATTTTTTTTTAATTCTTATTTGTAATTTTTCATGTTTATGTTGATATTGTCTATTAAACTGAAGTACAGACGGTATGTTTATGTGCAGACATTTCTGCTTCTTTCTTAACTGTTCAGTGTTTGATGAAGCATGCGGGTCTAGTGAAGTTTAGTACCATATTCCCAAATGTCATCAAAATAAAAACTGGCAGAATATTCCCATCTTAACTAGGGGGTGCCGGGTGTCATGAAGTTTAGTACCATATATCCGATTATCATAAAAATTTCCCATGTTGCAAGCGACCCATCCTAACCCGGGAGACAATGCCAGATGCTTGCAGCATTGGCACCCCGTAGTTAGGATGAGAATATTCTGTCAGTTTTTATTTTGATGACATTCGGGACATGGTACTAAACTTCAGTAGACCCGGGAGTGCCAATGCTGCAAGCATCTTTCATTGTCTCCCGGGTTAGGATGAGTCGCTTGCAACATGGGAAATTTTTATGATAATCGGATATATGGTACTAAACTTCATGAGACCCAAGTATGCTGCATGTCCGTCATGGTAGGTAAATGAATATATGGTTAGGCCAAAACTTTCAACGCAATTTCTAACTGGTGCGTGCAAGAAGAGTCTGCATCTGGCATAAATTTCAATTTGCATAATCCGAAACAACAAAAGATTGTAAAACAGCCAGGGGCGAATCCTGAAATTCGAAACAAAAACTGAGAAGATGACAATTGAAAAAATCGGAAAAACTTCAATATTTGTTTTCTGTTGCGTGTGTATTTCATATTTGAACTAATACACTGTGAATGATGAGATGATGGCTATGTGTAAATAAAATCGGATGGCTGAGATAACTTTTTTTTTTACTTCTCGCGCCAGAAATAATGATAAAAGAATAAGTTTAGCTGTGTAACTAATATTTAAAAATTTATAAAACGTTTAATAACTTCTTTCCTGCTCTGGCGTAAAGAAGTTGTACAGTTCTATTTACAAAAGCATTTGTTTATATTATGAACCTTTGGGGGAAAAGGCACTTGATCTAGTTTATATCTTTTCGTGACAGTTAATATTTTAATACTTATCCAAATTCAAACTTGTGTGCTATATTGAACCTATATAATTATGAATTCATAATCAATTATGAACCTTTGGTGAAAAGGCACTTAATCTAGTTTTTATTCTTTTTGTGAAGATTAATATTCAAATACTTATCTAAATTCGACTTTTACTATATTGAACATATATAATATTATAAATAATAAACTGACACAGAACTTGGAGTGACCAAAATTGGAAATATTTTTCAAATTCAGAATCAAATCAAATAATTTTTTATGAATTTCATGAAAAATCTGATTAAATAAATACGAATATCGTATTTACTTGATTGTAAGCCGCATGTGATAGTGTTAAAAATTTAATGTAAGCCGCCCTTGGATGTAAGCCTCGTATACTGTGCTTGTGCCTATATGGTTTTAGCATATCTGGGTGGACACGGAAATTAAAGTTTAGACAAAGTATCGGCTTCGCAAAGAAAAAATGTAAGCCGCCTTTGAATGTAAGCCGCAAATATGATGGATAAAAACTTAATAAGCCGCGGCTTACAATCGAGTAAATATGGTAGCCAAACACACAAATAAACAAACCTCTGTCCAAGGCTGAACTGATGTTTTTCCATCAGTTTGGTAAGTTTATGAGGAATAAAAATTTCACTTCTATTGTGGATTTGCATCTTCCTTACCATGGAGATACGAATGGAAATGGGTGAAACATAAAATACCAGCCATCGTGCACATAGCATACTTGTGAGGAGTTGGGGTTTTCTAGAATATCTCATAAACTCTTGTAAAACTCTCATGAAACCATGATAAAATTTTTCATCTATGAAAATTCAGTGAATGGATAATATTTAATGAAATATCTCGTGTAGAAGAATAAGATGTATGTTTTTGAGTGTGTGGTGGCGAATAAACTAAAAAAAGGTACAAAAATTATTAATACTGCCTAAACTGTCAGTGTTGATTGTTTTTGAGCTCTTATGGTTATCCGAAGAACATGTTAACATTTCGGACATCCAAAGATTGTCGCAAGAAGCGACTAAAAAAAAATATTGAAGTGGAAGATGATTTTATATTACTATCACCCAGGGCAGATACCATTCAACTGCGTTTTACTATAGCTGTATATTTTAGTTGGATGTTTTCTGCTTAAGAGTGCATTTGCTGGTACTAATATTATATACCTTGCTTAGGGGGAATTTTAATAAAAAATACAAACAAAACATCACAGGGTTCAGACTAATCTTCAGGGATTAGTTTTAATTGACAATAAATTTTCATTCAGATTGCAGCAAAAATTCAACCAGAGAATCCCGGTCCTATGGGAGATTATTCGAACAAGCGTCCACTAGAAGATGCTGGTGAGCCATCCGGTATTATCAATGTTTTTTATTTTATTTGGGTGGAAATTTGGTGATGAATAATCGCACACTAATTTCACAGTTGTGAAATTGGTCGATTTGATCTTTGCATGAAATTAAATGCCAAGTCTTGAAATATAGTCCCCGCGCATGAAAATGAATTTTGTGATTAAAGCCGCTATGGCTGTAATGTTGTACTCCTATGCAATAACAATATTGTTGGTAGTTGTAAAACTTTTCTACATTAAGGCAAATACATTGATTGAAGTTCACACATCCAAAGGCAAACAAATTCTGTCTCGCTGTGCTATGCGTACCAAGTAACATACTCATTCATATTTTGTTAGCGTTGAGTGCTAAACGTGTCTTTGTCACTGTATAAACAAGATTATCATTAAAATCAACGGTGACCCATAATTGACAAAACTCGCTTACATAAAATATTTGCCACTGGGCCCTACAAGCAAGGCTGATCAAGACTGAATTTGGTATAATAGGAATGTTGCAGAGTAGAGCTGGGCGGCATCAAGTATATTTTGTACTGGCATACCGCCGCCAAAATGCTGGTCTTACTGGTACCATTTTCTGCTATCAAAAAACAAGCTATTATGTCGCCATGTGATGCGCGACCTAGTTAAAAAAAATCAGGTGCATATCTCTAAATGCTGGCAGGTTGTTGTTTCATGATATTGCGAAAGTTCATTAAGTGGTCTGAAGACCTGTTTTTGTCATCGTTGGCGATACTTGACGGGATGATAAGTCAACTTGTAACTACTTTGAGTGGTATGTCACAAAATACCAGTATCACGGCAAACCGACATTGCAAAAATTACGCGATAGTATGTGTTGGAAAACTCATTACCGGTATTTACCGATATGCGGCCCAGCTTTATTGCAGACTGGTAGGATGCCACTATTCTGTTTGTGATGGAACCTCTGTCCAAGGCTGAACTGATGCTTTTCCATCAGTTTGGTAAGTTTAGGAGGAAGAATAATTTCACTTTTATTGTGGATTTGTATCTTCCTAACCATGGAGATACGAATGGAAATGGGTGAAACATAATATTCTTCTCTGATTTTCAAAACAAAATATTTTACCGGTCGATTCAATTACTTCCAGTTCACGCCTATTCACTTTTGAGGTTCCACAAATCCAAGAACCTCTAAAGTTTGAAAACCTTGCCTTCCTACTGCTTTTCTGATAATGTTGGCCTGAACGACTTCAAAGCTCTAGTTAATAGCCATCTGCCGGGGCTTAAGTTCTCATCCTTTCTTTTCATGTAGTTCTTTGCAGTGGTTGTGGCAGATTTCATTTTTGATGTTTTAAGAGAATTTTGGTAAAAAAAATATGTCCAAAATAGAATTGATCTGTAAAGATAGGATTTGAAACTACAATATAAAAATATAGCTTATCAAAAATTACCAATTTAGAGTATAGTGATGTTCATGCGAGACCTTTTGATTTTAGTTATATGTTAAAGCACCAGATAACCCAAGGAAAATAAAGTTCTGTCTCTACGTTTCATGCATTCCACTGGCTTTAATCACTCGTATTTTGACAGCGTTGAGTGCCGGGCAGGTCTTAGTCACTATTTAAACAAGAGTATTGTTTTATCATTGGAGGAATTTAATATTTCTTCTTGGATAAAAAAAACCTAATTCAAATAAATAGGAAACCAAGTGGGCGGTTTTGTAGACTCTAGTGTTCCCATTGAAAGGTTTACTAGATTGCCAAACGCTTTTCATCACTGTATAATTTGCATAAAAGTTGAACACTTACTATTTGAAGGATTCGATTAGTCACTATCAATTTGCTCTAATATGCTATCATATTTCAAGCAAATTAATTTTCATTTTTGCTATGGGAACACTCCATTGTTCTAAAAGGGAAGTGTGTTATCTGTGCTTCCTATGGAGTGCCATACTGACTATAATATACATTCTATCTTGGGTATTTGGTCTTTTATTAAGCGGTAGTCTTGTTGGATGTGTTAGGCACTGTTATGAGCATGTGTATGGCGTATAATTTAGTTTAAAATCAGTTTGATGTGTGAAACGGTGAAAGCGTCTTGAGGATGGTGTAAATTTAAAGTTAGTATAGTTATCTAAATAGTTTCGATTCTTTAGGACTTTGATTACAGATTTTTAATTCTGTTTAAGTATTTTAAAACATTTTGTAGCAAAACTGTCGGATTAGATGATATTATGTGTATTATTTTTTTACGTAAACCGACTGAATATACTCCAATAAAGAAGAATTGTGTCAGAATAATAAAATATCTTATTTGAGTGCTTTAATATTTTCCAAAACTATCAGCACTGCTATCTTACAGCATTGTTCATTCCAAGCCGTCGAATTAGGGCTGCGCAGAATAATCAATTCTAATTTATGAGATTTACAAAACCCAAAGTATGTTCCCTGTTCTTGTGTTTTGTATTTGAAAAATATTGTATGTTTCATTTCAGACGAACCAGGCGCTAAAAAATTGGTCACACCGAATGATAGTAAGTTAATTTTTTTCATTTTTTATATAAATATGTGCGTTAACTCTAGTTTGTGAAGAAACCTGGAGTTTCCAAACCAGATACAGCGGAATTCATACTGTGTGATTAGGATAGTTTTGGATTTTTAAAGCAATGTCGATTTACAGACAATGTGACATTCAAACATGCTCTCCCTCTAGCATAAATACATTAAGTGTCGGCTTTTTCACATTTGTTGTTCTACGACATACGATAACCAAAAGATAGATATAGGTTTCTCAATTCGAGCTCATTTGTAACTTAGCAATAATAGTTAACAAAGTTACAACTTCTATTTAAGTGTTTATTAAATGTCGGCTTTCGTTTTCAGATCCGATAAGATATATAAGATTTCTCCCAGCTCCGATAAGATGTATATTTCTAATTTAAGCTCAATTTTCAGCCCTATTATTAGCAACCTATAACAAATGAAACTTTCTTTTCAGTTAGCGCCCAACTAGGAGCAATGCATCAGCAACTGAATCAACAAGGGAGGTATGAAAGCCTTTTCTAGATTTGTTCTTGTACTTTGGTTTAAATTATATTCTAAATTCATTATATGAATAGAAATTCGACATTTTATGTAACTAAATGGCTGATATTTTGTAGCAAAATAAATCAGTTTTAAGAATATTCGAGAACAAAATTGCGCTCACGATCAGTATTCTAAAATATCTTGACTATTTGGATAAGGATTTTTTTTTTACAAGCGAAGCTGCAAATCATACTAAGCATGCCTGCGCATTTGTTGCAGTTTGTGAGATTCGAAGCATAACACAGTAGACTAGAAGGAATTGGTAATGGATTACACAGGAAATAAGCAAAATTAACCACAATGAATCAATTTCACATCCTTGAATGGAATATTTTAAAAATTCATCTTGAATTACTTTTACGAGTCTAGAAACAAATAGTCCAGAAGAGAATTTGCAAGCCTTCTATGGATTAGAATTATTTGGTATTAAATGTATATTCTCTTTATGAAACCTCTGTCCAAGGCTGAATTGATGTTTTTCCATCAGTTTGGTAAGTTTATGAGGAAGAATAATTTCACGTTTATTGTGGATTTGTATCTTTATTGCCATGGGGATACGAATGGAAATGGGTGAAACATTAGATTAAAGTTTATTGGAGCGGTGCTTATTATTACTCTCAAAACAAAACTGTTGCGATATGAAAGGAATCTGGTTGCTCTTCAACGCTTGGGTCAAACTAATAATTCAGTGTGCGCTTTTACTTTATGTAGTAATTGAAGAAACCTATCAGTCTATCTTGTTCACAAGAATCCATGAGTGTTAATTTGTTTTTACTCGCACTACAATACATGGGACATTCAGACCACTTGGTGTATTTGTTAAGTCCAAGACAATTTTGCACGCCTTTTAAATCCCTGTCGTATACCAGGAGTTGTCGATACCCATTCGGCTTAATTATTAATTTTCGTTCATGAAGTTGTATGAAGCTAACTTAGCATTCTCCTTCCAGGCCTACTATGACTGAAAACTTCAATTTGCCGGACAAACTGGTCGGATTAGGTAAGATTTTTTATTATTGTGCTTAGCTCGATTTCCTCGTATATGTTAAATGCTTCTACGAAAAGCTGCAGGACTGCACCTCGGAAGGTAAACATTTCTAAACAAGTTGGATAGCTTTTGTATAAAGCGGTTGGTTAATATTGGCCCTGGTTGATGGTCATTTCATTTTTGAATGAATGACCTCTGTGAGAAGATCTGGCGTTCTTCCATTGGTTTGGTAAATAAAAAGATTTAGAAGAGAATTTTCACTCCTCTGTGCAATTGTATCTTCGTAGCATGTGGAGATGCTAATGGTAATAGGTGGGCAACTGCTTTTGCAGGGCCTATCCATTAGTTTGATAGGTCTGCTGCTTTTTCGAAAAAAACAATGCTTAGCTGATGTACTGAATTTCAAGTATTTTTATTTTTATAACCACTTATTGTAGTGGATCACCTTGGACCAAGGCCTTGTACCAACGACCACTTATAGACTGACAGGGTTCCGACCTAAGTTATACACCCTAGGTTTGAGGGGTGGGCATGGATTGACAAGCCACACTTGCCGGGACTATAGCCCAAGATCTGCAACCTTAGATACCGACATGTTTAACCAATAGGCCATGAAATTTAAATAAAGCTCGTACAAAGAAACAAAATATTTTTCTTTAATTCAGTTATCGGTAAAGGAGGAGATAATATCACAAGATTACAACTAGAAACTGGATGTCGAATACAAATTGCACAAGAATGTCAACCTGGAATGGAAGACAGACAATGTACACTGACAGGAACACCAGAACAAATACAGTAAGCCAGATTTAAAAATTATCTTGCGCACCACTTAAGTCTCGCAACTCAGCATCTTGGGCACCAACAGCTTGTGCTCGCACCAAGGGAGAAATTAGTATCCTGGGTCTAGAACAAGTTCTTTACATTCTCTCTGAATTTTATATAATATTTCTGACTTATTACGAAGACTTGTCTCTTCAGACTAACAACAAGACCAATTTCAATGATGATACAGGTTGTTTGCCAGTCTTGCTTCTGAAATATGTGATGTGACTGCAACCAATGTATTCTGAGTACTTATTCGTGAAAAAAAAATTTGGTTTCATTAACTTCCATCTGTATCTGGATGATATCGAAAAAAATTGGGGATGTTTATGTTATATCTTGTATGGTTTTTTATTAACTAAACTAATGTTTTTTTTAAATGTCAGTCAAGTTCTAATTAAACTTTTCGTAATCTAACGACGGCTTGAGATTCTTGTTCGTGTCTCATCTCATGGTGTAAAAATCTTAAGGAAAGCTCTAAGATTAAATATTAGATGGTTTCGTTTCCACAGGGATAAAAACAGAATTCTGTTGAACTAAATTTTGGCATTTTGGCGACATTAAGGGTGTGATATGTCTGCTGTATTTGCTATGTCGATTGTGCTAATCTTTCTCGTCTTTCTACAGAAATTGTCGAGGTCATCTTCAGGAAGTTGTGAATAAAGCACACTTACAAGGAGCTAATAATGTGGCAGGTGGGTTCAATGTTCACATTACAAAGTTATTTTTAATTGCAGGACTTCACTACTAAATTAAGCAAAATACTTGAAATATTCTAGGCTCGCTAGAGAGGTCCTCTAAATAGTCAGGTATCTGGGAACTATTAGTTATTCGTTTTTAGTAAACTCCTTATGCATGCTAAGTTTTACGTGGTAGAATTCCATCTTTGTTATGACTTTGCTATTCTAGATCCCATCAAAAGTGTTTCAAGCATTAACCAAATTCGAGAAATTCGTTTAAAATTTATATACGCACATTTTTTTGCTCAAATGATGATCCAATATCTTCATGGTCCGTGTTTTTGAAATAATTTGATAACAATGAAGATCTGATGAGCATAATTCTCCTGGCGCTGAATGATTTATTTGCATTTCGCTACTTTCTGACGGCTCTGTGGTAATTTCCTATACAGTGATTAATGGATTTTTTTGCAATGTGCACCACTGCACTATTCCCCTGAAAGTCCTCAATATAGTTTCAAGATTAGACAGATTTCCAACTGCTTTGTTACTCAGACACTCGTAAAAAAAAATTGCCTTTATCCGCAAATTCGGTGGATGGGCAATGTTTCGTCGCTTGATTTGTTTGAATCAAATATCTTTTTGAATGTCTGGTAGCAACCTAACTATAAAAAAACGCTTTGGAACTGGAAAATGACATGGACATTTTGAATACCCAAAGAATCAAAAGATTGTCTCTGTTGTTTAATATTAATTTCAATTCTCAGGTATAGAAGAAATGAGTGGTGGAGGAGCACAAACTGTTGTACAGCTCATGATTCCACCAGACAAATGTGGGTTGATCATCGGGAAGGGCGGAGAAACCATCAAATCTGTAAGTTCCCATTTGGAAACCTAATAATCAGATTAAGTGTCAGCTACTAAAACACAGAAAAAAAATCTGAAAATAATTTTACTACATCATGATACTTCATTTACTAGATGATGTAAATATTTTTCATGAATGTTTCGGGCATCTATAACATTGAAGCGAGATCCACATGGTCAGATTTTGTTGGTCAAAAAATTTATTCTCCCAACTGCTCAAATGATGAATTAACATCTTCATGGTCCATGTTTTTGAAAATAATTTGATAACAATGAAGATCTGATGAGCAGAATAAAAGCTATTGCTGTTTCAATAACGAGAAATACGTTTTAATGTTGGTTCCGCACTGATCCTGGATTGCCAAGTCTGCTCAGAACGATGGAGACTCTATATCATATCCGATACACTCATAACATTTCATCATTTTTTAGTTGCAACAAAACATTGGGGTGAAGATGATGTTAATTCAAGATACGACACAAAACACAGGAATGGATAAACCTTTGAGAATATCAGGGGATCCATTGAAAGTACAGGTAGGATATAAATGTATCTCTTAAGCCGGGACTGTTATTGGCATAATAGACATTGGAGCCCACGGGCTGGAGGATTTTGTTTGGACTTGTTTGAAGCAACGATAATTTCAGCGATCTGAAAATAAATAATGATTCTATCTGGTTAAAACATTGATTTTGAAACAACTTGATTTGTATGCGTCAGGGTGATGAATATCTGTAGAATTCAGAAACTAATAGAATAATTTTTATGAATGGAATTGAATATTCAGATCAGCAGAATTATAATATATAAAAACAAAGATTTTTTCCGAAAATTCGTTAAAACACCAAAATATACCTCTATTCTCTGAAAATGCGTACTTTTTTTGAATGTTGACTTCGAATCTTTGTGAAAAATCGAATCGAATATTTCAGAGGATTCTTGAATCACCAATTAAATAATTAAATTGTGGCGTGATGGTCTAGTTAACATGTTGGCATCGCGGGTCGAATATCTCTGGCTTGGCTGCCCACCACTCAACCTGGGTGTAATAACTTGCATAGGCTAAGTCGAAAAAGATATTTTAACAACTCTAACCATTTTAGTCTTATAAGTGGCCAATAGTACAGGGCCTTGGTCAGGGTGATCCACTCCAAAAAAGTAGCTATGAAAAAAATATTTAGGATGGCCCAGATTGCCACGTGATGTTTCTTGTGATTCTTGAGCTTCTGTTATGAAGACACTGATCCACTACCCATTTACTGATGGCAATGGAGATGCACCTGAAATATATCAACAGCTATGACTATGGGTTTCCATGGGAATAGAATTAACCAAGTCTACAATAACTATATCTCTGTTGCTCTGTTGTGTCTAGTAGCAACCATATAGTTGCATAATAAGCAAACACTGAACATAACCCTTAAGACTTTTTTTAATTTTCAGAATGCCAAACAGACAGTCGAACAGATGATGGCCCAACATGATGCACAGAGGGCACAGAGAGCCCAGCAGCAACAACAGCAAGGAGGAGGTGGTGGACGGAATAACGATGTAAGGGCTTGATGTACTAATTAGGGCTGGGCAAAAACCAAATATTTAGAATTTGTATCATTTTTTTAATGGTCTAATCGTAAATCCAATGTAAATAATAGGGCACAGAGAGCCCAACAGCAAGGAGGAGGTGGTGGACGGAATAACGATGTGAGGGCTTGATGTACTAATTAGGGCTGGGCAAAAACCAAATGTTTGAAATTCGTATCATTTTTTTATCATTTAATCTGGTCGAATCGTAAATCCCATGTAAATAACAAATATCCCATTTTTACTTTTAAAACTCTTCTCCATTGTGAAAATCAAGTAATTTATTGCTTTTACTGTATTTTCAATTCACACTCCATGTCTAAAAGTAATTATATGTCGTTGAAAATGTGCCGAAAAGATCAAAGACAAGCAATACTAGTGAAAATATGGTTTTGTTGTGCTCTCAACGCAATGCATTTCTGCTCTATGCCCTTTAAATAATATGGGCGTATATAGGCAGGGACTAAAGTATATGGTACAAGATATTACTTTTTCCAGGCTGGCTGACTTGTTTTACTTGGTTTTAATTCCCACTCTGTGCTCCGTAGCTATTTAAGTATTTTTAGCCTCAACAACTGCGGGGGATCCAAACGTCACTTCAAATGTATTCCAGTTCCTTTTGAAATTCAATCGGAGCAAGGCTGGAAGCAGAGCCTGTAAGGAACCAACTAATGACAACTTAATGGCAAAGATCTAATACCAGCAACTGCACTCTAAATGAAAAACATCCCAATTGGAGCCGAACAACCATGGAAAAGTGTACTGAATGGTATCTGCTCTGGGTGACGGTAAAACTATCTACCACTTGAAAAAACGACTAAAACATATTTTCATTTTTACAGTTCGGTGGTGGGGGCATGGGAGGTCCGCAGAATAGAGTTGCTATCCCAGTACCAAAACCTGCTGTCGGTGTCGTTATCGGTAAAGGAGGTGACATGATCACGAGAATCCAACAAGAAACACAAACAAGAGTGCAGTTCAAGCAGGAAGACGGTGAGAGTATGTTGCTTAATATTTAGTTTTATTTAATGAGTTTCGTACCTTGATACGGATGTATCTAAACTAGTATTGATAAAAATTCAATTCGCTCTTTTAACTCGAAACAACAAGGCGTAATGTCCACTTTGAGATATAAATTCTGAATAGATGTAGGTCGTTTGAACAGCTATGTTACCTTGTTGAAGAGACTTCATAGAAAAATGCCAGATACAACTGACATAATGCCAGCTTCTCTGCTACTCAGACGGACACCCGAAGAAATTGAGTTCCATCAAAAAAATGGAATATTTTGTGACACCGTATATCTGTGTTTATAAATTTTAAAATTGGAGTGTCTGGTAGTAACCATGCTGTACAAAAAGGTTTAAAACCATCAATACTGCTATGAAATAGCAGTGTTGATGGTTTTGAAGCTTATTGTCCATTCAAAGAAAGTAATATGAACGTTTTGGACACCGGGAGAAAACAACAGTTCTCTCACGCTGCAACTAGAGCACTTTTTGAAGTCTTGTGTGTCCCCATTTACATGTGAAATGTGGCTGTAACAACCATACTGGCAGACTGCCGGTTACTCTGATCCGGACACTCAAAGGAAATGGCGACCATCATAAGAAAAGTCATCCAATGGACATTATTTCATTATATACCTGTGACTAGGCTAATAAAATGTCTCCTTGAGTGATAGTAGCATAAAACACGAACAAAATTAAAAATAAGGTTTAAAGTCCTCAATACTGCCACCATGGTTTTGAAGCCCTTCTGTCCATCAGAAAAAAATATCAAACATTTCAGACATCTGAAGGGAACCAGGATTCTGCTGCCAGCCTTTTAAAATCATTCTGGACTAGGTTTAGGGGAAGTTTTTCCAGCAGCGATCTAAAGTTGGTAGCTCTTATCTCCCAAAGCCTTGCTCAAATGATGATCCATTATCTTCATGGTCCGTGTTTTTGAAATAATTTGATAACAATGAAGATCTGATGAGCTGCATATGAAGATTATATTAGTGTTAAACTTTAGGATAGAATAATGTCGTCTTGATATAACAATATTAACCTAGGTTGGATGACGGAATCTCGTTTTTTTTCGGTTATCCAAAATGCTAGTCGTTTTCATCGCATGTGCAAAAAGCTTTAAAACCACTAGCCGTCACATTCATAGCGACATTGACGGTTTTGAAACACTCTGCAGTTTGGACTGTGGAGACATTTTTATTTTCTGTCAAGAAGTATATCATGGAATAATAAGGTTTAATTTAAAATCATCAATACTGCTATGAATACTGCTTCTCTGTTCAACTGAAGAAAATCACTAGGGAATCTAATTGCTCAACATCGATGTCTTAACCATTCCATTGCCCTGATGGAGAACGTCTGTATAGACATTCGAAACATTTGCACATCACCGGTTGAGCAATTAGATTCACTATGAATTTCCCTGGTAACAATCACTCAATCTTTGAAGAAAATGACGGTACCCTTTCAGACACACAAAGAAAAACTAGATTCTTTCACTCTGTATCAGTTTTTCCCGTGAGATTGATATTAGGTTTCGAATGCTTTGCTTAGATACATTACTACAATCACGAGAAGTACCCTATACGTTTTCAAATTCTTCGTTTTTTATTTCAGACGATCCAAATGTACCACACCGAATGTGCACGATCAGCGGAACACATGAGGGTGTACAAGCTGCTATCGGAAGGATAAACGAACTTATACAAAGTGTGCATGAACATGATAGTGGAATGGGTGGTGGACCAGGTAGAATCAGGACGTTTGGTCGCCACATCTAGTTAAAATTGATTGGGCTTTAGCAAACTTGCTGTGATATGTCTTCTTTGTTTCTTTGAAACGTGGCTAAAATGAATCAAGTGGTAGATGGTTGTACTATGGCCTGGGCAGATAGCTTTCACTTCACTATTTTATATCTTCTGATTGAGTTGTTTTCCTCATGAAAGTTGTTGCTGGCACTATGTTTTTTTTGGCTCTTTGCGCCATACGAGTGCCTGTTGAACTGTTCCTTTCCAGGCGCAACCATCGACCATAGAATTCGGATAAATCTATTTTTGGTTTGATTCAAAAATTTGCTTTATTCCTCATAAAATTGTTCTGTTGATGCGTGCTGTGTATGTTGGTCACGCTTGGCAAAATAAATCTCAAATTTGTAGGTAAAATAAAATTTATAAAAAAATTGTTGCAAGCGAGTAAACATTCGATACAAATTTTGCCAGAAACATTGAAATCTTATTCGCTTGCTGGTACATCTTATCGTGATTTTTTGCATGATACCATAAAAAGCCAGATTTTATGCTTCTGCGAGACTTAGTTGTTGTTTTTAAGCCTAAAAATTGAGCCACATGATGTTTCTTGTGATTCTTGAACTTCTGTTATGAAGACACTGATCCACTACCCATTTACTGATGGCGATTTTTTATTTATGTTTATTTTACAATTTTTGGTAGAGTGAAGGCAAATTTTTGAAATGCTTGTTAATTATAGCATTTTTTATCAAAAATTCGAAAGGAATTCTAAAGAAGTATTTCAAAAATTTCAGTCCCAAAATATTCTATTCACTGAATCATGATTTATCTGTTTCAATATTTACTTCGAAATTAAACAATTGAAAATGAATAGTAAAATTATTATACAAAAGGAATTTTGAAGTGAAATTAAAGAGAAACTGAAAGTTTAGCCTGTAGCAATTTTCAAGCCTCTGATTTAGAAACGAGGCAACGTTTTTTAAAAGTAAGAAGTTTAATCTACAATAACTGGGTTTAAAATATTTTAAATTAGCTGTCTACCTAACAAAACTTGTGTTAAAATTGTCAAAATTTGTAGGTTTACAGATAATTTTTACAATTATATTCAAAACTATCTTTATCTAGTTTCTAGGTTTTTCATCGAATGTTTATCCAGTTTGTGCTCCAATTGCAGGTCGAAGAGGGCCAGGTGGACCCGGTGGGCCAGGCGGCAGAGGAGGTGGAGGTGGGGGTGGTGGTGGAGGTTTCGGACAATGGGAAGGACCTGGAGGCATGGGACCAGGGGGTCGTGGTGGGCCTGGTATCAATACGGTGGAATTCAATGTTCCAGCCAACAAAACTGGACTTGTTATTGGGAAAGGTAAGAACAGTTGTTTCGCTATTGGACAAATTTCATTTTCAATTTTTAAAATTACTTTCTACTGTAAAATCCTAATATGGCAAATTGTTGTACGATGTGTATATTCTGTGTGCCACCAAACCTAATGCTTAAAGATTAGGCCTTTACTGACAAGGTTGAACCCTTTGCGCATGGATGTTATCGCTTGAAAAATCTTATCTTTTATTAGAGCACAGTCTTGTATGGTTTACCCATACTCGACTCAAAGTGTATATTGAATTCTAGTGTGCATGCTTGATTCGTGTGGAATTTTGGGTAATTGGCTGGATTCGATTCAGTAATTAGAAGTACAGATTATTTGAATCGATCGTTCGTGAATCTGGAACGAAGACTTGCTAAATGAAGTGGAATTTTTCATTTTCAAAGACAAAATGCAATCGATTTAGATAAATTTGACTAAAATCTATTGTATTTTGTCATAGAAGTCTATTTATTCTGAAATTCATGATTCGTAACTATAAATTTCCCAATTATCATAATGGAGACTGTATTAGTAATAGTAAAAATAGGATATTTTGTCATTTTTATGGCATATATACCAGATTTGTTAAAATTTATTTGTCTCCACATTGTACTGCATCTTGTAACTACCACCTATCTTCTTTCACTCTTCACAGGTGGAGAAAACATCCGAATGATAAACTCTCAATCACAGGCTCATGTTGAGATACAGAGGAATCCACCACCTGGTAGTGATCCAAACTTCAAGACTTTTATTATTAAGGGTAAGTCAATTGTTTATGATGAAACTTCATCCAACAATACCTAGCTAGACTTATGAAACTAAAAAAAGTTTAAGTTTGAAATCACCAGTGTGAAACCCAACTTATTTCAATAATTTTTTTTTGGAGAGCGGTCTCTAAATCTTCATGACATCTTCTGGTGACCAAAAAGCTTAGAAATCATTAATTCTGCTATTTCATTTGCTTGAAACCAGACACTCTAAATGTGACATTTCATTCATCTAAATCGCAGAGTATTGTTCATTTGCTAAAATTTCTTCTGATGAAACTCATGTCTTCAGATGTGTAAAAATGGAGTTTCTGACATTATACCAGTCTGATTGCGAGCCACAGATGTTGTTTGTCCTGCCACATGATGTTTTGTGAGATTCTTGAACTTCTGTTATGAAGACACTGATCCACTACCCATTTACTGATGGCAATAGTTCAGCATTAATATTAGTTTTTACCAAGGGTTAAGTTTTTATAAATGTTCTACCAGGGTTACGGTTATTAATCCATAAGCTCATTTCAGTCACCAATTGCCCAAGTATCGAAAGGTGTATTATTGTTCAAAAACAAAATTAAACTTTTTGTGCTGTGTTGATTGTAGCCTTACAAAGCCATATCATCCCGGGCAGATACCACTCACTGCACTTTCTCATGACAGTTCAGTTCGGGATGTTCTCTGCTTAGAGAACAGTTGCCGCTACTAATTATTGTAGTAGCTTTGCAATTAATAAGAGGCCGTTATTTGGTTCCTTTTAGTCACTGCTTCCGACCTTGCTCAGAGTGGACTTCTCGACAGGAAAAAGTCTTGAGCAGTTCATCGTTTTGATACCTGAACAGTGATAGTAGGCGGTCTGCCAGTTTGACAAGCCGTATCTTACTTAATTTACGATACATTTCAGGAACCCCAGAACAGATCAGCCACGCCCAACAGCTCATCACAGAAAAAGTTGAAGGTGGACCAGGAGGTCCTGGGGGCCCAATGCCCCATATGGGACCAGGAGGTCCTGGTGGACCACATGGAGGACCTCCAGGACCAGGGGGACCCGGAGGCCCTCCTGGAGGATTTGGGGGGCCACCCATGCAGGTGAGTTTAATTAGGGGTACCTCTTTCAAGTTAAATATTTTAATGTGTTCAAATGACATCTGATCAAACCCAGTAACCCAGCTTGTTGTAAATTTATTTCCCGATCTGGAAAGTATTATTGATCAAACATGTTTTGATAAGTTTGACTGCGCGATCCATCTGAGGCTCGCGCTTAACATAATAAACAAACAATTAATTGCTAGGTTAGAGGATCTTGATCCTTTAGGCTCGTAAGTTTTATTTATATGTATATTGTGATGTCAATCCATAATTATTATTATTATGCACCAAGAAGCCCCAAAATTTTGAAATTTATGGATTGTATTTTGGGTCAAAATAATACGTACACGTGTGCTTTATCAATGATGATACAGGTTGTTTGCCAGTCTTGCTTCTGATATTTGTGATGTGACGGCAACCAATTTATTCTGAGAAATTCATTGAAGCATTATGTCCCCATATTCGTATGCATTTGTCTCTTTCTATTTGAATATGTCGCGAAGCAATCGTGTAAACAAATACGCTCTGCATTAACATTATAGATATGTTGGCTTTTGAAATATTTTGCGTAAATGATTATAGGTTTAATTTTGATCAGGGTTGTCCAAAATATACGATTCGAATCATAATTTATTCGGTTCCATGTCTGCAATATTTTGAAATCGACAAAATGATAATTTATTTGTTTTGTATCTAAGTGAGATTTTTTCGTAAATTATAAGCTGTTGAAAATATGTCTTATTTTGTTTGTTATATGACTTCGGATTCGAATATTCGATTCAGGAAAATTATTTGATTTGATTCTAAAACCAAAAGATTTTGACCACCTCTAATTGTGATCAAATGCTTGTTTTATCCCGATTAGCAAAAGAAAAATGACTCTGTCATTAATTTCTATTTATTATTTAGGGCAATTTTGGAGGACCACCACCTGGCCCACAATTTGGAGGGCCACCCCAAGGCCCCCCACAACAGCAGGCTCAGCCTCCACAACAGTTCCCTGGTCAACAGCCATGGGCTGGTGGGGCACCAAACCAGTACGGACAATGGCAAGCACAACCCGGTGGCCCGCAACAAAATGGCGTCGCACCACAAGATCAGCGTAAGTCCTCATTGTTATTTTCTTTGTTTTATGTACTCAAATTCGGTCCGCGGATGAAGTTAAATTTCACAATTTATTGACTGAGATGTAGGTTATAGGTTTTGGGGGTCTCTAAGTTGATGACAAACTTTAGACAGACTTAGGATCTTTGCCCTCTATTCCACCCATTGTGTAGTTTAACTTGTTGGTAGGCTGAGCTGAGAGTGTTTTTCTGCTGCTTTACCGCACCTCTAAGTGATGTTATAGAGGGTTGCTCGGGGTAGGATGCTTTGCGTGATTGTGTGGAGACTGAAATAATACTCGAACTTCGTATCCTGTTCACTGTTCAGCAATGATGATACAACCCTGTGGTTCAGATCCACATAATGATTTGACAACTTTTAATCTGAGCTGAATCGAAACTATAGCTTTGTTTCTTGTATTTGACCATCTCACTTTTGGGGTCGACTGTTGATTCTGTCCGTTCCAAATAAGCAATAAACAGTCACCACTTAATGAACTTATTACAGTGGTTCAATCCTGTTTTTTGCTTAAGTGCAGTTGCTCTTAAAAGACTTGGTCTTAGCTGAAAAAGTTACAACGATGTAGTAAGATGACTGGGCTTAGTTACTTGATCCATTCTAAATGTCATATTGAACACCGATTGCATGCATTTGTTTATGTGCATACTTTGCATCTTGTGTGTGGTTCATATCTGTCACAAATTTGTCGTCCGGTTCGTTTTATCGAGCGAGTCACTGGTATTGCACCATTAAGGCACGACCTCTCTTGTGGCTCATGCTTGACAAAATAAAATTTCTAGTTAAGAGCCTACAATCCATATCAAATATATATATTCGATTTTTCTCCTTGTGTTTTGCAGATAAACCTCCAGATGGTAATGTAACAAATTGGGCAAATTATTATAATTTCCTCCAAACACAAGGACAACAACCTGGAGCAGCCGCCGCACCTGCTGCTGTTGCTTATCAACCTGCTGCAGGTTTGTAAGCATTGAATTTGGCGTCAGGTCGTGATCTAACAGATCCAACACGCATCAAATCCAGGGTGTAATAACTTGTCTAGGCCAGAGGCGCTGGTTTTCTTTATCTTTGGCCTCATCTGGAGTGAAAAAATGATTCTCATGGCCAATAGGTAGGATTGGGCAATTCGATTCAGTGATTTAGAGTACAGATTATTCGAATCAATCGTGAATCTGTCATTGAACGAAGATTCGCTGGATGAAGTGGAACTTTTCATTTTCTAAGAAAAAATGCCTGGTCAAGTTTGACCAAAATTGATTGTATTTTGTCTTTAAAATCAAGAGTCTGAGAACTCGCCCCATCCCTACCAATTATTCATATTCCTGAATTCTAATCTGAAATTGTTTCAATGATGATACAGGTTGTTTGCCAGTCTTGCTTCTGAAATATGTGATGTGACTGCAACCAATTTATTCTGAGTACTTATTTGGGAAAAAAAATTCAGTTTCATTGACTAAAAATCTGTTCTGTACTAGTTTTTGGAACTTTCCAAATATATCGACTAATGCTCCTTGACCGGAGCAAAAATCAAAAAAAACTTACACCTCACAATCACAAATCCTTGCTTATTGAGTGAACTGTTCTTTAATTTTAGCTGCTGCAGCTACACCAGCGGCTTCTGCTGCAGCCGTGGGCCAACCTGCTCAACCAGATTATACAAAAGCTTGGGAAGAATATTATAAAAAGCAAGGTATGTTCAGTATTCTAATTCAAATGCAAAAATATACGAGTTTATATGTACAATAGGGCCATCCATGATCTACTCCTCGATTTCATAAACAAATTGAATTAGGTTTATTTATTTCTGTTTAATATATTAGGCTTCTCTGAATTTCAAAACTTCTGTATTTGTGGAAGCTTGTAATTTTTTTTATATTTTCATCAGTTAATTAACTATATGATTAGAAATTGCTTGTACTGTATGATCCATGAATGGATGCTACCAATAGAAAAGTAGTAGCGTTTTTGTTTCATTTGACCTTGACTCTGCATTACGATGATGATAACTTTGTTATAGCTGTGTCTAGGCCTCAGAAACCATTGTGTTGACTGACTAGAGTCCCTGAGTAATGCAGTTATCCTTTATTGTCAATCTACGTCCTGTTTGAAGTTCAAAACCGGTTGTTGCAGGCCTGAACCAGTTGTTGCAGGCCTGAACCGGTTGTTGCAGGCCTGAACCTGTACATTGGAAAGATCGGTGTCTTACTTTTTTGTTCAGCGTACCGAAGTTTCATTAGCATTACTCGATGAAATTTAATTTTGTCCAGCAAAAGTCGTGGAAGACTTGACATTTCCCGGCCTGAATTCTGACGTTCTACCAAACCAACCAAAACCAGGGTTATTCAGAATAATTTGTCGTTTGTCAGAATAATTTGTCATTGAATTTATTGTTTCTTATCCATTTTCAGCCGAAGCCCAGGCTGCTGCAGCCGCAGTAGCAGCAGGAAATCCAGCAGCTGCTCCAGCGACCCCTGCTGCCACAACGGTGAGTTAGTTATTAAGATAAGTGGGTGGCCTGGTGGTTCAACATGTTGGCGTCACAGGTTGAACATCTGTGGTCCGAGTCCCAGGGTGTAATAACTTGGGTAGGCTAAGCCGAACAGGAAAAGATATATTACCAACAATTCTAACTCTGCCCGTCTATAAGTAGTTGCTGATGGACCTTGGGCAGGGTGATCCACTCGAAGAAGTGGCTGTAAAAAGGGAAAAAAATCAGATAATAAAGCAGTGTTTGCATTTTGGATGTAAAAGGTTCTAAATAAACCCCCACCTAGAAGAAATAAGGTTTGGTAATAATTTTCAACTGAATTTGCAAATACGGCGAAAATTAAACCCTCTCTAAATAATTAGATTAGAACTCCGTTTAATTCCAATAGCTAAAGTTCAGAGTCGATCAAAAAAATAAAATGAGTTCCCTGACAGAATTTATTAGTATTTTTGCAATAAACTCTTCAACCGAAATCTTCAGAAGCAATATCTAAGGCATTGATATGAAGTCTTTAAAAAGAAAATCTTGATTCTTGCTTGCTGGAGTGGCAAATTATTTAAAATCGTACGAAAATTCAATGATGTTTTCCCTCTCACAGGCGGCAGCAGGAGGAGCTGACTACAGTGCAGCATGGGCTGAATATTACAGGCAATGCCAACAATATTACCAACAACAACAAGCCCAATATCCTGCCGGAACCCCCGCCCCTGCTCCGGGGCAGTAAAGAAGAGGAGTGGCGGCACAGGATTGTAAATAGCAACAGGATCCATATTCGCATAGGTGAGTTTGCTGGGTTTTTTGTTATATTTTTTATCCAAGTGATTGTTATTCTGCGATCTTATTTGGATATGCTAAAAATATCGCCACTTGATTAGTAAAATTTGACGCGATTCAGGAATTTGGCTGGCTGGCATTGGTTATATTATCTGCCGGCATACCGTTCCCAAAATGCCGGTATTACTGATATTTCATGGTATTTTCTGTCATCAAAAATTATGTTATTGCGCTGTGATGGCATGAAGTATGCCCCAATTAAAAAAAAAAAAAAAAACTGGGGCTATTTTGAAACTGAAAGTGAATGGATTGTTGTTTCATAAATATGCAAAATTCAAGAGACATATATGGCATTTGTAAGTGGCCAAACACCCGGTTTTCGTTGTCACTTGGTGTGATATCGTAACAAGCTGTAACCAGTTTTAACGATATGCCACGAAATCCCGGCATTGCGACAAACCCAATGATCTACCCAATTGCAAAGATTAAGGTGATAACAGTGTTTTGGAAAACTCAATACCGATATGTACAGTGATACCGACATGCCGCCCAGTTCTATTTGCTCATTGCAATTTCTGTTATCTGAATAATTGTTACTCAATTCTCTGAAGTTAGTTTGGATGCCCTTTCCTCCAATCTTTCTCAATGGCCTAAATTCAATCACAATCGGGAATTTAGAATGTCCAGCATAAGCCAGAGATAGACAAAACATTGTGGTCTGCTTGATCAGAAACGAAGCGAAATAAATCTTTTTTTTTTTCCACTCGAATATAAAATTGTTCCAAGCGAATGATACATACGTCTAAAAATTCAGTTCAAAGGTAAAAAATACATACATACTCCTGTGCAGCCTGCCCCACTGCCTTATTATGATTTTTAAAACTGATAAAAAAAAATTTAAAACATATGCTCCGGTAAATCATGTTTTTAGAGTGCTTAATGCTTTATGTTGTTAAAGGGTGATCAAAGTCCGATATCTTTGGATTTTAGAATCGAAATGAATAATTTTGTTGAATCGTATAAAGTATTAGATTCGGAAGTCTTATAGTGAACAAACTAAAACAATCTTTTATCAGCTTTAAATAATGTGAAAATTCACTTATTTTTTTAAAAAATCCCAAGATTATCATTTTGTGCATTTAAATTGTTCCAGAAATCTGATCTAATATATCGCAAATCCAATACAATGTTGTTGGTCATTGACAAATTAGGCAAAATATTCACCTCTTAGTACTGTCATTCATATGTTACATGATATTATGCATTGACAGTTAAATTATTGACCATGGTATTATATTTTGAATAAAATAATATTTTTGAAGCAAATAAATCATGTTTTATCCTTTTATACCGATCAGAGCCTGATTTTTATCCCAAAAAATAATGAAATTTCAAATTACCTTTTAGCTTCACATATTTGAAAATTTGCCGATGTATGTAAGATTTGAACATTTGTGATTGTGTTTTTTTTTAAAAACTGTTTTAAACAATTATTGTATACATTTATTAGCACATTTCAAACATGTTAATACCCATGTTGCTCGAAATTTTCCATTTCATTCGGTACAGTACCGGACTTTTCCGTCAATTCACTTTTCAAGCAGCTCTGAACGCTAGGCGCTTAAATCTCCTAAAAAAAAATGAGCTAACATGAATGCCGAATACCTTGATATATTTCAGTGTATTTTCCTAGAAGTATGTAAATAAAACAAAATTCGCTTAGTTATCTACCTTTCAAATATAAGATCACTCATTTTATTGTGGTGAAGCTATATCTTAATTATTTTGTGTTTTAGTTTTGTTTTCTAAAATAAGATTGAAATTAAATATTTTTGTAATAAAGAAATAGTGAAAATAGTCCTGTTGTTTTACTGCAATATCAAATCATAACTATTATAATCTATATAATAATAAATATGAAAGTTTTTTTCTTTGGAGAGTTTCATTTACGTAAACCATTTACGTAAAAATACTCGCACAGTAAGTTTGATCACTGTACACATTGAAATTTTAGAATCAAATTATAATAAATGTTATCACCATTCAATAATTTTTTTTTCAAATTTCACCAAGTTTTCGAACTATATGAGACTGCTTGTACTGAACTGCAATGCCAAAATTAAATATTCCTATGTCGATTAGTTATATAGATACGATATGGTGCCTTTTTCTGGTCAATTTTTCTAATTACAACCATCGGTGAATATCACGAGTGCATCAGGTCCTAATTTGCAATATATAATATATAATTGACATGTATAAAAGCAGTAATAGGCTGATGCCAATTTTGTTAAGTATGGGGCACTGATGGATCACGTCGATGAGACTCGTTTCATCTGTGGCTCATGCTTCACAAATTAACCGGCCATAGTCATAATTTGAAGATTGTGTGGGAACAGAGGGTAAGGAAGTTGCCATCACAGCTAAAGTACATGATATTAGTGACAATTTCCTGATACATATATCTTCATAAAATCGACGATGCCATTTTATTGCATTGCGAATTGAGTTTTTCAATATTGTTGTTTCAAAAAACAAGTCTGTCATGTACAATATATAGAATAGACGCATGTACAATATATCATCAAGTCAAAGAGTCTCATTGTTAAAGTTCACATATGATTTTGCAGTAATTTAAAAATGCTATGATGCTTATAGTACATTAAATGGCACTACTGTGTACCGTTCTTTTCCATAGTGAATTCTAATTGTTGATAAATTGTCAAATTTCAAGTCGGCAGAAAACATTCTTCAAATATTTTGCTTTTTCAAGAGCAACTATGGTTATTTTTTTGATTTTGTGTTGCACTGATGCAAAAGAAGTTTAAATCTGGATTCTTAAAACTTTAAATAATAAATAGTTTGCGACAGAATTTGTTGTTAGTTTTTAAATAATGTGCCTTAACTTTTCATGAATAGCATGTCACAAAATAACTAATTCAATTTTAAACTGTTTACATCAGCTGTTCTAAACTTAAAATGATGCCTTAAGAAATAATTCTGTGAAAATCTTGTTCAATTGTTCCATAAGTTTAATCATTTTCCAGAAAAAGCGTTATTGTTTATTGTCATATTTTACAACAAAAATCAAATCAATATATTGTAGTCCCAAGAAATCATCATAATCATGCTGACAAATATAGTGCTTTAGGAATTTTATTAGCTCGCTTGTAGGGCTGTCAATATGGGTTTAATTCAAACTGTATTCCAAATTCACTATATATATTTATAAAATATTGTTTCAACATTTCAGATAAGAAAATTGCCTTATTTGTTTTTAAAGCCTTTTATTCATGTTGGATATTACAAAATGAAATTTGAAATAAATTCAGTACAAAATAACTGGTTTAAGAATAATTAAAAGGAAAAAATTTCAATTACTAATTCCAGGATACTATTCCGATAATGACAAGCCTACTCCTTTGTATTGCCTTATGAACAAACGGTTTTTAGGGTGAGGACAAAACCAAAAATTGTAATCTTCAACAACTGTCATTCTATACTGTATTATTTTTTTTTTTTTTTTTTTTTTAAGTGATTCAACAGAATGCACCTAGGGGTGGGCAATTCAGAATACTCCACTATTCCGGAATAATAAAATCAAATCCAGATTACGAACCGAATCCTATTAGATCGCATCTTTTGCATTTAATCATACACTGAAATGCGACACAAGCTGTCCAAAAAATTTGAAATGTCTCGTTACTCTATCTGTGGTTTACGGCATCACCTGAATGTCATTGGTCAGAATAATTTGTAGTCATTATACACTAATCGTAATCAGGCTGCTTTTGTGAGAGGCGTCGTCCTCTCTTTCAAACATGAGCTCGAACTAATGCCGACCAACCTTTTTTGATTGTGCGCGCTCTGGCAAATGTTAATTAGCAACTCAATCATATTATCAGATTTCAAGTATATGGTTTGAATTCAGATTTACTTTAATATCTAATTTCTACTGGATTTGGTATTCTGAATTGACTATCCCTAAACTTGTACTAGCTCCTGATTTCTTACGAAGCAAACTCTGGATATTTTTTATGTAATTTAGTGCAATTCTTTTATTAAAGACAAATTAGATTAAAGTTGTGAATATTAATATGTGCGTCAACTGTGAGTAAACTTAGGATTATTGTATTTTTTTAGAAAGTTACGCTTGATTTTATATCACAATCATTAATACTTGGCATTTGGTACTGTATCTAATATTACAATATTATCTAAAATATTTCGCTTATGATACATAATGTTGAATTCTATTTTATGAACTAGTAGGGTTTATCGTTTTCAACAATACATTGAGATTAATATCATTATTAGCATCAATCATTAGCCAATTTTTGAACACATGTTATGTGAGATATTGCTTCTGAAAGATTTGATTTATTATATGTAGAAATTTTGTAAAAGAATTATTTAAACTATGCATAGTATCTTTGGTATCTTCTCGTGCATATTTTGCTGTTGTTTAAAAGTTTCTGCCAATTCGAAGTTTTACATCTTATTTGATGCTGATTCAACTGTAGTTTGATTTAATTTTGTCACCATCGTATAATCAAAGGTTACCATCGTCTTGTAAATATACTGGTGTATATATTAAGGGATGCAGTTACAATATATGAAATTGGAGCTCTCGTATGTGTAATCGTAAGAGCTGGGCTTTCTGAATACTTGAAACTGAGTAGATCAGTCCTTTTTTCTAAATCAATTCTACTAAAACCAAGATTCGTTGAAAAAAAATGTATCTTCAAGTAGAAAGCCTGAGATAATATTAATTCAAAATGCCCAGCTCTTGAACGACTAACGTATGAGTATAATTATAATATACAAGTGTCATGGAGTCAACGTCGAAGCATCTTCAGCAGATATCTTCACGCCTTTTAAAATGCAGCTACAGAATCTTATGTTATTCATGCACCCTTCGTCTCTATCTTCAAATACTTATACTGTTTGTGCAAATGAATTCTTCTTTATAAAAATTATTGCTGATATTATTTTCTCAAGTTAACCACCTTCATGAATGTGCTTCTATATTTCAACGTTCTTTACGAAGATGGTTGTCTATTTCTTTGTAAATTTTATCATAGATGGTATTATTTACTATGGATTACTGCCTTCATGATTGTGCTGTACATTTCAACGTCATTTACAAAGATCTGTATTTCTTCCGTGAATTTATTCATTAACAATGATTTTAAGTGGATTACTGCTTTCATGATGTGCCTGTACATTTCAACATCGTTAACAAAGATTTTTCTTGTGTTTTCTTGTCACCAAATTCACATTTCTTTCTTTTTAACTTCAGGCCGCAGTGTTCGTCTCTCGGCTCTTTAAGCGACCTCTGGTGGCCAGAAGTTGAAGTAGCAACAAAAATGAGTGGGTGTGAGGATTATTAATAAAAAATAAGGCAAAATACTTCAGCAAAACTGTTAAAAGAACTATCTAATAGTCTAGTTTGCTAGGAATTTTAGAACGTTAACGAAAATCTACAATAAGAACTTGAAAAAGTCTTTTTTGAGGTTTGAAAATGCCGTTGGTCGTCTACGATTGTGATTTTTAAACTGTCTCTTAAATGAGCAAAGCATATTTTGTATGTGTAAGTATAAATGCTGGTCACTAACTAACAAAGTTGTTAAAAGTTCTCTAGTGCAATTGCTATTCTCTAAACATTAAATTAAGTGAGTGCAATTATTGCATATTTTATTAGGAAATTTATAAATGTAAACGACGTGTCTTGCCGGTAATCATTCGTCCCAGTATCTTGTATATAGTTAGACCTGTGCTGCCTTCTCAACTTGTATATAATTGTAAATAGTGTTCATTGGTGTTGAAGGACTGGTGTGGGTTTTTATCATTGATTTCAGGGTTGCAAATAACATGGTAGGATAGTGTCACTCCTGTCTGTCTGTACTTGTACCAAGACATTCACTAGAGTCTACAACATGCTACAGACATACAACGATCCCTACTTGCTCCCCTGGAGTTGAAAATACAATTTGTTAAAGGCTGTGCTTTCCGCAAATTGTATTGAAAAAAATCTTCCAAAAGCCAAAAATCTGTTAAGATGGAAAGGCCACACCTTTTCCTTGTAAATAAATTGATGCTTGATTTTCAGAGTGCTATGTGGGTTTGCATAATTTCTTAGTAGCGATATATAACTTCAACATTAGACTGAATATGCATCATCCAATCATAGTTTTTCCAGGAGAATTCAATTTTTTCGCAGGAAGGGAATGTTCAGATTCAAATTGTCTGGTATCCTTTGATTCCAATCAAAAGTATTCTTAATTTTTGAGAGTTCTGATTTTACTGCAGTGAAATCATGAGACAAATTTTAACACAAATCACAACTTTGTTTGAATACCGACAATTTTATCTGAAATAATAAAACTAACTACCTGTATATTGAAAATTTCAAATACCATTTGGACTAAATTTAAGAGGACAAACCTAGTCTTTTCAGGGGAATTTAAAAAGAAACTCATTAGGAAACTCAATTTTTTTTACACAGCCGTTAAAAAAAAACAACATTTCAGCAACTTCCCCATTGCTAGTATATGAACAAATTGTGGCAAATTTGCTAAATTTTTTTTTGCTTTTAAACTTTCTCTGTACCCTTCCAACTGTAAATTGATTTATCAATTGATATAACATGTAGTATCCACTGTCCTGTGTTATAATAATATGCGAGCTTGTTTTAACGGCAATGATATTTTCTCCTGTTTTGTGAACACCGTTTCTTCGCCATGAAATATATTTCAAATGTTAAGTGTTATCACTGTTTGCCTCCAAATAATTCATGTTTTTGAATAACTTAATAGTGATTTAAACCTCTTGTATTTTATGAAAAAAATAATTGCTTCGCTTTTAAACCTTAAGATGTAAGTTTTTATGCACAACGACCCGTTTTTTTTTTCTGAAATTACTTTTCCTCGTTTTCCATATTCGTGTTAGGTTATTTTCCACATTTCTTCATGATTGATTGTTTGAAATTGCTTTTTTAATGATTGTTTATCAAAGGTTCGTAGTGTTGAATGTAGAATACTAAAGACTTTTTATAAGAAGAAACCAAATCCAGCTTAAAATATTTTGTATGTTAAATCAAAAAGACCTGGAGTGTGTTAGTTCAGATCATGCCACAAATTTTATTTTCTTTGGTTTTGTTTGTCACTGTGTTTCACTGCCCACAACCCTGTGACCTGTAAAACCCTCGAAACGGGATTTGTAAAGTTAAACATAGCCTGCTTTTATGCAGACAATGAAATCCTTATTGGTCGGTCTGGGCTATCGTACATTCTCGGTTCGGTATGGTAAATACCCATCCCATAAGTCCTTAATTTCAGATTTCAGCTGGCTGTTCACCTTCCAAGTTTTGGCTTGGAATGTACTAGAGATTATATAATGTGATTTTGTTTTTACCTATGTAATATACAGGGTTGAGATGTCTATGCCAAATGCATTTATACTGATGATTTCAATTCACCGTTTCCCGTGATTTTCAATTCACCGTTTCATGTTGCCAGTATTTCACTCAACGATACTTTTCATGTGAAGAATTCCTGCATTTTAATTTTTGTGAATTTCTGCCAGTTCATGTAAATTACAGTGAATAAATCGATTTTCTGTCAAATGTCTCTTAAACTTTTTCAGGTTGTGTTTTCATGATTATTCTGCAGTTGTCAATTTCACACAATGTCTTTTCTGAGACTCGATTGTATTGTTGCATATTTCCCGTAATTTTAACGAATCTTTTCACCAGTTAGTGCTATTTTAAAACATGTTTTCGCCCTTTTTTAAGTTTTGCTCTTGCCTTTAAAATTTATGGTTATGAAAGCGCTTTATTTTTCAAATGATATTTTCGACTGTAATATTAGTGACATGTTTTTCCTCCGCTTAACATTACAGCCACTGTGAAGCGTAATATTTTCAATGAAAAGTGTTTTATTTGACTTCAACAAAAATATTTTGCCGCAAATTTTTCTTGTAATCACTTTCGTGCATTAATGATTTATACTTTAGTGTGTCAGCTTCTTCCTATAAATGTCAGCAGTTCTATCCACAACCCAGTTATTATTGATCGGTGCCCAAGGCTCCACCTAGTGTGTTCTTCCTCACTACTTGAAGTGTCATTACTTGTATATAAACTTCAATTTATTACCCGCTTTATCGTTTGTATATATATCTATACCCTGAGTAACAACACTGAAAATTTTTTCAATTTTCGCATGTTTAAGTTGACTTATCATCGTTTTCAAATCAATGACTAGTAATTTCATTCATCGACTGCCTATTTCCAATGCGTATGTTTAAATTTTGTGCTTGAAGAACTTTCCCTGCAAATCATTTTAATGCAAAGTTGATAAATGTTTAAAATTGTGCTAAGGTACCACAAGATATGTTTGCAATATTGTAAGTATATTCTGATGACGTGTTTCATGCGATTTTTATCCAAAAACAATTAAAAGTGCATAAAAATGCCTTCCATGAGATAGTTACTTTCTGTTTGATGATCGGGCTCAAGCTAGTAGATTTGGAAGTCGTATTTATCTTCTAATAGTGTGTGTAGGGAGGTTAGGATTAACTTGATGTTTTGTACATAGTGGTCAGAAGTTAGATTGTCCAGGCCAATCGATAAATGTGCTGTTGCAGTGGTCTAAGATTTTGGTCCCTTTTACACAGCATGCACGCATGGCCCCAAACCGGATGTATCTTTGAAGAACTGTACACGGTGCTTCCAAGCCTGCATTAAAAAATGTTACCAAAATGGCTGTTGTTACTGGGTCTTAGCTGGCATCCAGTTTTCACCCTACAAAAGCCAGAAATGACGCCTAAAAGGAACCAAAAGCCGCTTGCATGGCATAATAAAGGGCCAGTGCAACATGCAACTGTACCCTAGTTAGCATCTGGGAGAGAAATGGGCTGTTATAAAGCAGTGAGTGGTATCTAGCCTGGATAGTGCTTCCTTCTAGCAAGACTCTCGCGAAGTGTTACTGTCCATCATCCAACGGCGGAAGAGGATGTGTCATGCCACGTCTCTAGTCTAGTTGGGTAAAAGCTAAGTAAAGCCTACAACTTGGTGGTCTTTTTTAGAATAATTCAGTCTTGGGGACAGAAAAGGAAATCGCATGTTGCAAATATGATTACATGTTGATCTTATGATGTATTATAATTTCCCAGTTTTGGGAGGAGCTCGCTAGGTGGTGGGCTGCTATCCGTAAGTGACTCTTAAAACCAAGAAAAGCAGGAACACAAAACTTTCTGAAGAGGATTTACACGACAGGGGTCCAATGTGGCAATTTCGTCGACCTTTTCACGAGGGTTATCTAGCCGCATGTATTAAAAAATTGCCTTTATTTATCGGAAGTATAAAAGATTCTTACTGAAAAAAAACTGGGCATCTATACACTACCCCAGCGACAAAATTTTCTCTGCTAATGGATCGTGTTGATAAGAAACGGTCCATCTGCGACTTATGCTTGACAAAATAAAATTCTTGATTGGTTGTATCCCCTGCTGCGCAGAATATAAATGAACCCGTAACCCCTAGGGTTGTTTTGAGGTTGAATGGTACATGCAATTTCGAAATGATCGTCAAATCCTCTGCCAATTTTAGTACTTGGAAAAGCGGAATATGATCACCCATGCCACTCCAGCACGATCGAAATGTTTTCACCCCTCCAAACACCTTTCTGCACTCCAACAGTACACCAATAAACAAAAAATTCTAGGAAGGCAGTCACTGCGCCGACATTATACCCACTTGATTTATTTTTCAGTATTCCTCTATACGCAGTAGTGCGTGGAAGAAAAAAGCGGAAACAGTTATATCGCGATACTGCTTCGGGAATAATATCGAAATATTTTTCCAGTTGAAAATATTATTTGATAAAATGAAATTGCAAATATCATGGCCTGCAACGAATATATTTCACGTTATATAATCATTGGTGCGTTCAATCACGTGCTCATCTTGTAATTTTCCAGTGTTTTTACAGAAAAGCAAACATGTATCTGGTCCCGCGGAACGAAAATAGAACGTGATCAAATATTCTTCGCTTATTTATTCCATGTCTATGTCGCCAAATTAATGCGTAAAATCGAAAACCAGTCGCGCGTAAAAACGGAAACTTCTCGAAATCGTATTTTTTTGGTTTCTTTAACGATGACGTCATCCATTCCCGCCCATCCGCCAGAAGAAGGTCGCGCACGTGGTCTTTTCCTCTCACGTCTGATTGGAGGCTGCGTCTCGACGTGTTTCTTGCCTGAGATCTTTATGCTTTTGCGGTCAAGTGCGGAATTAAAACGGCTGTTTTGTGATTTTGTTCCAAATTTATGGATTTCACCGAGATGCTGAAACTATGATTTTGGTAAGGGTGGAATATAAGATATTTAGGGTCTTAGAGAAGCCAAGTGTTTGACGCTGGTGGATCGCGACGACAAGACTCTCAGCTCTGTTCTGTGCAGTGTGTCTCGTTCTTGACGAAACAAAAGGTTTTTCTTGTTCGTTTACCTGCCAAGGCGTTCCTTCAGCCGTCGCAGAATTTGATGACCTCTTCTATTGACTATGCTTGTGTGATATAAGTTTAAACTTACATTTCAGTTTCAAAAATATTTTTTATTGGAATTCACTTGATCAGGCGAGAAAGGTTAACAGGTCAAAGCTGCGTCTAAACCTGTGAACTGCAAAAGAAACAAACAGATCTACCAACGCTGAACGGCCACTTGAACAGGATAAGATAGAAATTCATTTTTATCCTGTGGGAGACGAAAGCCGAGAATATGGCTTGCCGATATGGAGAATCACGACCTCTCATGCAGACAGCGGTTCTGAATCGGCTTAACATTTGTACCGGTACTCATTTTTCCTCTGCGTGGACATGGTTGGTGGAGGAAGCCATAAGCAGTGCTTACTTCAACCACAAGCACCAGCAAAGTGTCCACCAGACCTCTTGCATATAATCATATCTCACAGGATTCGGACCCAGGACATTAGTGATGCGTAGCTCCAGGCGTATTCCCAATGCTTTGCCAATTGAGCTAACCAAACAGCTAGGCTATGAGAACTGCTTCAAAATGAATCTCAAGCCTCTGCATTTAATCAGTAATTGGAAATCATCCCAAGTGGTGACTGAACTAAAGTCCTATTATGCTATTTGGTTCATATGATTGCAATGTAAACGGCACTCGATAGAGTAATTTCTGTAACCTGGTAACTGATGCTTGATACTTCTCCTGTAACATTTTTCCTTGCATTTTTCAGTAACTTCGTGAATTTTTGGTCCTTTTCCAATATTCCATGGTCTTCTTTTGTCTTTCAGCTTGCAGAAAATGTGCCAGTGCAGAGTGTCTTCGATATCTAATTCCATGATTTAAGAAAAAAAGTTAAATACTTAACCATTCCGGAATAAAGTAGTGAACACAAGATCCTATTCCTACACCTTTGGTGCTATTAATTTGTTGTTGTACATAGGCGGTTATCAAGTAACGTTTTCTGCTGTCAGAATGCTCCCAGAAATAGTAAATTAGTGATCGATCGTATTCAAATATATGTTTTGGTTTCTAAAACTTGTTAATCAATTACTGGTTGTTTAACTAATAATGTTTTAGATGATATTTTACTTTATTTGTAGTGCTGTGTTAGTAAGGGAAAAGCAGTATTTGTTTCTCCAATGTTCCGTTGATGCGATAGATTCCTCGATTCCTCTCAGAAAAAGTAACATTCTCATTTTGGTAACATAGTTTTTGTTTCAAAACCATCAACACCGCTATTCCATAGCAATTAGAATTGAATCTTCTAGCCCCATATATATCATGAAATATTACCCCCTTTTTTATAGCCACTTTAAGTGGATCACCCTGTCCAAGGCCCTGTAACAGCTGCCACTTATAGACGGACAGGGTTACAATTACTGGAAAGATATGATCTTTTTGTGTTCGGCTTAGCCTTCCTTGTATAAGCGAGCCTGACTCGCTGGGGCTCGAACCCGAGATCTTCAACCTGCAATGCCAACGTGTTTAACCACTAGGCCATCGCGCCCACAAAATTTATCTAAATTAAATTATCTCAAGGAACCCATTTTGTTTTTGGTGTCTGAACAGTTCACATACTGCGTTAGAACTCTTGCATTTAGAAGAACTTAGAACTGTTGCGTTTTAGTAATTATTGTTTGGTAGTGACCTTTTGCCAATCATATAAAATCAATGCGCTGATTTTTAGTTCTTGCTTTGTTGCAGGAATTGGTAAATTTGAAGTCTTCAACGATATGTGATATTTCGGCACCCAAACATATAATGGTCATGGACTCGTGATCTAATAAATCATATTTGATGCAGAAATTATCATGGATCGTGATTGAGAAAGACCTACAATGCACCTGATCAACTTTTTCTAAATATTGGATCTTTCCTGTAGAGTCTTTTTCTCTGAAAGTCTGGTTGAATAAGTAATCGACTTTTTGCGATACTTGTAAAAAAAAAACCTTTTTGAAAGTATTTCAACCTGTCGTAAATACTTTCAATTTTAAGCGTTTTAGTTTGCTATGAATATTTCATTTTTTTAAAATAGACCGGAATTGGAGAATTAAACAAAGTTTACGTGGTAATTGGGGGTAGTCAAAAGTCGAAATCTTTTGAGTTCAGAATCTAATAGAGTAATTTTTCGGAATGGAACATTCGAATCAGAAATCACAACAAATAAAGACATCTTTTTGTCAGCTTATAATTTAAGTAGAACTTTACACTATTTCTGAAAAAATTCAAAAAATTTTTTTTTTCTCGATTTCCGAATTGTATAGAAATTGAATCGAATAATTTATTCCGAATCGAATATTTTGAACAGCCCTAGTGGTAATGCGAGATCTCAACTTTCAATTTGTACTGTTTTATCTTATACTACAGTTTTCTATATTCTTAACTGATCCATATATTACAAGAACACAATGAGTTGCACAACCCAACAAAACGTTTTCCTTGATATTAGTATCGACGGTCAACCAGCTGGGAGAATCACACTTCTACTCCGTGGTGATGTTGTGCCAAAAACTGCAAGCAATTTCAAGTCTCTATGCACTGGAGAGAAGGGTTTCGGTTTCAAAGGAAGTGGTTTTCATCGTATTATCCCTGATTTCATGTGTCAAGGAGGGGATTTCACTAGAGGAAATGGTACTGGAGGAAAATCAATTTACGGTGAGAAATTTGCTGATGAGAACTTCACACTGAAGCATGAGGGCCCTGGAACTCTGTCAATGGCTAATGCTGGACCAAACACAAATGGATCACAATTTTTCTTGTGCACAGCAAAAACTTCCTGGTTGGATGGAAAGCATGTTGTGTTCGGCAAAGTAGTGGATGGAATGGATGTGGTCAAAAAGATGGAATCATACGGCTGTCAATCTGGAAAGCCCAGCAAAAAAGTACTTATTGCCGATTGTGGGGCCCTCTAAATATAGACTTTATGATTGGATAATTTGCAACACTTAGTTATTTTGAAATTGGATCAAATGTCTCGACCAAATCAAATTTTTGCAATCTGAAAAAGATTTTTGTCATCTAGGGCCACTAGTTTTCCTGGCAGAATTAAAAATCAACCCATTCTTGAAGCTTTTGCCAAAACCAGTTTTGTAAATTGTGTGAGTCACTGATAGATCACGCTGCAAAAAGCGTGCTTCATCTTTGACTCGACAAAAATAAATTTTTGATCGTGTATACAACCAGAGATGTCTGTGCTCAATTTATGTTTCTAAATATGTTAAATTGGGACTTTAATTGGAAAGTGACGTCCGTAGATATCCTATGTGCTATATACCATTATCTTTAAATCCAAAATATTTGCTGCCAATTTGCTGTGATGTTTAACTTCAATAATTAGTGCAACAACAGTTCAACTGCTGCTGTTTTTTATTAACATTGTGTTTTGTTTAATGGACATGTTTTTAATTTCATAATTTCATTTAGTCAAAGTCAAGTCGAGCGTAATAAGTATATCTTGGATACAATTCCTATTGAAGAGTAATGCATTAAGCCATTGATGTAAGAATCCTATCTTTTTGGTTCCGTTTAATCATGACTCGACAGGAATAAATTGTGATCATACTCCGAACTTCTTTTTATGTCTGAAGGCTACAACGCTTGTGTATTTTTATGCCTGTCTAAATTATCAGTGTATTTTACGCAATGCAAGGGTAATATAGAACAAACAAACAAAAAACGCAAGTGTGTATTGTCTTATATATATCATGACTTTTGTGTCACTTGTATATTTGGATTACTAGTTAATATTCTTCATCGATCGAATAAGAACTCAATTTGACACAAGTCACTGATGAATTGTGCCAATAGCGTGGTTTGATCAAGCTTTTTCAACCAATATTTGGTCAAATCGTATGGATTTTGTCGAGTATCTTCAGCAGATGGACTGCCTTGTCAAATATCTCATATGCCGCCCAAGACCTTAATTTTGATTTGTATGAGTTCTATTGAAGAATATTTTGTCACGCTTGAGTCTCTGATGATCCATCAGTAACTTAAGCTTGACTAAATGTTTTTCTGAGAATTTTTTCACTTGGCTGCTCATCCATGACCATGCTCACCGGCACGATCCATCAGTGAGCATCAATTACAAAAGTCTGTTTTGCCTGTTCCTTCTTGCTAATTAAAACTGACAAAAAGTTCATTTGATAAATTTGTAATAAACATAACAGCATTATGTAATTGTCTCTTTCAGAAAATTAGTTTAAGTTAAGATTAATTTAAAGTATGTCGGGCGAGTGGTGTCTTATCGAGAGTGATCCAGGCGTATTCTCCGCTCTGATTAGAGATTTTGGGGTCAAAGGTGTTCAAGTCGAAGAGCTATTCAGTCTTGAGGACGATAGTTTCGCTTCTTTTAAGCCGGTTCACGGATTAATTTTTCTTTTCAAATGTATTGAAGATTCAGACCCCGAAGGATCGATTGTTCAAGACAGCAGATTGGATAAAATCTTTTTCGCAAAGCAGGTGATCACGAACGCATGTGCAACCCAAGCGATTGTTAACATACTACTAAATGTTAAGCATAACGACGTTGAACTAGGGAGTACGTTGTCAGATTTTCGGGATTTTACTCAGGCGTTCGACAGTGTTAATAAGGGCTTAGCTCTCAGTAATTCTGACGTAATCAGAACAGTACATAATGGTTTTTCGCGACAACAAATTTTTGAGTATGATAACACAATGCCAAGAAAGGAGGAAGATAGTTATCATTTTATCGGATATGTCCCGATCGATGGTCGTCTTTATGAACTTGATGGAATAAAATCAGGTCCAATCGATCATGGAGCAATTGGAGAAAAAGACTGGCTCACTTTGGCAAGAATCGCAATTCGAAAGCGAATTGAAAAGTACAAGGATGGGGAGATTCATTTTAATCTAATGGCTATCGCGTCCGACCGTAAAATGGTCCTCCAAAAACAAATAAAAGATCTCCAGTCGTCACTGGCAACGGGTGAAGCCATGGAAACTGACAGTCCACAGGATAATTTTATGTCTTCTGAAATAAAGCGTTTACAAAATCTTATCTGCCTAGAGGATGAGAAACGAAGGAAATATAAAGTTGAAAACATTCGGCGGAAACATAATTATCTTCCTTTCATTGTGGAAATGATCAAAATTTTAGCGTCTGAACGAAAACTTCTCCCGTTGGTGCAAGGCGAAAAAGAGAAATTAAAGGAAAAAAGAGAGAAGGCTAAAAATAGTAAAACTCCTGTTCAAGCTGTCTAATATATTTATAAAAATAATTTAAATGCGGGTTTATTTTTGATTATCGTAAGTGATTTTGTTCAAATACAAATCTGACCACAGCGCGAGTTGAGAGCCTTTTTTGACAGGGTGACAGAATTTTGTTTTTTCTGCAAGTGTCTGAAATGATCATGTCCTTCAGGTTGGAAACCATTGCTATTTTGATCCCACGAGACATTTTTCTTTTCCGGCAGGAGATATATTATGAAATATTGCCCATTTGCTCAATTTTCTTGTGGCGCAACACTTTTTCTTTGGGTGCCTGGGCAGAAGAGTAATGACATTGTGCATGTGCATTCAATTTGGTTTTCCTCTCTGGATGCATTCCAAGTCTTTCGTGCAATCCATGAACTGTTGAATTCTTGCCAAGGGATCGCAGACTTGCTCCCATTATGTCCTAGGCACATAAGAGTTTTGAGTCTATTTTTACGATCTTTAAAATTGCGCTCGTGTATTTTCGGAAAAGTGTAAAAGGGGACTAAAAGAGAAAGTGTCTGTCTTCTTTGCTGAGTTTTTTTCAAAACGTGATTGCGAAATAGATTAAATTCTATCAAGGCACGTTTGCATTTTGTCAAGTTGGGTCAGTTTTCTAACACTAGTCAAGTCTTTAAAAAATCTGACTGGAGTTCCGGTCAAGTCATTGACACAAGTCTCCAAAACTCTGGACTAATACAACATTCGTTTTGATATGAAAACACATCGATTATGTTACTATTTTGTCTAATATAATGAAACAAATGAGCATTTATTAATTTTATGTTTCTTAAAAACAGTGGATTCTATTTCAAAATTATATAATTTAAGATGAAAGTAAATGTATCTGAACTAGTTAACACTATCATTGGATTGCATCACAGTTCCAAATAAACTTTCTGTTATCTGCCAAGTATACTAGGTAACTATTGTTGTACGTAATGCTGTGCAGACCAGCAGGTTGCTCAGACAACTGAAGAAAAACGGGTTCCACCAGAAGAAAATTCAGCAAATGGGCAATATTTATGATAAATCTGTAACTCGGAAATCTGAATGTCCCTTTTGGAGTGTCTGGTAGCAACCAAACGGAACAAAAATGTTCAAAATCATCGATTAATGTTGATTGTTCTGAAACTTGTGTCCACTAGAAGAAACTAAAATAACATGTTCATTTTGGACACATGGAAAAAGTTAATACTTCCCATCCTGGCCGTGTGTACTTCACAAGGTACTTGGGGTGAGCATAGTTTCCCAAGTTCATTTTTATCCTGCAGGAGAGGAAAGCTGAGAATAAGAATCACGACCTCTCGCATATAACCATTCTTCATGGAAGTTGAACCCATGACGTTAAGAATGTGTAGCTCTAAGGGTATTCCCAATACTTTACCGAACAAGCTAACTGGCCACCCCACCCCAGGATTGATCTTGTAGTTTAGTTCGAATTCACCAGATAAATAGAGTGTCTCAAAATTTCGAATAAAAAAATTAAATTGCCCATATTTTGCCAACAAAGTCATGGATGGGTTGACTCTAAATTGCGAGATTTTGGACCAAGGTGATGATTACTGATCAAGAAACATATCTTCAGTCTAGCTCTAATAATTTGTTTCTTTGCTCTGCCCAAAGCGAGATCTTTTCCGTTCTCCGCCGGGATCCAACTCGCTTTATTAATAAGTGTTAGGTTTAACAGCTAATGATTGACATGCATCCCTCACTTCCTTAAAAATCCTTCACCGACCCTCACCCCTGTCATGGGTTTGGAAATACACTTCGAGCTATGTATCTATAACCGCCCCGGTCCATAGGTTCAAATCCTGTGTGGAATAACTATATGCCAATATAATAGAAGGTAAATCGTCACAATGGTTTATTATTATAAAGGGAAATGGCACTTTCAACAGTCAAGGTGTTGTGCACCAGACATCAAACAAGACAGTAGAAGCAAAAATATATATCCACCAAACCTCTTCTCCATGCACAGGAAAATTAGTATACTGTTAGGCAAAAACATCCAATCCTGAATAGGTTGGCACACATGGTTCACCGCTTAGTCTAGCCTAAATTTTTTGTTTAACAGGACGAAAATGAAACAATACCCCATCTTAGTCTACCAGGCATCTTATCCTTACACACTTGCTCTCCTTCATTCACGCTTTTTCCCAGACCCCCGCCCCACATTGCACTGCACTTTCTCGCCTCCTAACTATTTATACTGTATACACACAGTCATAGCCTTCAGAGCACCATTTCAGCTTTGTCGTTATCTCAAGCCTCATCTTGTGCACAAAAGATAACAGCAAGCAAAGGTGACAAAAGAACTCTTAAATCTTCATATTGTTAAGGATTTGATTGAATTGCTGTCAGTGAGAAGCATTACATGAATAGAGACGAAATTATTCCGTGAATATAGGATTATATTTAAGCATGTAAATAACTGAATCCCACAGAAATTCATCCACAGTGTAACTTTCTATTAGGATGATTAGTATCGCGTGGGTCAGCACTCTGCGTTCAAGAAAAGATTTATTTATTATTCAAAGCATATTCATTCTTAATTGTGTAGTGTGAATGTATCTTTGAAACATTAAATAAAAATGATTTTTTTCTTTCAACCAAAATTTCATGATGTTAAGTGGGCAGAACAATATGGGATTTTAAAATTTTTCGGTCGAGATAATACATCATTAGCGGACTCAGCGGAAATGCAGCATAATAGGCAAATTGTATACCATTGTTCTTGTACATGAAAAGTCAGTAAAGGGCTAGGAAAAACAGGTCTTTACTTGCAACAAGTGTCTCTCTGCAAGTGAGGCTGTGGCCTGCTATTTAGTTGAGACATTTTTAACCTTTCCTCTCCCACGTGATAAAATAACTTATCCTATCAAAAAAACTAGTGGGTCTGTCTCAGAATGTCAGCTATACTCCCACCCGAAGAAAATGAGCTCTTTCAGATAAAAATGAGAAATATTTCATGATGTAGCTCTTGCCAGAAGATGAAAATATCTCTTAGTATCCGATAGCAACCAAACTGCAGAAAAAAGTCCAAAATCATCAATATTGCAGCTTTTTTGGTCACACAAGGAAAATGGCATGACAAGAAAACCAGGATTCTGTCACCCGGACCTGGACACAGGTAATATAACAAGTTCAAATAATAAAAAGTCATTATTTGTTTTCATCTCAATATTCCATCACAAATAACATTGCATAGAACTGCTGGACTTAGTAGCAAAATTTTAAGAACTTTTAAAGTCGATTGGAGACTTTCTGAACAGAGGAATGGAGATGATTCTGCAAAAAAATAATATAATTTTCATTTAATCAAATCTTTATGGATCTTACTCAGGGATGGTAAAACGAATCGAACATCTTCGACACAGTTAAATTATTTGGCGTTCTGTTAAATATATCTTCGGTACAAAACGACTTGGGTTCCCGTACAACCGCAAACCAAACTTTGTCGCGCCCTTTGCGCCCGTCATGTTAGGGTCCAGCAGTATATATATATATTTAAAAAAACTCTTCACAATTAGCCTCGGACACGGGTCAAAACAAAGACTCGGACAGGACAGCTTTGGAAAGAAGTAGCGACTTATAAATTTATTCACTAAACCGATTGACAAAACAAAAAATATGTAAATCATACTCCTCTAGTTTTCAAAATTTTACAATCAAGAAGTTAGAACGCTGCTTTTCCTCAGAAAATGGCTGAATTCCAAAAGGTATTCAATATTTCATATTCAGAATACATTCGAAAAAGTAAAACATTTGATTCTCGGTCTCAATAATGCATGTTATTTCACCAATGAAATTCAATCACATGTACAATTTCCAGTTACCGGTAAATGCAAATTGCCTTTATATATTATACACAATGCTCAATTCTGAGATAGAGATTCTTGAATGATTTCAGTTTAACATCAGCCCTCTAATTAAGTTGCAACTTCCTGGTCACTGAACATATATTAGCAGTACTCTAATTATACATTGGACTTGGCTTACCAACAAAAAAATAAAATTGACGGTTTTATACTGAGAATATACACATCAAAGAAGGGTGATATTTTAAGCCTTTTCAAAACAACAAACTTCAGCAAAAAAAATATTCTAATGTTTATTTCGTTCAAGAACGAGGACAAGAAGGGACTTGGAATGGGTATCTGAACGAGAGCTTGTGTTTTGCATTATGATCAAGTCGTTTTACTGGCTTTCCTCTCTCTCACGACAAAAATGAAACTTTATTCTACTTACTTTCAAACCAACAATATCAGTCATCCTTTATAATTGATACTTTCTGCGCAACTTTTTTGCATCCAGACTTTGAATATAAATTTATATCCTTGGGAAACCATGATAATTCTTTCAAGACCTCGTTTATAAATTTTTCATCTATATTTTTAAATTTTTGTAATTTCATTTCATCTATAACACAGCTTCGTACATGGTCTCTTTCGAGTGGTAAAAACGGCACAAAATGATCAACCAGATTTCTGAAAAAAAAAGGTTTTTTAAGATTACAATAATTTTCACAGAGTTTCACCCTGAGCAAGGCTCGAAAGGAACCAACTAATAATGGTCATTAATATGGCACAAAGAACTACTACATGCCCACTCTAAGCAATAAATATTCTAAACAAAACTGAACCGCTCAATGAAAGTGCAGTTGGTGGTATCTGCTCTGAACAATGGTTCAATCACCTGCTACTAAACCACTACCAACCACTTCTTTTCAATTCGTTAAAATCTTTCATTCTCAATCACTAATTTTGTTTTATCGAGCATGAGCCACAGATGGACTGTGTCACATCGACACGATCCATCTGTGGCACATGCTTAACAAAAGATGATTTGGCGAAATTTATTCGCTTGGGTTTTTCTAATATATTCAATACAGCGGAAATCCTACTTACTTATGGACCAGCTTGCTTCTTTTCAGACCACTTTGCTGATTATAAGCTACAAGTTCTAAAGTTTCCTGCATGTCTCGTAGTCTGATCGATTCTCTCTTCTTGCCATTTTGCCAATGTTTGAAAACAACTTCGGTTATTTTGTCACCACCAGTATTGCTGTAAAAATATATAATTATTAATGAACTACCTATTGTATCACTAATTTGTATAGTTTACAGCGATATCTCTGTAGGTACAGGCTTCAGAATAGTCCTAACGTATTTCCTGTGTGTTACAAGAGGTGACTAATAGGAAGCAAAGAAGTGATAGACAGTTTTAACAACACCCAGAGCAGATACCACTCACTGCACTTTATTATGGTGGTTCAGTTCCGTTTGAGATGTATTCCGTTTAGAGTGCAGTTGCTGGTACTACATCTTTTAGTAGCTCTTTCCCATTAAAATGGCTGTTGGTTGGTTCCTCTTAGGCACTGCTTCCGGCCTTGCTAATTTCAATAAAAAAAAAATAAGATAGCGTTTTACAACAAATTTCCCGATCCACAGCCTGAAAACCCACAAGGGTTTTTAGTAACGACCTCCATGTGTTATGGTCGGTGATTCATTGTTTGTTAACCATATTTTTGTTGCATTTTATTTTTCACATGTTGGTTAAATTAACTTACTTACTTTTATAACAAAAGGAGTGATGGCGCAGTGGTTAACATGTTAGCATCACAGATTGAATATCTTGGGTTCCAGTCCGGCTCATTAATTCATGCCGACCACTCAACCCAGAGTGTGATAACTTGGGTAGGATAAGCCAAACAGGAAAGATCATATCTTTCCAATGACTCTTAACCCTGTTTGTCTATAAGAGGTCACTAGTAGACTCCAAAAAGTGACTTTAAAAAATGAATGAACCTAAATTCCTTCTAGAATCTAGTAAAATTTCAATGGAATCACAGAATGGCTAAATATTAATTAACGGCAACTAACCTTAAAAATATAAAAATAGTTTTTCTGAAGTCTACTTTGTCTATTTGAGTGCTGTGGCCAAGGAAAGGTATTAGCACATCGATCATTCCCTCAGGCATGTGATCCATCTCATCGAATACGAATATTGATCGGCCGCATGCAGATACATTGTGGTATATCCAAGAATGTAGAAGGTCCTACAGGAACAGTAGAAAATTTCATCAATAACACTCAGGGTGCAACATTTACATTTCAAATTTTATAGGATAAAGAGCGAGGATGATCCGAAGAACATTTTTTGCAACTCTGTATGATTGATAATAGTTTTTTGGTGTTTAAAAATAAATGTACGTACAAATCAGAAACATTTATTTTGTTAAGCATGAACCAACGATAAACTTGGACTGCAAAGGCTCAGACATATTTTGATAGGGAAAAAATGAAATGTTACTTACTATCTTTTTTTTTAGATTAAATTAGAATTGAAAAATCAACCAATTTATGATTGTTCTCAACACTAATGAACTGCTCACTTGGTTCAAAAAAATTTAAATAAAAATATATCACCCTACCTTGTATTCATCCACTCTATGCTTATGCTTGAAATGAATTTCCGCATTGAAGATATGAACAAAGGAACTTTTTTCTTTCATTCAATTCAAATAAATTTTCTATGATAAATTTTGAGACGAAATTTTTTCCGCCTCCAGTCCAACCTGAAAAAGTCGAGATTGTAGAAGAACATAAAAGTGGTTAAATAAAAAAGTCAAATAACCGGGAACTCTAACTCCAACAACTCTAAACCTGGCCATCTATAACTGCCAACTGGGTGATCAGGGTGATCCACTATGAGATGTGGATATAAAAAAATCATGGGGGTAGGACCAATCTAGAAATACACAAGATCGATAATTTGTTATAAAAGCCCGACCTATGTATCGGACTAATTTTTTGTTTACTGATATATCACAAAAGCAGCTGATAATATGGGACGGCTGAAATACACTTATAGATACGCACAAATCTTCTAAAATGACGAGTTTTTTGTTCAAATGGCAAAACTGCACGACCACAGCAAGTGCTATACAGGCTGCAATTTTTTTGGGTGTTTGGAGTTTTGTGTAAGATAAAATATCGGTTATCGGTGGTCAAAAATGTCGAAATATTGGTATGGATATCTGTTGCAAAAATAAAATATCGATCGAATTCTAATCGTCATCTCAGTCTAAAGGCTACAATACATACTTGTGTAAGTTGCATGGTTTTTACATTATTTACCTTGCGTTTCACACAATACAAGAGTGAAATAATTTGCACAAAAAGACAACAAGCATGTTGTATTTAGAGCGAAGACTCGCACAACGAATTGCTTAGAGTGGGCATGTAGTAGTTCTTTGTGCCATATTAATGGTTATTATTAGTCGATTCCTTTCGAGCCTTGCTCAGGGTGAAATTCAGTAAAAATTATTACAACAAGACATGTTATAGAAAACGCTATTGCCTCCCAATGTGAAACTGTTTATATATCTTAAGTGTATTTTACAGATTTTTTCAAACTCTTCACATTATGGAGATTTCAACTAGGTGTAGGAGGAGTCTATTAGGCCTTTTTGTTTATTTATTCTTTTACATGAAGCTTTTTTACAGTCTGCTAGTATTATTGTATAGAATAAGTGTCGATTTCGTCCATTATATATCAAATGTGCAATTTTCAGGAAAAGGGTACTCATAATCATTTGCTTTCACTATAAACTTCAAGTTCTTACCAACACAGGGGAAGAGGAGTCTGGTATACAATTTTGTTTATTCATTATATTACACATTTTTAGTATTAACTTTTTTTCTATTGTTGCTAGTGTTATTATAAAAAGGGGTGTTGGTGAAATGTCATGATTGCATGTTTCCGATACAGTATCGGAAAACAATTTCATCCTTTATATATTAAATGTATAGTTCAAGTTTCACTACAAATTCTCATTTTTACAGCTACCAAGGCACCACTTATAGACGGACCGGGTCAAAATTGCTGGGAAGATATAATATTTTCCTGTTCGACTTAGCCTACCCAAGTTATTAATTACACTCTGGATTGAATGGTGAGCATGGAGTAACGAGTAGAACTCACTGGGACTCGAACCCGAGAGCTTCAACCTGCGACGCCAACATGTTTGACCATTAAAGTTAGGTCATCCTTCCCACTCTTACCATGGAATGACAGCACCAGTGGCTTTGAAGGATTTTCATTATTAGCATGGCTTGTTATCGAACTCAATACAGTAGGTATAACAAGATGTTGTCCATGGAGTCTGCTGTTAAGATCTCGTTTTAAACCTGAGAAAAAAAATTTTTTTGCATATTTAGTTAGCAATAAGCTGGTGGTATGACCTCTAGCATTTATGATTCACCCCCAGTAAAAGGGATAATCGACTGTTTTAAACTAAAAATACACAATAAATTGTTTGGCAATTTTGCAAAAAACAAAAAATTCTATCTGGAAAAGCAAATTAAAACTTTAGTGCTTCCATTGCCAACGATTACTGAATACGCTCAAGCGAGCTGCTGAATCGAGCATAATATCAATAATAACACAGTAAGCCCCTAAAGCTTTTAAGCTACATCAATAATTTCATATCTATGTTACCACAACAAGTATCTCGAGTTCAGTGTATATACACAACACTATGAAATAACATTCTGGAAGAATTTCCACAGGCGGATCAATAATTATAGGGAAACCTTTTAAATTACCCTCAGATCATTTAAACCACAATACCTGCCAAACGTAACACCGGAAGAATGGCACAAGTTTAAACCCTGGAAAAATATGTACAAGAAAAAAAACAAAAAAGGCTTCAAAGGGGCACATAAGGATCTCCAAATGAACGAAATTTAGTGCTTCCATTGCCAATGGTTGGAATTCATCAGTTCATTAAGCAATTAATTCCAGGGATTTTTAACAAAAAAAAGGAATATCGTCGCGCAGTTCGGTTTGAGATGTTTTCTTTCTGTAGTACAGTTGCTGATATTACATCTTTTGCTACTAAGTTAACATTAGTTGGTTCCTTTTAGGCACTGCATCCGGTCTTGCTTAGAGTGAAAAAAAAAGAAGTGAGCAAACCAGGTACCCAATTACAGTTTATAAATCTGAACAAAATATTTACTTTATAAACACACTATTTAAAAAAAACTTGTGCAAAACAGCCCAGAAATTCTGTCTCAAAACATTTAGGTGTAAGTCACAAAACAACTGAAAGATCCGCATTATACATAAAAGTTTTCCAGTACATACCTGTGCTATTGAGACGAATATATCCACTACTGCAACATTCGGAAAATAAACAACTTTTTGAAATGAGGCCGACTCCGAGACTTATCCCACCGATAATCCCAGCCCCGATTAGCGTACTGACAGGCTCGAAACAATGACAATTATCAAACAAGCTGAATAAGACAACTACAATATAAAAATATACTAGCAAACGCATCTCTGTCCACACGCCCCAGATGCAACGATTCAGAATTACAAAACCTGAAACTCAGAACTGTAAAACAGGAACTGGAAAATATTTGCAAGGCGACAGATGTAAACACAAAAGTTCAAAGGTTATACGATTTGATCATAAAATTTCTCGGCCGAGGACAAAAAAACAGACGATATTTAATCAGTGGCTGGGGGAACTTCCAAATTGGAGCCTCCGATAGCCTCAGAATATTCCAGCAGAGAAACGTATCCACGATTTAGAGTAAATTTTAGACGTACGACTCAGGAAAATCACTAGCAAGGCGAGCGAAAAATCGACGTTTTTTTTCTATTTTATCATAATTTTTGCTGATTTATGGGGGCCGGAACCGTATATTAGGCATTAGGGTTCTGTATCTCCCCTACCAGTGCTTATGTCCTGAGACAACTTGAGCATATGGGGAACTATGTGCCATCAGCGACACAAAAAATCCTCCACGCATATTAACCAAGCGAAATTTATTTGAACCAACAAGCAGGCACACTAGAGAAATCTCTTACCACTGGAAAGAACTTCATTTCACAGTAAGCAATTAACCATGTTTACGATTCATCTGGCTGCAAGAATTATTTGCATCTTGTCATTCCATCTAGTGTGGAACTGAAGAGGAGTCGGTGAGGTTACCTACCATCCTCCCAAGACTATGGGCTACGGCCTTTGTACCTTGCATGTATGTATTGCTCTTTGAAGTCTTTTTTGGTCATCAATAATGGCCATACTTCGCAGAGGTTTTGAGCCCACGTCATTTTGTAAATGTTATTGTCATGAACCATGGATTAGTCATTACTTTCCGAATGTTATGTTTCTGAACGTGTTAAAACTATTTTTTAACCACACTTGCTATTTGATATGTGTAATTCTACAAAGATAACAAACTTGATGAATGACATTTTATTGTTCATGCATAGAAAGTTGCAGTATAACTAATTGAATGAAATAATTCAGGAAAACCAAAGTGTTTGCTATTAAAGCACAAAATATATACGAACAAGGGTGAGAAAACTGACAATGTATACCATAGATTGAAAAAACGGTTTTCAAAGATACAAAATGTTAAAACTGAGAACATTTCATGCATATTGGTGGCACAAATCATCCATTGTTGTAGACTTTAAAGCGTTATCTGCAGATGAGGAATCTGGGTATTTGCTTTAATCAAGTTGGCTTTACAGACCTATTTTTTCATTGAAATTTGCTCTAATCAAAGTCAGAAGCAGCAACTAGAAGAAACTGACAATCCACCACTTAAACAACAAAGTGGTACTACACTTATATATACTAGAAAACGCGGCACCAGCTACTTCACTCTGCATTTTTCAAAGAAACTCTAAGCAAGTCCGTGAGCAGTCGCAGTCTTAAGCCTAAAAGTAATCAACTAACAGCCAGTTTTATGGCAAAGAGCTACTACGAAATGTAGTATCATTAAGTTCATTTTGAAAGGAAATATAAACGGAACGAAAACTAACCAACAAAACCTTCAAATGAGTCTACAAATGAAAAAAAAATGTAGCTGAAAAAAGCTGTGTGAAATTATTAAAGATAACGAACGTATCAAATCATGCCGCCAAATTTTTCTTGCAAAAAGAATCATGATATGAGAACCTGGGTTTATTTTAATTTTTTTGTTCACTCTGAGGCCAAGGCCAGAAGCAGTGCCTTGAAAGAACCAACTAACGGCCACTTAATTGCAAAGAGCTAACAAAAGATGTAGTACCAGCAACTACACTCAGAAAACATCCCAAGCATAACTAAACCATCATGGTAAAGTGCGGTAAATGGTATCTGCCCAGTAAAACCCTACTTTGTCCGATAAGGTAGGCAATCATAGATAATTTTAGGTTGGCCACTGGGGAGGAACACTCATTGCTCATATTTGTATAGATGAGCATTTTAAAATTTGAATGAGAGAACTTTAGTTTCTTGATAATTAGAATTTATTCAATTAAGCAGTTAAAAAGGTTGAAATCATAGTACTAGTTGCTGCGCTCTTCGAGAGAAAAAGCATTCCGAACAGAACTGAAGCCCTATATTAAAGTGCAATGACCAGAGTCAAAGTTTCGCATTTCACACAGTTATTTGATTGAAAGTCTATTGAAGGTTCTTCCGAATATCATCAAAAACAGAACTTGCGGAATATTTCCATACTAACCATTTTTGCAGGAAATTGGCAATACATTTTGATTTAAAACGAGACATTTCAATCATGAAGATATTTAAAGATATTCCAGAACAGGCTACTTCAAAATCATAACACCCATTTTCCGAAACGATTCCCAACGAAATTGCTAAACATTGCCATTTAAAATTCAAGTCTCTAATGGCACTGGTTCTATTACTGTCAGACAGCGAGAGAGGGCTTAGAATAAATATCTTGAATTTGAATTTCAACCAGCTCATCAATTCATGTTCACTACCACTCAGTAACACCGACTTGTACATTGAAGTGGTTCGTTTACCTAGGACTTTGCTCAGGATCAGATTTAAGAATACTTTTATTACCTATCATAAACCATGTATTAATCTTGTTTTATGAGTTCACTTTGGTGCACCCAGACTTAGAATAAAGTTCATAGCCTTCTGGCCACCAGTCTAATTCATTTATAACTTCCTCTAAAGCTTGTTCTGTATAATTAAGATCACCAGCTCTCTTGAATTCATCTTCTACACATTGCTTTACATGACGTTTCTCAAGAGGTAGGAAAGGTACAAAATGATCAATCAGTTGTCTACAGAAGAGAATAAATAGGATAGAACATTATTGTTTGTTTTTGGTTGAAGAAGAAAACATTTTTTTTTGTAAAAATTTTTGGTAAAGCAAGACAAAAAATCTTCTCCTTATTCTCATCTTTTTTATGACTGATTTGTATAATTAGTACACAGAGTGGATGAGGATAAAAGAATCCTGTCTTCACTATTGGAACACACAATCTTCTTATCTTCTGGTAGAAGATTTATTATTGTCCATTTGCCAAATTCCTCCTGATATCAGTGATTTGCTGACTATGGCAGAAATTCACAATGGCAGAATGCCAGTCTTGCTTAGACACCCAGAGAAAAAATTGGTCCCATTAGAAGAAAATTTACCAAATTCACTATTTCATTATAGTCTACGAGTAGAAGTTCCAAATGTTTTTTTCAAGTGTCTGGTAGCAGCTTTACTCTTGACAAGAAGTCAATAAAGTGAAAATACTTACTTAAGAATGATGTCGCTTCCCTTCAATCCACTCAATAAATTATAGGCTGCCATCTCGAGAGGTTTCTGTAAATCTCTCAATTTTATGTCTTCTCTAGGTTTGCCATTTTCCCATTGTTGCTTTGCTTTCTGTGTCAACACGTCTCCACCAATGTTGCTGTAAACGAACGAAAAATGTATGAAGAGATGGCCCGATGGTCAACACATCAGCAGCTCAGGGTGGAGGTGTGAGTTAGAGTCCCGGTATATACGGCTTGTTGCTAAACCATGCCCAACTACTCAACTCGTTTTTAATTTGAAGGATAGGCTCGGCCAGCATTGCAAAACATAGGAAATATGTAGATCATGCCTTTTAACAACAACACTAATCCGCGAATTACTTTGACGTTTTGAAACTGGCAGAGTGCCAGATACTCTGCTACTCAGACACTCGAAGAAAATGGGTTCCATCAAAAAAAAAATTTAGCAAATGGACAATATTAATGATATATAATATTGATTATTATATTAATGATTATGTGGGTAGAAGATTTAAATGCCTATTACTCTGAGGAAAACGGAATACAAAGGTGATTGGTTTGTATGGACTCAGAAGACATAACAAAAAATATGAAACTGTACAAAAAGCTTCTCAAAAAAAATCATCAATACTGCTGCGTTTTCATAGCTGAGTATTGATGACTTTTTTGAAGCTTTTTGGCAAAATTTTAGAAAAATGACCCCACCTTTAGCTTAAGAAAATGAAATAAACATTTAGGACACCCAAAGAAAATCAAGATCCTGTGACCATGCGCTAATCTTGTTCCCTATAAGTGTTCGCTTGTATAGGGTGTTCCACTCAAATGATTTACTATAATAAAAATTGTCATATACAAGAGTTGGAAATAGCATTTAGAACAGCAGAATGTGATCCGTACTGTTAGCACAAAGACAAAGTAAATAAAGAAAACGATAGACATTCAAAAAGACCAGTAAAACAGAATAATAAAAACCAACACTTCATGGGTCATTCCATCCTCACTGAACAGCCCAAAAAAACCACTCTTGTCACATTGTAATCCTTCTTTATTCAGACTCCAAAAAGCCAGCTCACACAACAAACTCCCAATGTTTTTTGAGAGGTGAATGAAAAACCACATGTCTGTACTTGTATATGTAAATCAGTAAACAGTTATGCAAAAACCTTAATCACAGATTCGAAACAAGTATCTGCATGAGAGTATAGCCTTAATTTTGCTGTTTGCCCATATATCGGCAGATCACAAAAGCAGCCGATAACATCGGCCAATTGAAATACACATACAGGAAAGCCGAGTTTTTTTAAAATGATGCGTTTTTTGTTCGAATGGAAAAATTGAAGAATATTTTTTGCTTCCATCGAAGGAAATCCCCAGCAGATGTAATTCACATGAGATGGAATCTTATTCCATCCTCTCTCCGCAAAAATTGCTTAGCAACACATCAAAATGTCATATGTTCATTTGCCTTTCGTATGCAATAGACCTGTTCTTTCATTATTTTTTTTTTTTGATTTAAATGAGTTTGCGGGTGAGATAAATATTTTTTGGCCAAAAATGTCAAATGGCAAAAAAAAAATTGAGCTCTACATGAGATCATTGTTTTTTTGTAATCTTAGTTTCCACCGCACGATAGAAAATGAAATCCCATTTTATATCGATTCTGACCTTATGAAGATGAATATATTCCTCCTGAAATCCACACCGTCAACTTGTGTGTTGTGACCAAGGAACGGTCTCAGCACATCGATCATTCCTTCCGGCATATGATCCATCTCATCGAATATAAATATCGATCTATCACATGCAGACACATTATGGTAAATCCAGGAATGAAGTTGGTCCTGAAAAAAAAAGTCACATTTAGTCTGATATGATTCATAATAAAATGTTCAACGACGGTGTTCATCGGCCGATGTTATCGTACTATCGATGATGGCCGAATCTGATATCTCAGTATCAGAAGAACTTATATATAATGCCATATTTTCTATTGATTAATTTTTTTAAATCATCCAAACCAAGGCCCTGAACCCGTGGCTAATAGTAGGCAGGCAAAGTTAGAGTTGTTTGGAAAGATTCGATTTTTCAAAGTTATTACACCCTGGGTAGAGTGGGTGGATATGGAGTAACGAGCAAGACTTGCGGGCACTCTAACCAGAGATCTTTAACCTGCGATGTCAACATGATAACCACTAGGCCATCGAATGGTGCCTGAAAAAATTTCTTTGATTGAGGAAAACAAAAAATATATTATCCTACCTTATATTCTCCCACTTTGCTTGCATGTTTAAAATGCAGTTCAGAATATAAGAAATGAACAAAGTTACTTCTCTCTCCCACTTCGTACAAGTGTTTGACTATCATCTGGGATACGTAACTTTTGCCACCACCTGTCCAACCTGGAAAACAATAAGGAATATTAAGCATTTTTTTTCAATAAACTTCTGTCTGGTGTTAGATGCAGGGTAACATAGTATTGTTTTGCTTTGGGTGTCTGGAATGTTCATGTCGATAACCTTCGGAAGAACAATGAGCTTCAAAACCATCGATACTGCTATTTCATAGCAGTTTTGATGATTTTGACTCTTTTCAACAGTTTGGTTGCTACCAGACACTCAAAAACAGACATTTTTATCTTCTAGAAAGACATATATCATGATTTATTGACCATTTGCTTTTTTTTCTTCTTTTGAAGCCCGTTTTCTTCAGGTGTCTCAGTAGCAAAGCAGCAGGTATTCTGTCAGCCTAGTTTGATGCAAATCCAGTTTAAATAAGGGAATAGAAAGTTTTTAGCTTGTTTATAAAAATATTTCAACACAATTGTTGATATTCATTTCTGAGCATAGTATAAATATTACCATGGAAAGACATTACTAGTGGTTTTCTTGGATTTTTATCTGCAACATGTCCCTTGATTGCGTTAACAATGATAGGAATAACTAGATGTTGTCCATGAAGATTTTCTTTCAAGTCTTTCTCAAGGCCTGAAAAATTATCATCATTAGAATAAAATAGTACAAGCATGCTTTTTTCCAGAGTTTGGACAATATGTTTATTCATTTTTTTCGAGGATATTTATTTTTGTAGAAAAATCCTGAAACAAGCCACATTTACAATAAATGGAACTGGATAGTGCTGCAAAATAAGACTGGTGAAAGTGCTGTCATAACGTCATATTTACAAAAAGTCTGGAGGCCAAATTGCTAAAACACAACTTTCTGTGCCAATTAACCAGATGATACCGAGATTTGCCGGTGTATTCAGTGTTTATTCTGTGACAGTTAACAAAGCTGAGTGGTTATCATGTTGGCGTCGCAGATTGAACATCTCAAGTTTGAGTCACCAGGATTCCTGGGTCGCTAATCCATGCCATTAATTAACCATAGTGAAATAACGGGTCTAATGAAGTTTAGTACCATATTCCCAAATGTCATCAAAATAAAAACTGGCAGAATATTCTCATCCTGACAAGGGGGCGCCAATGTTGCAAGCATCTGGCATTCTCTCCCTGGTTAGGATGAGTCGCTTGCAACATGGGATATTTTATGATAATCGGATATAGGGTACCGGTACTGAACTTCATGAGACCCGTAATAACTTGGGTAAGCTATCCCAAACTGTAAAAAACATAACTTTCCTACACTCCCACCCTCTTCGCCTATAAGAGGCGGGTCTCATGAAGTTTAGTGCCATATATCCGATTATCATAATAATTCCCCATGTTGCAAGCGACTCGTCCTAACCCGGGAGACAATGCCAGATGTTTGCAGCATTGGCGCCCTCTAGTTAGGATGAGAATATTCTGCCAGTTTTTATTTTAATGACTTTCGGGAATATGGTACTAAACTTCACTAGACCCTAAAAGGCTATCCTGTATCTGTACAGGGCATTGGTCTGAGTGACCTGAATTTTTAGTTCACATTTACAGGAGGCACAAAGAGCAAGGAATGGTGATCACTGATCGTTTTTTTTTTTTCGGTGACTGAAAATGCCATTATATCTAGACTATAAAACTTATAACGTTATAGCTCAAAAGTTACCTATACAGTATATTTTCGAACATTAGATTTATTTTGGATATTTCTAACTTTTTATTTGAAAAAATATGAATCATACATCACATCACGTTTGCATCGCACACATTGCATGTTTTTAGATTTCCGATCATTCAGACATAACTCTACAGCTCTGAACTGGATTAACACATAATGTCAGGCTGGCTGAACAACTTACAAACCTTTGACATCCAACTTTATCCACCTTTCATTACAACATTCCAGCATTCCGGTGGAGCAGAAAATTTTTCCAGCACTTGAGAAAGCAGCTGCACCCATTGCTACAGCTGCCGAAACGGGATCAACGCCAAAACAAGACCCTATGAGCCCCAGAAACAGGAAAACACCAAACCCGTTCATCTCAGTTCTTTTCTGATGCACCGTATTGTGGGGAACCCCCTAACAAAAGTTTGATCATGAGATCGATCACGCGAAACGAGAATGTAATTCTTTGGATTTGAATGATTTGTGTTGGTATGTGGTGGCGATTCCTGGGTTTCAAAGTTTATTTGTTATTTATTTATATTCCTGCCTTTTATCCATTAGAACCTGTATATAGTCATGTTGGAAAACAAAATTGAATTGAGTAGAGGTGGACAGACACGAGTTTGTCTTGCAATATCAGCCTCATTCTCTCTATTTTTACTCACACCACTAAAACTTAGAATAGGCATGGCCTTGGTTTTGTTTAATTTCCTTTACTAAGCATGCCCGTAAAGTGTCTCTTTGAATTGCCTTTCATGTTAACAGAAAATTCAATATAAGTTTTCCAATATAAGTTGGAGCAACCGTTTTGCCCTCCCCCACTTTTTCAAGATTCTGAATACACAGTCATAAAGCGCAACCATAAACGCCATATTTCTTTTCCACTAAGTACTGATGTATGCCATCTTTCACATTATATGCGAGGCAGTTCTCTCGCTAATAATTCCATATGAAAACGGACCATTTCTCATATTCATAAAATTATGCACCTTAACACTGATATGTTTAATATATTGCACAATTTCATAGGTTCAGATATAAATAACAAAAAGATATACTGCAAATATATATAATAGTAAATATACACTAATTCGACACCTTTATAATAAAAGGTTGTCCTCAGCGAAATTTTGATTCAAGCAGTCTCGTTTTTACTGTTGCTCTTAAATCGATTTATGCTTTTCAAATGATATCATATGCCAAATTTTTTGTATTTGTATTTCTGTAATTTGACGAAAATCATACATTTCTTTTGAACATGCAAAATATGGTCAGATAACAGCAATTTCAATTACCTGAAATCTCCAAACAATATTCTATTTATATATTGGACATTCAATACCATTTATACTAAACTATAAGTATATTACTTGCACTACCAATGATATGCAAAAGATGTTTTCATTTCTTTAACATATCAAGATGTTGATCTGAGCAATAGAAAATGAATCATTTACATTTGCGTATTCAAAAACCTGTGACAGTGTGTGCCAAAATTTGAAAAATTCTTGTGGTCTAACTATGTCATAAGTAACAGAGGAGGTGAAATTTCTTTTACGGAACTTCGTAAAATTCACAAAAAGCGTAGAAAACTTTTCAAAAAAAGAGATTTTATGGCCTAGAACTACATAATTAATCATCCTATGTTTTTAAAGTATGTTGATACCATTATACCGATAACTCTGATCGGCAAGTGAGACTTTATGCACTAGTAAAAAAGCAGTTCTGTACCGTATAATGAATATTAGAGTTGATGAAATCACTTTCAAATCGCCCTTGTAAAGAACATCTACATAAACCTTTGTAATGCTGATAAAATAAAAATAAAAGCATTTTCATATCAAAACTTGAAAGATTCATGAAAAACACAAAATCATTAAATGATATATATAGTATTATACTAACACCTCAGTCAATAGGAGAAATAATCATCGGGCGGTATTCTAATACTTCTATGTTGTGTATGCTCTTTATCAGAAAAACTTTGCAAATTCTTGTTCAGTTTATAAAGAAAAATTTTTGCAAATTCTTGTTCACCTGTGTGCCACGCCGACTAAGCACAGGCGATCTGCGCTGAATATTTCTGAATCACTGTATTTAGCATTTACAATTTCATGTACACTAGGAATTGAATCATACTGTAATAGCGTTTACAATTTCAACATTTTACATGAATTTGGAGGAAACTGGCACTTGAATTTGCCGCCGTGTATATGCTATGATATGATGAGTAAAATATTAAAACTAATTGAGGTAACGTTTATTAGCAATCAAGATAAAAATATATAATAAAATAATAGACTTGAATTGATTTCCTGTAATTGGAGTTGTGTTGATAGTTTAGTATTTGAGAAGTGGTGGATGACTTTACTAATATCCAGGGCAGATACCACTCACTGCACTTCATCATAGCGGTTCAGTTCTGTTCGGGAGGTTCTCTGCTCAGAATGCAGTTGCTGGTACTATATTTTGTATTAGCTCTTTGCAATTAAATGGCTGTTCGTTGGTTACTTTTAGGCACTGCTTCTGGCCTTGCACAGAGTGAATTTCAATGAAAGAAAAGTATCAGACTGGCAGAATGCAAACTAACTACTCTGCTACTTGGACATCAGAAGAAAATTTACCAAATGAACAGTATAAATATATGCGACTAGAACATTCGAATGTACCTTTTAGAATGTCTGGTTGTAACCACACATCGTAAAGAAGATTATCATAAAAAGAAATAGCAGTGTTATTGATTTTAAAGCTTTTTTTTTTTTGCAAGAAAATGACAATTTCGAACATCCCAAGAAAACAAAGATTTTGCAACCCTGGAATAGTTTAAATGATATTTGAAATTTTATATATTAATTTAGGGTGTAATAACCTGGATAGGCTAAGCCAAATAGGAAAGATCATATCTTTCCAACAAGCTGTAGTACCAGCAATTGCATTTTAAGAGGAAACCACACCAAACTCAACTGAATCACTATGGTAAAGTATAGTGAGTGGTATCTGCGCTGGGTAATAGTAAAACCATCTACTATTTCTTTCAATTATTAGCTATAAATACTACCCTAGCCACAACAACACAAACTGTTTTTTAAAGAACGAGAGATAAAATCAAAAATTGCAATAACATTGATTCTGGTTGCGAAATATATAGACAGCATGGTTCATCTGTGACTCCGTGTGGAAAATGAATAAAAAAACATTGCACTTGATCGTAAATAGATAATGTATCAGCAAATGGTCGGAAATATGTTATAATTCAAAAAAAATTTCTTCGGTGTCAGTGTGGCACACATTACATTAGTCTGCTTCGGAGTAGACTAGCATAAAGTGGATAATCATGTTGGCATTGCAGGTTGAAGATCTCGGGGTAGAGACTTGGTGAGTCCGGCTCGTTCATCCATGCCCACCACTCAACTCAGGGTGTAATAATTTGGGTAGGCTAAGCCGAACAGAAAAAGATCATATCTTCCCAGCAATTCTAAATTAAGTTGGCAACTCAGACCCCAGAAGAAAGTGAGTGCTATCAGAAATACAGCCAACAAAAAGGCAATATTTGAAGGTTCATCACTCATAGTGAGATTAAAATGTCTCTTCTTATTGTCTAACATTAATAAACCATATAATATAATCAAAAATCATCAAAACTGCTATGTTACTATATATATATATATATCTGAAAAAGGGTAATTCCACGCAGCATATCAACGACAGGTTTTCATATTTTAAAGTAAAGTATTTTTGTTGTTGGTCTATTTTTTGCGTCCCGTGACATGTGATTGAAAGAACATTGTCCCTTCATTTTTTTATATCATTATTAGTGAGTTTGTAGCTACCTATTTATTGATTCTGATAATCGGGACAAATTAGAAAAAAAGAAAAAAACGGAGCATCTGCAGTCTATATGAAAGAAGTGATTAAACAAGATTGAAAAAATTATTCAAATCAGATTCATCAGGTGTTGCCCAACCTACTAGTCTGCATAATCATAATCCCACTAATAGCTTCGAAAAAGAGAATTATATTCAATAATATCATAATAAAGAGTACTAAATGCCGCTTGTTTGTAGTAAACCTAGTTCATTTTAAGCCCTGTGCTAAGCATCAGCTTCTTCTTCAATAATATGTGTTGCAGTGCGCCCCCTGAAATAAGCAGATATTTCTTCCAACGTCTTTCCTTTTGTTTCTGGCAGTAGGATACCGTGATAAAATACTCCTATTAAACAAATTCCTGCAAAGATCCAGAACGTACCTTGGGTTGTGAAAGTTGCCTGGAAAAAGTGAAAATCTTTTGAATATTTTGAGGGTTGAGGGCTGGGTGTAAATAACCCCACACATAGTACCTGTTGTACATGGCTTACCCAAAAAATTTTTACATGTGTTGTATAATATACATCTTTTTTGGCTCTAGTAAATTGGTATAATATGATATTCTATATACAAAATGCTAATATCAATGACGGTCCTTTGCAGGAGACGCAGGTTTTAAAACATGTGGATCGCTAAACACTTCACAAGTAGGGCTGAGCAAAACCAAATCACTTGGGATCTGAATAATTTTTCGAATCAAATCACTAAATCTTTGTAAATAACAAATATCCCATTTTACAGTTTAACTTGTCTTCATTGTGAAAATCGGGAAATTTATAGTTTGTAGTGTATTATCAATTTAAACTAAGAGCAACAATTTTCATATTTTAACGACGAAATATACCTAATCGATTTCGGTCAAATTTGACCAAAATCGATTGCATTTTCGTCAATAAAAATGAAAATCCTAGTTCACTTAACAAGTTTTTGTTCCTATGAACGATCCACGACTGATTCGAATTAATCGCGCTTCGAATCGAATTGCCCAGTCCTTACTCACAAGTGCAGGCAGGTTGTTCAACTTCTCAGTCGCTATAATTTTCTCCAACGACCATGTTCATAACCTTAATCTCCTGAATGTTATAGTTTTGCCATATATAAACTCAGTTTTCTTCTCCCAGTACAATATATAAAAAATTATATTCTTTTGGATTTACTACATACTACACATGCAGAACAAATCCCCTATTTGTAGATAACAAATCATTTATTTCATACTGACCTGCATATCATTAAATTCTTTTGTAAATACAAATGCCAAAGCCCAGTTAAATCCTGTTGCCAATCCGCTAGCCTTACCACGAGCTCGAACTGGTATAATTTCTGATACAACCAACCAAGGTATTGGGCCAAGACCAATCGCAAATGCAGCCATGTAAACAAGTAAACTTGCAAGTGCCAACCAGCTCAAACTGGATGAAGCTGGAAAGGAAAAAGATTGGTGTATTAAGATACGATTAGAAGTTTGATTCGTTCCATTTTTTCCTTTCAAATTGTAATTCACTTGAAAAAGAAAGAAAAGTAGGGAGCATCAAAATTTTGTATATAGGCGTTTTGTATTATAGGCGTCCAGAGGATTTGTCAATTTCTTCAAAAGGACAAAAAGCTTCAAAACCATCAACACTGCTATTTCATAGTACTGGTCATTTTAAACTCTCTACTTTTTGATCAATACCAGTTACTTGAATGGAGATTTTATAATCTTTTGACTAGTGACTTATCGTGAAATATTGGCCTATAGGTGATCTTTTCCTCTGATGAGAACTTATTTTTTCAGGTGAAAATCTTAATCCATAAAACCTATAGATTGACCTAGTTTTAAAAACTTGCAGATTAACATAATCAAGAATGCGGAATGTGGGAAATGAATTCAAAATATAGAAGTATGCGATGTTAATATGATAATTAGTAAAAAATACCATATAAAGAGGGATGGAATCAATAGAGAAAGGTAGAGAAAAAAATCACCAACTCACAATCATCAAGTTCTTGCATCAAAAATCCGGGGTCAAAATCACCAGTGCCGTTTTTATGATTGGTTGATGTCAATTGAAAATAAAGCCCGAACGTACCAGAACTGAGTGCCATTATACCTCCTGATATAATGAGAAGAACCTTTCGACCTGCGCAGAATCAAAAGAAGGAAAGTTTATTTCATATTATAATAACATAAATCATAACATATATAAATTATAAGACATTCAATGAACACAATGCAAGACTCTTACAAGAACTTTTCATATGAAAAAAACAATTTTGTTTTTTGTATCTTTTATTTAAAAAGAAGAGTCTTCAAAATACCGGGATCTGCAAAAATTTAAAAAAAAAATTTTTTAACACACAAAATCATTTTTTGTATGGAATATGCTACGAGTAAAATTGGGTTCTCTTGATGTCTGAAACTATCATATTAATTAATATCTTCTGATGAATCAAAAGGCTTCAGATGCAGTAACATTGCCACAGCAGTTTTATCGATATGAAGCATTTTGATTCATCTCAGCCTTATACATGACTTTTTGGGTTGTGGGGATTTTTTTTTATAGCCAATTCCGTTGAGGTTCCTCTAAGTGGATTACAGCATAGATTTTGATCAAGTTCTCTCGAGAAATTAGTTTTGTACAGAATGATTCCCAATAGGAATGGAAAATACTGAATGCTTTTTTATAGCCAATCCTCTAATCCAAGCAACAAATATTTATGGTTAGAGTCGTTGAAGATGATATGATCTTTCCAGTTCGGCTTAGCCTACCCAAGTTATTACACCCTCGGTTGATTTTTTGGGCATGGATTAACGATCCAGACTCGGCGGGGCTATTATTCCAGAATATTAAAATTGAATCTGCAATACTGGATCCTATTTTTAAATACGATCGTGTAGTATTTAATCTTGCGCCAAATAGGCCATCCTGAACATTCAGGCCGAGGTTTTTCAATTCAATTTCAATGAAAAACACTCAAATTTTTAAAATTAAGCGAAAAAAGATATTATCCAACCTACAAATTTCATTTCTCACCTGCTTTATCCATAATAAGAGTCGCAATGAATGTAGAAATAACTTGCATTAAAGCAACTAATATTAGAGCAATATTTTGCATCGTTTCTGACGTGAAACCAGCTTTCTGTTAAATATAAATTGATGAAATGTTACTACGTGCATTACTGTTATTTGGTATGATTCGATAAAGGCTTTGGGCAAAGACTCATTATGCTCAAATTTTTTTTTTCACATTGATATTCGTTATATGCAAGGCCCGAGGCAATGCCTAAGAAAACTAACTAACATGCACTCAAATAGCAAAGGATCTAGTGCTAAAGAAAACACCAGCTATCTAAGTGGAAAACGCAGCCGATGGAACTGAACATGTGCGAGTGAACTGTGCAAGAGCACTGAACTGATCAAGTGCATTGAGTTGTATCTGTTGCCCTGGGTGATGGTAAAACAATCTACCTCTTCTTTGCATCTTTTTAGTCACCTGTTCCATCATGCATGAAATATGCTAAGACTATTTCAAAGCCCATAACTACAAGGCATATACCAGTAGTTGTCTCTCAAGACACGCAGGAAATATGTTAGCGCAAATCTAACGCCTATAAGTCCAAGGTAAAATTTTTATCAAATGCAAAGAACAAAACTTACTCTGAAAATAGTCTTTGAATAAAACATGACACAATTGACTCCACTTCCTTGTTGAAAGAACATCACACCCAAACTGAGCAGTAATGGAAATCTTATGGATCTTTTACTCAACAAATCGAACCACGAAACAGACCCTGTGGATTTCCCCAAATTGGCTTCTAAATTCCGAAGTTCCGATTCTATATCAGCCTGTAAAGAAAAACAATAATTATGCTAAAACACAAAAATTTATTTTATATTTAAAAAAAAGAGGCTTGATTATTGAAGAAATACTATATACACCAATACAGTCAGCAGACATACAATTAAATGCAATCCATCAGTAATCTCATTTTCGTCTAAATCATTTTAGGGAAAACTTTTTTCGACTGGGACTAGAGCAGGGCAGTATATAACGTAACACGTAGCTTACCGGCGACGATATGCCGGTATAAAATATACCTGCCGCACAGGTCTAACTTGAATGATATCAATTCAAAGTGCATTGTCGGAAGCAGTATCTAAAGGTAACAAGTAACGGCCACTTAATAGCAAAGAGCTACTATAAGATGTAGTAACAGCATCTCCACTCTAAGCAGAAAACATTCCACACAGAACTGAACTGCCATGGCAAAATGCAGTGTGATATCTGCCCTGGGCGATAGCAAAACCATCACCACTTTTCAGCCGTACCAAAATACAACAAAACAACTCACACTCTGGCCTCTCAAGATAGCCAAAGAATGCCTTGATTGTCTTCTATGCTGATGTGAAGGGGGTAAAGCCTTCTGTTCTTCAATCTCCCGCATAAGTAGATATCTCGGTGTCTCAGGTACAAACGCAGTGAATAATGTTAACAATGCACAGGGCACAGCTGAAGCTATTGCAAGCCACCTCCATGTTAAAAAGATCCCTGTGAGGTAATGAAATGAGGAATATGATAAGATTTCATTTTTATCCTATAGGAGGAAATCCAGAATACAGCTTAACATTAAGGCAAACCACTACTTTTTGCGCAGAAATCAGTTCCTATTATGTGCGAAGGTTTTTGCAGTGAACAAGGCATAGGTGAGATCAGATTGTCATTTACTTCCCTACTTAGACAGCCAAAGAAAAGGGCGGCGATCCAACTGTATAAGAAACTGCAATGCAGTAGCAGTATTGATGATTTTGAAGCTTCTTTGTCCAACCGTAGAAAATGACATAATTATGGACATTGGAGGAGAAGCAAAATTCTGCCACCCTGGGTGAGATGTCCAACAATATTCTTGCATATAAGCATCAGGACGGCATTTTCGAACCCCCCAAGACATTTAGAGACGCATGACGCGAGGCGCGATGGCCTAGTGGTTAAACATGTTGGCATGGCAGATTGAAGATCTCGGGTTCGAGCCCCGGCGAGTCCGGCTCGCTTATCCATGCCCACCACTCAACCCAGGGTGTAATAACTTGGGTAGGCTAAGCCGAACAGGAAAAGATGATATCTTTCCAGTACTTGTAACCCTGTCCGTCTATAAGTGGCCGCTGTTACAGGGCCTTGGACAGGGTGATCCACTCTAAGAAGTGGCTATAAAAAAAAATGACACAAAGCGTATTCCTAATGTCTATATTGATTGAGCTGAACGCAAACTGTTCACCCCAGTTTTACCTGATTTGAATGTGGAACTCTTTATTTAAAAAAATATATCTATATACCATAAGTATATACTTAATTCATTATGAAGTGAAAACAAAATTAAAATAAAATTTCAAAATGCACCAAAACTTTGAAAGACTTCTATGAATCAACTTGATTTTTGAGTATCGATTAACTACATTTTAATATTTTGGCAAAAAATATGTAAATTACTAGTAAAAATAATAAATAATAGAAAACAAAAACTCATGAAAATATCCGTTATCCTTGCATGTTATTGAACAAACACACATAAAAGTTATTTCGTAAATTACTTCCTGGCCAACAAGGTCAATGGTCAACACGGCCTAAACTGAACAGAGTATCTATTAAATAGAGTCAGAAGCGAATAGAATAATTTACCCTAAACATTCAAATAAAAAAGATTGTAGCAAACGAACCGATGCATATTTTTGAAAAAACTTATCAAATGCTTAATTTCCATTTTTTCATTCAAAAAAATATTTAAAAATATACACAGTACATTATCATTCTGATGTGAGCCATTTGATGGCAAACACTTAACAACATTCTGTGATTGCAACTTACCAAGCCCATATGACAACAATATTCCAAATGTTATGCTGAGTTGATTCGCTGATCCCAATAATCCTCTGAGATGCGGAGTTGATGTTTCGCTGATATATGTCTGAAATGAAAAGTATTTAAACTTGAAACATTATTTACAACTAACATGTTGGCATCGCCAATTCGAGTCCCAGCGAGTCTGGCTCATTAATCCATGCCGACCACTCAACCTAGGGTGTATTAACCTGGGTAGGCTGAGCCGGAAAGGAAAGATCATATCTTTCAACAACTCTAACCATGTCCATATATGAGTGGCTGTTAGTACAGGGGGCCTTGGTCAGGGTGTTTAACTCAAAAAGTGGCTAAAAAAATATATAAATTCATGAAGAATACATTTCAAACAAAATGTATTGGCAAATTTCCTGCATGTCAGAACATTCAAATTCAGTCAAAAAAAAAACAAAGAAGTGTTATATGACTATACCAACACCAAGAGCAAATATGACTTGTTGCACTTGATTATAGCAGTTCAAATCTGAATGCTTGGATAAATGCTTTCTATCTAAGAGAGTGGTTACTGGTTCTGCATTTTGTAAAACACTCCCGAGTGAATTAAGCACACTCCAACCATTATGCTCAAGAAGTTTCATGAAATGGAAAACATGTAGCTAAATTGCCATAAAACACAGCTTCTCTGCGAAATTGGCAAAATATGGTCAAATATCAGCAATCTTGTTTATCTGACACATTGGAAAAGTAAGCAAACGGCATTATATTATGATATTATATCTCTTGGTAAGGGATAAAAATGTCTCTTTCAGAGTGTCTGGTGACAACCAGGTTGTATAAAAAGTGTTCAAAATAATCAATACTGCTATGAAATAGCAGTGTGATTGATGGTTCTGATTAACTGAAATGACCTGAACAAGATACTGTCACCTTCATCTGAAATAAGTCAAGTAGAAAAATATTAAATCTAAAAGTGTCATTTATAAATGTTATGTTTTTGTTTTTATTGAAATTCACTCTAAGCAAGGCTGGAAGCAGCTACCAAAGGGTAATCCACAGCCACTTAATAGCGAAGAGATACTAAAAGATATAGCAACAACAACTGCACTGTAAACGGAGAACATCTCAAACGAAACCGAACCATCATGGTAAAGTGCAGCGAGTGGTATCTGCCCTGGGTGATGGTAAAACCATCTACCATTTACTTGAATGTGGAATTATCATTTAATGGGTGGCTGCCTAGTTAGCTCAATCGACAAAAACTTTGGGAATATGCATAGAGCTACGTCTTTATAATGTCCTGGACCCAGCTATGTGCTGTAGAATATAGATATTATGACATTGTGAGATCTCAGTGATATGCATGTGATATTAGTACTGTAATCAATCGATTGACGAATTGAACAGCGTTATCAATCACCTTAGAAATTTAACACAACACTTCATTATTTTGACAAGACATGCAATGATTTCAAAAATACTGAACTGAAATCAGTAACATTACGATCAAAAATACATAATAATTAAAATTATTGTTTTCAATTTGCCAAGCATGAGTCACCCATGGACTGACTGCTATGAATCAAGCTTATCAAATCAGCAAGTTTGAACCTCTAGTCACATGCAAATTTAATCACACAATTTGGCGACTTTGCATTCTTGCTAAACTTGCTTACTAAACTTGACTCAACAAAATGATGGTTCGAAATATTGATTTCGCAACAGCGTGGTATTATGCTGAATTGAAATGCTTTCAATCATGGTTTTCTCTGAATGTGATCCACTATTAGCAAGATTGGGAACAAATCTAAAATGACCAAACCTACAACCACTAATATGGATGGGAGTTATATAAAATAAAAAACCAGAAAATATGCTTGACAAAAAAAAACACTCCATATAGCTTCAATAAAATGCAGTGAGCGGTATTTGCCCTGAGCAATGCTTAACTATCTACTACTATTTTTCTGTTCCCTTGTAGTCAACTCATTCAATAACATGCCACGGCAATTTCAAAGCCGCACTTTTTTTTATTAAAATTCACTCTGAACAAGGTCTGAAGCAGCACATAAAAGGAACTAACTAACAACCACTTAAAAGCAGATAGCTACTAAAAGATGTAGTACCAGCAATGCCCTCTAAACGAAAAACATCCCAAACAGACCTGAACAGTTATGCTAAAGTGCAGTGAGTGTTATCTGCCCTGGGAAATGGTAAAACCACTTCGTTGCTTCTTTTTAATCGCCTCTCACGACACCCAGGAAATATGTTAGAACTATTCTAAAGCCTGTACCTACAGGGCCCAAAATGAACTATTGATTTCTTCACAAGAGCTCCATAGACAAAAAATAGGTATCATGAAAACTCCTTTTAAGCATACTTTGCCGATTGCGTAAATCATTGAAGTTCAAATATATGTTTTAATACAAAATAAAGCAATTAAGAATATTCAAACCAGAATTTTAGATTAACTGTTTAGATAATAACTTACAGGCACAACCAATGAAGCAACTCCACCAGATAATCCAGTTAAAGTTCTTCCCGCAAGTAACATTGGTACATTGCTTGCATATGCCATCAACTAAAATTCAATAAATAAACACAAATCTGTTACAAATGTTATTATTTTATAATACTTTTATTTCAGAAAAGAATATTGAATGGTATCTCCTCGAAGTTGATTCAAATAGGAAAATTAATATTTACTAAAAGGTCAATTGTTTATTCTTTTTGTGGAAAAAGTAAAAAAAAATTGGGAGCATAGCCGATAAAAATCCGGTCTAAAAGCTTTATGAAATCTTCAAAATATGTGATCCGAATCAGTTTAGCACCCGAAGAAATAGGTAGTATTTCTTGTTAGAAGATAAAAATGTCTCCTTTCAAGCAACTGGTTGTAGCTAAACTGCATAAAAAGTTCAAAATCGCCAATACCGCTATGAAATTGATGTAATTCATAAAAAAATTTAGGACTTTAGAGTGCTTCAGTGAATTCTGGAATCAAACTAAAAAAAATTTTTTTTTCATCAATATTCACTCTAATAAAGACTGCATGTGAAAGATCGTATGTGAAAGTCTCCTGAAATCACTTGTGTGCGAGAGATTCATAAATGCAGGAATAAAGGAAGATTAAACAATTTCCGCCCTAAAAGATATTTATTGACACTTCCTTTATTAAAGACATTTGAGTCAATTCTCTTATGGATTTATTTAATTTTCCTAATTCTCATCAAATAATGCACATTTCACTCACCAACATTCCACCAACAAATGGGATCCCACACAACATCGCAGTCAATTTTCTTCCAAAAAAACCAATGAATCCTCCTCCTACTATTCCTCCTGCCATTGCTCCAAGTGTAACCAGTGACTAGAGAAGATAACAGTACAAATTAAAGCTGCCTGCTATTGATTATTATTTAAATGTTCTCACTGTCACCTGCGCTAAATGTCACCGCGGCCGAATGTCAGCTATTCTGCTACACAGACGGCAAAAAAATTGGCCTCATCAGAGGAAAAGTGGGCAATATTTCGTAATATAATCGCTTGCTAGGAAATAAAATGCATCTTTAATAAGTGTTTGGTAGCAACCAAATTCTATAAAAAGATTTAAAATCATCACTGCTATGAAATAGCAGTTGGATGATTTTGAAGCTTATTTATCCACAAGGAAATAACATGTACCGTAAATTTCGGACAACTGAAAAAAGAGTCTGTCATTCTGCGCCAAAACTTCAATATATTGCCAATAAATGTCAATTATTGCTACTCATATAATAACATCAGCGATTAGAGGATTCTTTGATTTCAGAAACTTTTTCTAACTTTGCATAAAGTGAATGTAATTTTTTTACAATTGAAATTCAGAAGCAGTATATGAAAAGAATTAGTTAGCAACGGTTCATATAATGAATATCTATATTAAATAAAAAAAAATTAGTAACTGTGTGGTAAGTAGATGTAGCCAAATTTTACGAACCAATGTTCTAATCAGAAGTATTATAATAAACAAACAAAAAAATTTTCTGAGAAAATTGTTAATAAAGACCTCAAAACTTGATTTGAAATCATCAATACTGCTATGAAAGTTGTAAAAAAAACTGATTTCAGAGAGTTTGAGGCAATTCGATTTTATTTCGTTTTTATTGATAGCTTAGAGTCAATCACCCTAACCAAAGCCCTGTACCAGAAACAACAAATAGATGGACAGGGTTAGAGTTGTTGAAAAGATATGCTCCTTTTTTTGTTCTGCTGAGCCTACCCAAGTTATTACACCTGAGTTGAGTGCTGGGCATGAATTACAAGCCAGACTCGCCAGGAATCGAACTCGAGATATTCAACCTGCAATGCCAACATATTAACCGCTAGGTCAGTTGTTTCATGTAGGCACTGGCTATAGCCTTCCTCCATTCAACATGTCAATGCATTGGAAATGGAATACTGGCTATGAATAAACTTCTATGAAAAATTCTTACCCCAAACCATGAATAATCAGAATCTGTCATAGGAATGGCATTTGCAGAGTCATCATCTTGCATATCAGGAATCATGGGTGAGGACATACCCAAGGCAACACCTAGACACAAAGAACCCAAGAGCATAGCACCGCATGAGAGATATAAGTTCTTGTTACTGACGACAGCAACACTGAAAAAAAATATATATTTAGGAAATAAGAATGTAAGGATAAAAAAAGAATAGAAATAATTTTTATCCTTGAAAATGAAACAGTTAACTAAACTTAAAACTTATCCATATGCAATTGTGGTGAACCACGATTTCTCATTCATTCCGTACTCGTTGTTGATTTGCCCAAACCAGAAAACAGAAAACAATGCAAGGTATTTTTATTCCGCGCGAGTGCGAAGCCGAGAGTATGGCTTAACTAAATGGTGAACCGTGACCTCTTGTGCAGATATCAGTTCAGAGGATCAGGATTTTGTCTAACCATTCAGAGATATTTCCTAAGTGGTAACCTTCAATCCTGTGAACCAGTTGACATTCAATTTGTATCGTGGTCAATTCGTACCAGTATGTTTTTTATGGGTCAATTCGTACCCGAAAATACAACACTTGAGTATTCGCACCATTGAAGCAAATTATAATTTAATTACAGGGAAAGCCACAAAGGGCTGTTCAATGGGTGAATATATTCCTCTAATATTTACTTACATATTTCATGTATTAAATAAAAAAGATAAACAAGTTTGCAAAAGGCAATCGATTTTTGAGGCTGTGGAAATTGAAGAGCAGATAGTTTTACAAATCCGACTGGAACCAGATTTTAAATGCTTATTCTGGTTGGGGTGTTGTGACTCTTTCTCTTTTAAATATATAGTTGAAAGCTATATTCTATTGTAAATTCATTACTGGGGGGTAGGGGCCATTTTGGTTGGATCCTTCAAGATATTAGAATTTTATAGAACCAAAGAGCTACTAAAAGATGTAGTACCAGCAAGAACCAAAGAGCTACTAAAAGATGTAGTACCAGCAACTGCACTCTAAACAGAACTAAACCGTCATGGAAAAGTGGGGTCTCATGAAGTTTAGTACCATATATCCGATTATCATAAAAATTTTCCATGTTGGAAACGACTCATCCTAACCCGGGAGACAATGCCAGATACTTGCAGCATTGGCGCCCCCTAGTTAGGATGAAAATATTCTGCCAGTTTTTATTTTGATGACACTCGGGAATATGGTACTAAACTTCACTAGACCCGAAAGGTGTACTGAGTGGTACTGGGTAACTTACCTGCCCTAGGGGATGTCAAAATCACTTCTTTGCTTTCTTTTAGTAGTATCTTACGACAGGCAGAGAAAATATCTTTGGACTATTCTTTGGACGCCACCATTGTCGCAAATTATTACTGAAGATAGGAATTTACAAACAGAGATTTTTAGGGTACCAGTATACAGGGTACTGATCGACCGATTGCTCCTAATGAAATTTTGGCGTGGCAAGGCATCCAGCAAGCCTCCCGCACATAGACTAATAGCATTTATAGGTTAAAAATTATTCCGGGTAAGCAAGCCTACAATATTACAAAAGAATTGAAAGCTTCACTCACTTCCCCAATAAAGGTTCTTCAACATTTATACTCTTTGTGGAATCAGCTTTCATCAAAGGCGTTTTCTCTTCGTCCGAACTTGACATCCTGCTAGCCTATGCTTATCGTAGAACAAAAACTAAACATAGAATTTAATTAGAAGAAATTAACAATGCCTCAATTTATTCGAAATAAACTGGGTCAAAATGCAGACAAACAATGTGGCGAAATGGACTTTGCTCAGCAGGCTGCAGCCAAACGCCGGTTCGGACGAGAGGTCAACAACCGAGTGAAGTCACGCGGAACGAAGGAGTGCATTTATTTCGTTCATTCATTGGGTGATGTTTTGAGTTGAAAAATGTCATTTCGGATCTGGCATTAATCTCACCGATAATTTTTCGTAATATTTGTGATTTGTGCCTTTTTTGCCTTTACCGTTTTTCTGTTTTACCAATCAAATTTCAGAGTGTATCGCGGGCTTTCATGTTGAATCACGAGCTAACGTGAATAAAACTTCCTGTGTGTCTTTAACAGAAAAAATGCAATATGCATGTGTATGTATGTATTTATTTTGCCTTTTAGCATGCACGATAACAGTATAAAATATACATTCTTATATAAAAGGTCGGGGAGTATGCACAAGACCGCATGGGCCTAAAACCCAGTGTGACGGCATTGACCCTGTAATCGAAAAATGAAAAATAAAGCAAATAAAGGAAAAAGGAAAGCGGGAAACTGACAGGACACATGACAAAAGAGATTAAAAAAATATATAACATGGACGGACAACATATTCCTTAGGTTTTTAATAAATATGCATTTAATGACGCATTAAACGTCCTGGTTTCGAATTCCGTTAGGGATGATTATATGCGAGTAGTCTGGTGCACGGTGTTTCATATAATCTCTACTTACGGATTCCCCACCAACCGGTCCCGTGCACAGGAAGAATGAGAAATATGATATGTCAAAATCTTCACCAGGAGGTGCAAACGGGGTCTTTAATTTCTCTCCTTAAATTTTTTGATGAAATTATGGAAGTTATGTCCCAATCTCAATTTATGAAAGATTCTGGAATTTCATATAAAAATATCTTTGGAATGCGCCAAATTTTTCGTCTACAAAGCAAAATCACAAATATAACATAAGGTCTTATTGCTATTGCTCCCCAAAGTGTATTTTTGTAACAAAAGAATCAAATTAATTTCGCGCAAGTTTTGATACAGAAGTGGTTTTTATTTTTTGACTCTTCATCAGAATTTGACACTTTCCGCTGCCACTTTGGGTGGGTAATTGCTAGGGTTATCGATTCGCGATATTCGAATCATAACCTATCCGATTCGATTTCTGCAACAACTTGAAATTGACAAAATGATAATTTCATTTTTTTTTTTAAATAGCTGTGGATTTTGGTGTAAAATATAAGCTGATAAGAAGATGTCTTTGTTTGCTTATTACATAACTCTTGATTCAAATATTCGGTTTGGGAAACCACAAAATATTCGATTTTAACCACTCCTAGTAATTACTACATATGACCGACTCATTTTTCCGATGACTGAATAAAATAGCGATTGTTGACATCTTTTGCTAAGATCTACCCCCTTCATCTTTGCTGTGCCCCACGTAAGCTTGAATTTAAAATTATTTTATGACGAAAATATTAGTATTTTTCGGTAAAATAAAGTTGTTGACAGTGTTCAGCTTTATTTAAAACAATCATTTGAATTCTTGCGTTGGTTCGACTTTAGATGGTCGATGTACCATCTTAATTTAAATTTTTAAATTTTATCTACTCCCAAATATTTTTTGCAGCTTCGACTATGATCATGCTTGCCCCAAACACAGAAAATAGGCTTTGGGAAATTGTAAATACATACTTGTGGAATAAGGCAGAGTGTTCTTAACCAGGGGTACGAAGCACCAAAGCACGGGGTAAGACATGCAGAGTGAAATTATAGGCTATTTAGGCACATTTGTGAAGATGCGGAATGAGTCACTTACCGCGTCACTTACCGCTGAAATTTTACAAAGCTTTCAAAATCGGCTCTTCCAGAAAAACCTATTGCAATAGGTTACCATATTTCCCATCGACATATCTCGAAGATTGTATGCATGTGTCTATCTCATAATGTAAAACAACCTCGTTTCAACATGATCATTGACGGAAAGCAGCACCAAAAAGCCATTGGTAAATTGACTGATCGACTTGAATTATCATTTTTAATGCATGCATCCAACACGTAAGTTATAATTATGACAACTGAGTTTAATTGCTATTAGTACAATTTTAGTGTTTATTCACGTCGGCCATTGTAGACGTGGGTACGAGAAAAATTCATGTAAAAGCTCACAGGGTACGAGCGCGATTTCAAAAGGTTAAGAAACACTGGATTAGGGCCTTAATTTTAAAGATCTTACGTAAGCTCAAACCACCGTGCACCGGCGAGGCGTTCAGGTGACCTCTCGCACATAATCATCATCCTTCTCGGGATTCAAACTTGCGTCAAGACGATCAGAGAAGCGTAGCTAAAAGCAAATATATATATTTATATATTGTATAACATTTCTGTTTTACCAGAATAGGATAAAATTTCATTTTTATCCTGTGGGAGAGGAATGCCGAGAATACATCTTAATCATATAGCAAACCACGACATCTCGTGCAGTTACCAGTTCCGAATCGGGGTGAAGGTTTTTGGCGTACCATATTTCTCATAAAACTACTTAAGGTATTACGCGTCTAAATGTTTCCAACGTACAAAATTTTTTTAAAATACTGCCCGAATTTCGTCAAAATCATTCTTGCATGACATGCTTACGGACAAAGTGACGTTTACAACGGTGAATTTGTAAACAAAACCACCATAAAGAAAACAGCATTTGAAGATTTCAAATGACGAAGAATGCTGAACGAATAGGATCTCGCGTAAGCCATCAGTGGCATAATCCCAAGACACTCAAGATAACAAACAGTGGCACTAACAGTTACCCCGTTTTTTACTTTACATGATTGGCTTGTTTAATAACTTTAAAATTGATCTATATTTCAAGTGAATGAACTAATACAATACAATACGATACAACAGTGAACGACATTCCATGTTGAGGAAGTGAAGTCCGACCTTAATTATTCTAATATATTTTATTAAAAAATTTCTGGCTTTTTCACTTCTCATTAACAGCGAAGCCTAAAATGCCAAAATATTGAAAGATTTTTTCAACGATACCAAACGACGAGAAACGAGCATTTAAATATTTAGGCGAAAATTTTATTTAGATAGGATTTTCAAACGAGACGAAGATTCGAAACGGCGAGATTTAGGCATGCGCCTATGAATTTTTTAGTTGAAATTTTCGTCGTACTATGAAATTTTAAAAGTGACGATAGATTCCAACATGAGATGAGATGGTTATTAAAAATTTCTACGTCTTTTATGTCATTTTGGAATTTAGAGGGATTTCACCTTTTTTAGTCGAGACAAAGATTGCCGAAAAATTGACATTCGTTTTTTTTAGGATTTGGTATGCGCCTTGGCTTTTCACGAGTTTTACGTTTGCGTCGTAAACGGCCCACCATACAAAAATTATTGAAACACAAAGTCTGAGAGAACCAAAAGGCCAAGCGAGCAAAACGGTCGACGTCGACGGTAGTTCGTAATCCGGAACGAAACGTAGTGACGTGACAACACAGAACAGGTTAATAAACGAAATTGCTCGGCGAGAAGTTTTGTGCAAGAATTGCAGGAAATGCGTGGTTTGCCTTGGTTCAGTTGTCATTCTTCGTCATTTCTTTTTACAATAATAATAATTTCCTCATCGATTCGCTGGCTTCGTTACTACGCCGACTTTGAACTGGTTAGATCCAGATGAATATCTGCATGGCTTGGAGAATATTAAGTAAGTTACCGGTAAAACTCTTCGGGGAATTTGCAATCGCAGATAAACCTGTAAACAGCAAGACTGAAGAGCAGAGTTCGGCCTAAGTACCGGTACCTACGGTAATCAAACCATTTTTGGGCTATACAATACGTTGGCTCTGTACTACGCATTACGAAACCTATTAAGGTATTCAGGTATTGACCATACTGCATGTTGTCTATTTTTTTCAATCTTGCAAACTTTTAGGCTATCAAACGTTGCCATGAGCAGTGAAAAGTTTATCTAACTTACCATTCAGACATGGATTAATTATTTTTTCCTATGTGGAAGATAATTTTTTTTATTCAACTTAATGATTAATTTCATTTGTATATAGTTTTTTTATGCTTTCTATTGTTACTGTTTGATGAAAATAAGCCTATGCCTTAATATACTCTCCGTTTTTCTCTGCAAAGCTTAATCAAACCATACGATCACTACTGACTGCGTATATTTCTGTTTTACCAGAATAGGGATTTCATTTTTATCCTGGGCATGGAGCCATGGTCTCCTCTCACCAACCTCTCGCTTTTTTCGTACCTCTGTTGTGTGAAGTTTTTCCAGTTGCTTTTTGTGATGAAATATACATTGATGAAAACTCTATTTTTAGGGTTAAAAAAAGATTTTTTGCCTGACTGGCGATTATGACATCATAATTCATAGGGAAAGTTTTTGCCTGACATCGATTTATGACATTATAATTCCACTTTGGTTGAATTTTTAAATTTTGGCCACCCCCTCAAAAACGGTCGATTGCGGCCGACGGTTTCAAGGTTCTAAATACGCCATTGCATACAATATGGAGTATTGATTTCTTTGTGATTAAGTTATAATACCTCAAACTAAGAGTAAATCATTCAATTTATACGAATGGTGAATAAAATGGTAACTATGGACAGTAGCTTGCATGCAGACATGAGCAGATAATATCAAAACAGTAAAACGTGGATTTGAGCAAAATTAGTTGTTTTATCTTCAATCACTGACTAAAGATAGTCTAATATGATAATTATTATCTCTCATTCAGATATTGTGGGCATGAATCGCTCACTGGTAGTCATTTTTTTCATTTATACTTATTTATACTTTCATATTGTCATATAAAGAGTCGTTAGTCTGATCTGAAATTAGGCTTTCCCTCCAATTTTGTGAATTCTGATGAAAAAATTATGTTAATTACTTTTGAAAAATTACCGGGCTTGCTCAATATGTCAATCTTAATCATGATATTATTTTGATAAAAAGGTTGATTCCATTCCCTGATTAAAAATAGAGTCTAGTGGAGTTTAGTACCATATTCCAGTTAATTAAACTGGCAGAATATTCTTATCCAGAAGGCACGTATGCTATAAGCATATGGCATCTGGTTAGGATAAGTGGGTTCTAACATACACATATGATAATCAGATTTTTTTATGATGAAATCATGATAATAGATATAAAACCAAACTTCACGAACATATGAAATTTTTTATGATAATCAGATATATGATATAAACTTCACGAACATATGAAATTTTTTATGATAATCAGATATATGAAACTAAACTTCACGAACATATAAATTTTTTTTTGATAATCAGATATATGAAACTAAACTTCACGAACATATAAAATTTTTTTATGATAATCAGATATATGAAACTAAACTTCACGAACATATGAAATTTTTTATGATAATCAGATATATGAAACTAAACTTCACGAACATATGAATTTTTTTATGATAATCAGATATATGATACTAAACTTCACGAAACCCAAAAAATATTTATTTATTTCATACTTGATATTATTTGCACTGACTTATGATGCTATAACAAATGATAATAAATTCTTTTATTCTTATCGCGACAGCTTAATTATGTTTGACGTCAGATGAAGTTTGTCCGCTTCAATTCTTAGTATTGTTTGCTTATTATATTTAACAAACGCTGCGTTATCTACGACCTTATAGTTCTATGTGTGATAGAGCAAACATTTACACAGGTTATTACAATACTGAATACTTTGTCTTGTTTTTTAGTCGAGCTTGTGGCCATAGATTGATCTCACATAATTTCAATTATTCATCATTACCTCTTCTCTGCTGAGTGAAAAACAAACCAAAACTTTTTACCAATCATTTTTTTTAAGCGTGAGTCACTGATGGATCGTGCTGTTTATGCGTGGGCCGTCTGTGACATGTGCTTCACACAATAAAATTCCCGATTTGGTTGTTGAAATTGAGATTACCGTTTCTGTTTGGGGGACGCCTTTATAATCAAGGTCATCTGTGAACATTAGTACTGTATATATAGGTTTATGGTTTAATACTAAGAACCTAGTTCGTAAGTAGCGAGTGGTTCGCATAGGTAATTCCATAGTATTTACAAGAATGTATGCTGATTTGTTGAACTGCGTAATGTCTAACTGCCTGCATAGATTTTTAAAACTTCTGATGGTATAAAATACGTCGTTTTTTAAGTTCACTAGTTGTTGTGCATTTGTGCTTATATTGTTCTTTCATCCAGTGGTTTTATTTATGGATGAAATTAGTTCAAGAGTTTTTGTGATTACAAAAATGTTTGGGAGAACTGATCAAATTTCAAAATTTTGTGCCCTCTGAAAATACAAGTCAAAAAGAATTATTTATTTTCTCCCAAGTAATTAATTTTCAACATCAGCGCAATTTTTTTTATCTGAAATCTCTTGACAGTTTTTGATGTTTAACATACGTTTTATTGAAGAGTTTGTTTATTGAAGAGTATTGTTTAGTTTTTTTCTGCTAATTTGAAATAGCTATATTATATTGATAGTGAATTTATTGAAATAGTTGCTAGACAGCTTTGAGAATGTTATTTGAATTGGCTTTCATTGCGATGCAATGTTGGTTTTCAACCGACTGAAGGACACTTCACCTAGATGAGGTCAAGTGGTCATATACTTATCAACCAGTGTGCTTGAAATCAGTTAGACAGCTTTTTGCAACTTTTTAATCTGCTTCATTCATGAGTTTCCGTATTCAATGTTGATATTCCTGCCAAAATTGAAGTTCATAACAAGCACTTTTACGGTTTGTTATAATCACATTAACATACAATTCCTTACTTAAAACAATATTCACTCCAAGCCAGAAATGTTATTTTTCCAAGCATGAGCCACAAATGAACCATGCCTTGGCAGTGTGAGTGACTCATACTTAATAAAACATATTTTGACAAGCAATCATTGAGATAATTGGTAGGGCCGTCGATTTGGGATTCACGAATCATATGTTATTCGATTTTTTGAGTGATCCGAAATCAACATATTCAATAAAGTATAATTCTCAAAAAATTGACATATATTTTGGTGTCAAAACAATTTTCTGAAAAAATCTTTTGTGTATTTATTATAGTATTGCTGATTTTCGTAAATATTATTCAATTTGATTCTGAATCCAACAAATATTCTATTTTGGCCTCCCCAGGTCTGAAGCAATTTAGTGAGTATTCTCTGGGAGTCTCAAACAGATGTTTTGTGGGATGCATTTGAAAGCTACAAAGCTCAAAACGCTATTTCTGTTTTTTTTATAGCCACTTCTTGGAGTGGATCACCCTCACCGAGGCCCTGTACTAGCGCCCCTCATAGACGGACAAGGTTAGAGTTGTTGGAAAATTATGACCTTTCTTGTTTGGCTTAGCCTACCCAAGTTATTACAACCGGGTGGAGTGGTGGGCACGGATTAACAAGCCCACAGGATGAATCAGAAAGCTACAAAGCTCAAAACGCTATTTCTGTTTTTTTATAACCTTCTTGGAGTGGATCACCCTCACCAAGGCCCTGTACTAGTGCCCCTCATAGACAGACAAGGTTAGAGTTGTTGGAAAAATATGACCTTTCTTGTTTGGCTTAGCCTACCCAAGTTATTACAACCGGGTGGAGAGGTGGGCACGGATTAACAAGCCCACAGGATGAATCAGAAAGCTACAAGGCTCAAAACACTGCTATTGAATGAATTGTTTTGTGCTTTTTTTCTGTGTCAGATATATTCAAGGGACTAATTTTTTGGTTAAGTGATTATGATGATAAACAGAATTTTATAGATCTGTGTCTATCAATCGACCTAGGGTATAATATCGTTTCATTCACAGCAACCACTACTGGTCCAAGAGTCATCTGATCTCAGCATGCTCAATATGTCAAATAAATTATGCCCAGGGCTAAATTTCAATAAATGGCCAGTATTATCATTGTAATGAAATTTTTTCAGAATATACCGTACTTAAATTTCCTCATATATTAATTTTTTTTGTGCAAAACGTTTAACAGTTGTTACTAAGTCACAGAAATGATTACCGGTACTCAAATCATCTGAATTGTTTTTAAACTTGATCCTGCCATCGCTCAAGATACCAATGGCTGTGCTTTACCGTGGTGGTTCAGTTACCTTTGGGATGTTTTCTGTTTAAGAATGCAATTTCTGGTACTACATCTTTTAGTAGCTCTCTGCTATCCAGTGACCATTAGTTGCTTACTTTTAGGCACTGCTTCCAGACATGCTCCGAATGGATTTCAATACTGTGGCATCCGTGACATTTAATTCCCACATTCAAACATTGTACCTGTAAAATTTATAACTGTTGATATATTTTCAATCAGCCAAATGTTAATAAAATCGAAATTCAAAGGTTTCAAATTCTAATTAGTGACATAACTTTCACTTCGCTTATCAGTTGTGTCAACATTTGTAGAGAGTGTGCGTGACGGTCGTACAGTTCTACAGTCAACAGAAACTTTGTTCCAGACCGGGCTGACAATTTCAGAGTTATTTTTGAAATGACCATCCTAAATCGCTGGTGGAATTTATTCTAAACTTCAACAAGAATTTTAGGAACTCATACTCTCCTCTCTCCTTCAATCAGTCCGATCTCCATCCCCTTACTTTTATCCTCATGCTAAATAAACAAAGCCCACTTGACTATTCCAGGAATCATATTTATCGTTTGTTTACCTCAAAGTGGAAATGTCCTGCTATATTGTAGGTATGGCAATATTCAAGTTAATTAGGCCTGAGCCGCAACTGTAATGTGTGTATAATATATGATCCTTCTATGGTATCATACTTAACCGTGTCTTTTCAAATAGACATAAGCTGGGTATTTTCCACAACGGAAATGCTTTGGTCGATATAATAATGTAACGTTTTAATTTAGTACCTGTATACAACTTGCTCACATACCATTGGATTTTATTGTAACTGTTTGTTTAGAGGGAAGATAACCACAGTTTTACGACGTGATTATATGATTTGTTAAAATTATGACAGCATTATGTATACAGTACTTTGCTATACAGTTTTAGAAGGTTGACGCCCATGTGTGAGAGTGGACTTATGCACAAAGTTAGTTTGTGCGTTTGTGCATGTGGTGGGTGGATAGGCTGATACAGGCAAGTGGGATGTGCAGATTATTTTTTAATAAAAAGTAAATGACTCTTATAAGAAGGATATTAGACAAAATCTTTGATACCGGAAGGAATTTGATTAGGATTTCCAATAAATTTTTTTGCTCTAAAATAATGTACACACAACTAGACACACATAGTGATATTGTTTTTATTGAAATCCACTCTGAGCAAGGTCTGGAAGCAGTGACTAAAAGGAACTAACTGACGACCATGTAAAAACTAAGAGCTAATTCATGATGTGTAAACGGAAAACATCATAAATGGAACTGAACCGCCATGGTAAAGTGCAGTAATTTGTATCTGCCCTAGATGATGGAAAAACCATCTACCACTTCTTTGCTTCCTTTCAGTCGCCTTCTACGATATGCACAAAATATATTAGGACTATTCTAAAGCCCTGTACCTACAGGGCACAAAATATAATAGTATAGTTATGTGATAGTAGAAAATATTCTCAACAAAAATGAATTGAATTTGGCAAGGATTTTACTGAAAATATGTTAGTCTAGTAAGGCCTAGTTGGGATCGCAGGTTGATGATCTCTGGTTTTTTCATCCATTGCTCAACCCAGAGTGCAATAACTTGGGGAGGCCTTGACGAATCAGAAAGCCCGTGACTTTCTTGCAAGAAAGTTGTTCTTCCAAAACAGGAACATTCTTATAATGGGAGATGTGCCCTCTAGGGTTTCAAAATTTCGATGCTGTATGCAAAAAGATGCAACCTTGGCGAAATAACATGAAGAAATGAAAAGACTTTTTTTTTTTAATTGCGACTTATCATTAGTGACAGGAGGGCCTGTTATCATTAGTGACAGGAGGGCCTGCCTGAAAATGATAAGGCCCCCTGTCCATAAAAAAGTCTGTGTAGGATTTTGATCAAGGCGCTTCATTGGAAAAAAGTGAGTGACCACGGGGAAGAAATTGGTTAACAATTCATTTCAACTTTCACAGATTAGTAATTTATATTTTCTATTTATTTAATAAACTCCATTATGGAGCTTCACGATGCATTGAAATCTTACGATCAAGATCATTTACTGAAATATTGGAATGATTTATCAGTGAAAGAACAAGCTCAACTTACGAAAGATATCAACAAGATTAATATCGATGAATTGAATGGTAATACTGTAGTTTTATTATGAATGATGGTCTTATTACTTGAATGTATTCATAAATATCTCATTTGGATTTTTTAAAACTGAATTTGTATTAAATGGAACAGACTGCTGTAGTGTGTAGCTATCTTGTGCAATACATTTTTATCTCTTTTCAAAGTTGTGAGGCCATTGTACTGAAAAGATAAGTTTTATGGAACTGGAAATAATTTTTTATGCTTCAAGTTAGCTCAAAGTACCAGCATGTTACATTGCTCTTGGGTATTTCACTCCCAACCTTGCACCTTGGCCTCCAGTGAGCAGGATTACTGCAATTCTACCATGTGAGATCTTTTTAAGACCTTGAAAGCAAGTGAATAAGTAGGAACATAAAATAAAAACTGTTCCCGTTCGATTTTTATTTCCTGGTTTGGGCCAATTTTGACTAATGGATGCAGGTACTTCCTTTCCAAACAATTAGGCAGGTATTTCCTTTCCAACCATACTATACATCAGCCATGACAAATTGTATTTGGTAAAGAACGAGTCACAGATGGTCTGTGCCTCATTAACGCAATTAATATTTCCTTTCCAACCATTATCGTCTTATCTTTACACAATTCTATAGTTGCATTTCATAATTTTTTTTCTATTTAGCTTATGTGACCAGAGCTCTGTCGCCATCTAGCAATGGACATACAAATAACATCGATGCGATGATGAAACCTATTCCTCCTGAACATTTTGGAAGCGCAACGAATATGAATGATGAAAATGTAAAAAGATGGGAAGCCTTAGGTAGGACTTATATTTGTTATGCATATAAGTATATATGTATTGTATAAGATCATCCCCACTGCCAAGCGAATTTCTGATTTGATTTCCATTTGTTGTTGGAGAGTTTTGTGGTATTCGAATCAGAAATTTTTTATTTTGACAAGCATGAGCCACAAATGGACCACGTCTCATTGACGTGATCCATCTGTGACCCATACTTAACAAAAGGTGGTTGGTCATAATTTTTTTGATTCAACTATATACATCTTGAGCGTTTCAGCCCAAATGGTGTGATTTGGAATCTTTGATTAAAAGGACACTTGAAATCGTTCTAGTGAATAATCATTATTACTTTTATAGACCCGAGACTTTTACGTAACAAAAGGCTTAAAATACGTTATTGAGCAGAAGAATATAATTGTTGTAATGATTGACATTTACAAAGCTGAAAAAGTATTCACTGAATTTCACTGATGTGGCTCAGCCAATCTGTGACTCGTGCTTTATCAAATGCATTTTGTTGTGGACTAGTGTATAGTATGTTTGGAGAGGAAATGCAAATTGCGCTGATCAGGCACAGTCTATCTGTGATTCATTCTTTACCAAATATAATTCGTCGTGGGCTGATGTATAATATGGTTGGAAAGGAAATACCTGCCTGAATGTTTGGATAGGAAATACCTGCATCCATTTGTCAAAATTGTAACCAACGAGACAAATTAAAATCAAATGGGAAGAGTTTTTATTTCATTTCCCTACTTATTCATTAACTTGCTTTCAAGGTCTTGAAGAGATTTCACATGGTAGAATTGCAGTAATTCTGCTTGCTGGAGGCCAAGGTACAAGGTTGGGAGTGAAATACCCAAAAGGAATGTACAACGTCGGACTTCCTTCTGGTAAAACGTTGTACCAACTTCAAGCTGAGAGAATCAGAAGATTGGAACAGTTGGCTTTTGAAAGGGACTGGAAGAAAAGGAACTATTGTGTGGTAAATTGGATCTAGATTAATAAGATTTGCAATCTTGCAATTTACTTCAGATTGATTTAAGCAGAGTGGCAAAATCTTGTTTTATTTTTATTTTTTCGGGTGTCTGAAATATTCATGCCATTTTCTTCAGATAAACAAAAAAACTTCAAACTCATCAACACTGCTATTTCATAGCAGTATTGATGATGATTTTAAACCTTAGTTCGGTTGCTACAAGACACTGAAAAAGAGACAATCGAATCTTCTGGCCACAGATATATCATGGAAAATTTTTCATTTGCCAAATTTAAAATCATCAACAGTGCTACATCATAACAGTATTGTAAAAATACAAATGGGTGGATTGTCAAAATATCCTCTCATATAGTTGGGAAATTTAAGACCAGCCAGGCTCTAGAACTGATTCTGCCAGTATGAATTAATTACCCCTTTTTGCAGTAATATCACCATGCCACACTATTTAGGTTAGGCTGGATTTTACTGTTTACATGACAAGCGGGATTTTGTTCTACCTTAAGTCGGATTTGTAGAATGTGTGCTACTCAGACACACTATTTAGGTTAGGCTGGATTTTACTGTTTACATGACAAGCGGGATTTTGTTCTACCTTAAGTCGGATTTGTAGAATGTGTGCTACTCAGACACCCGAAGAAAATGGATTTCATCATAAAAAAAAATCAGCAAATAGGCAATATTTTCATGATAAATCTATTGCTAAAAGATAAAAATGTCTCAATTTGACTGTCTGGCGACAACAAACTAGGTATAAAAAAGCTTTAAAATCATCAATATTGTTATGAAATAGTTCTTCGTCATTCAAGTTGTTATTAGTGGGTTCCTTTTACTTTATGGCCTTTTTCAACAAAAAAAAATCATTATGTTTCTAGGTATATAATGACAAGTGAAGCCACAAAGCAACAGACGTTAGATTTCTTCGAACAGCATGGGTATTTTGGGTTGGATAAAAATAATGTAGTTTTATTCGAACAATTCACTTTGCCGTGTGTGGATTTCAACAAAAAAATTATTCTGGCAGCCAAGAATAAGATAGCCACTGCTCCAGGTATTATATATTTTATTCTTGTTAAAGATATTAGGCAGAGGATTAGGGTCATCAGTTTCTTAAGCTCGATACAATTTCTTCATCATCCTGTCATCCTGCTGGCATCAGATAAAAGCAATATTTCATATTTTATCTCTTGCTAGAGGATTAAAATGTATTTCTTTGTTTTGATAGTTTGGTAGAAAAAGAACTGTAGAAAAATTTCCAAAATCATGAACACTGCTAGGAAATAGCAGTTGGATGGTCTGAAGCCTTTTGGTCATCTAAAGAAAATGGTATGAATGTTTCAAACTAGAGCCCGACCGATATTGCAACCGATGCCGATTCCAACCAAACACCACCAATAACTGATGTTTTATCCTACATGAACTCGTTGAAATAAAAGCAATAAATCTTATAGCAAATAACTTATAATGTGGATTTCTGCCGATAGAAGCGTAAAATATTGTGTATCTTCGCCGTATGAACAAAAAAAAGTATTATTTGAAAAGAATTGCAAGCCCATATTTGTATTTCGATTGGCCGATATTATCGGGCGCTTTTGTGAAATGCCAATACATCAATAAACAGAAAAATTAGACTGACATATCAGGTCGAGCTCTATTTTAAACTTTCAAAGAAAAACTATATTCTGTCACCTTAAAATAGATTACACTTTGTGTATGGGCTGGTTAATGGTTAAAACTTGTTTCCCTTAATCTCGCATTAATAAAACCATAATGAAACTTCTTTTTCAGATGGTAATGGTGGACTATACAGAGCGTTACGAGAACACGGTGTTCTTGATGATATGTCAAGACGAGGTATACAAGCAACTCATGTATACTGCGTCGATAACATACTTGTAAAAATGGCCGATCCTGTTTTTGTTGGATTCTGCAAAGAAAAGGGAGCTGATTGTGGTGCTAAGGTGAGTCAACATTGCAATTAGCAGAAATACAGAATTCTGTTTTCCCCCACGCGGCCTGGAATATTTATTTCATTTCCTCTTGGACTTCTAAAATTGAATGTTGATGATAGATCTTTGCTAATGTTAAGTTGGTTTCTTTTGTTTTCGAAACAATATACAAAATTTTAACGACGTTTTTAATCTTCCCACCAATGAAATGATGTATGCCTCTCGTTTATACAGTATCAAAGGGTAGCCCAAATCTAATATCTTTCAATTTCAGATTTAAATTGAACTAACTTCCGGAATCGAATATTTAAATCAGATGGCATATAATATACAAACAAAGGCTATCAACAAAAATCTATTTATCAGCTTATAATTTATATGAAAATTAACACTTTCCAAAAAAAATTCAAAATTATCATTTTATTGAATTTGAATGTTGCAGAAATTGAATTGAATAATTTATGCTTCGAATATCCTTTTTTTTTCTTCCTTCTTATTGAAATTCACCATGAGCAAGGTCGGAAGAAGATTCTAAAGGAACCAATTAACGGTCACCTAATAACAAAGAGCTACTACAAGATGTAGCACCAGCAACTGAACTCCAAACGGAAAACATTCCAAATGGAACGGAACAACTATGGTAAAGTGCAGTAAGTGATATGTGCCCTGGGCGATGGTATAACCATCTACCAATTTTAATAGTTTAGCTACGAACAGTTTGTTTAAAATGTGATTTCACCTAACATTTTTTTTATCGATAGATTTGTTATTTTTCATTTATTTTTATATTTATCAGGTCGTTGAGAAAAATCATCCCGAAGAAGCAGTTGGTGTAGTTTGTCTCGTTAATGATGTTTATCAAGTTGTAGAATATTCTGAAATTTCCTCAGAAACTGCTCACCTAAGAACAGAGTCTGGAAAACTCACTTTTTCTGCTGGAAATATTTGCAATCATTTCTTCACTTTGCAGTTCTTGCAAAATGTTTGCAGGTAAGGGTGAATCAAACTGGTACTTACTATAGCAGCACTTAACACTTTTCGGTTGATTTCTGTAAGCAATATTCCAACAGTAACTGTGGGATTGTAGTGATGAAATTATTTCATTTTTGTTTTTGTTGGCGTAGTGGTTATCCTGTTGGCATCACAGATTAAAGATATAGAGTTTGGCTTGTTTATCCATGCCAGTACAGGGCCTTGTTCAGTGTGGCCCTTGAATGATTGACTAAAATAAAAAAAAGTTGGAATCCACCCTTTCTTGTAAATTATCGTATGTACAGTGAATATACGTATATATATACGTACTTACAGTGAAAGTCTGATATCTTCATTTCAGAAATGAATCGAATCTTTTATTAGATCCTATTTGATCATAGTGTGATAATAAACAAGCAAAGATACCATTTCAAAAATATTCTGAAATGCATCAAATTCAACATATATTTTTTGAAAATATATACTTTTAGAACTCAGAAATAAATCAAATTGAATAATTGTAAATCAAATTGAATAATTGATGAAACTGCAGATACGGACTCATATTCCGTATTTTGTACAACCCTCAAAGGGAGGAATTAAAAAACACTTTTCGTTTCTTGATTGCCTGGCGAACTTCTAGCATGAACATTTCTGGTTGTAACAGCCAGGGCTGTGGAGTTCGGAGTCGAGGAGTCTGTAAAATTCTTCAGACTCTGACTTCTATTATAATAATTTTTTTCCGTACGAATAAAATGTTTCTACCTCCACACAAGTAACTTTGCCAATGATTAGATAGAAATATCCTAATAAAATGGAAGTTTTCTGAGAAAAAAAAAATGATAACATATTGCTCGATGATCTGTCGCCAACTACTATCGGTATTGCCCATATTCAGAGCAGTTTTAATAGTTATTTTTTTTACATAAAATTCATAACAATTTTACTTGATACTTAAATAAAAATATTACGCAATAGTAGTAGTCTGCAGTTTCAAAAATTGTAGAGATGGAGTCGAATGTTTCAATATCAACTCCACAGCCATGGTAACCACTGAACTTTTACCCGAACTTTTAATTCAAATCATTTTTCTATACTGACAAATCAGAATATTTATTACTGTACATCGCCTTCGCAAAATATCAACGGTTTAAAGAGAAAATATACTATCAAAACACTTTAAATTATTTACTTCCATTTTTTTATTCCAGTCGAGCACAAGAAAGTCAGCTTCATCATCACGTAGCAAAGAAGAAGATTCCATATTTGAATAAAGATGGAGAAACAGTGACACCTACCACTCCTAACGGAATCAAAATGGAAAAATTTGTTTTTGACGTTTTCAAATTTTCAGAGTAAGTAATCCTTATCTGGTCTTGAACTACACTTTGGGATATATTAATAAGGCATTGTGGTATTATGGTTACAATATTAGTATATTTTTCGTTTTTTTTTTTTTTGATCAAGATTCCTTTTATAAGTAAATGTTAAATGTTTTTCAGGTATATTTTATATTGCACCAAAATTCTTAATTCATGACATTTTGCATTTTCAGGAGGTTTGCTGTGCTAGAAGTCAAACGAGAAGATGAGTTTTCACCTCTTAAAAATGCGGACAAACCTGATGGGATTGGTGGAGATTCAAACCCTCGTACTTCAAGATGGGCTCTCATGTCATTACATCACAGACTCATCGAATCTGCAGGAGGTCAGGTCGCAGGCCAAAGTGGAAACGCTGTAACTGTTGCTGAGAGGTTGGATTTAGTTTTCTACTTTTTTCAGGATAGGTTTCACAAGATTTATTCTCCAGATTTATTTATATTTTTTTATTGGCATTCATATCAATTAGAGATGAATAAGGTTAATGTTGTGGGAAAGACTTAAAAAACTTTCTATATCAGCTTATTCTGCACAAATTATTACACCTTAGGTTTGAGTAGTGGATTCTACGGCTCAATCTCAACGATATATCCTCAACTTGTGGTGGCCGATGTTTACTACTAAGCCATCATTACTGATATTCAATAAATATGTTAGTAGACATTGGATTATTCCACACTAATTCATGGATTCATCTTAAATCTCTAACCTCTGATTATATTAGTAAAAATCTTTGATATTTTTTATTTTTGGTGTTTCCAGAACTTCCAAGCTATCTTCTTTCTATCATGTCATTCCAAGACAATCTTTTTTTATTGAAATTCACTCTTAAACAAAACGGCCACTTAATAGCAAAGAGCTACTAAAAGATATAGTGCTAGCAACTGCACTCTGAACGGAAAACAACCCAAACAGAACTGAACCGCCATGGTAAAGTTTAGTGAGTGGTAACTGCCTTGGTCAATGGTAAAACCATTTACCACTTCTCTGCATCCTTTTAGTCGCATCTTGCGATGCACAGGAAATACGTTAGAACTATTCTAAAGCCCGTACTTACAGGGCTATTTATAATGTTCAATGTTGCCCATTTGTACTCTCTGACTGAAGTTTACTCATTTTTTTTTGTTTTCAGCTGTTCCAATGCCGCTGGAGAGTATCCAGTGCAAGTTGAAATATCACCACTGTTGTCTTATTCTGGAGAGGTGAAAGATTTGTTAATACTAATCGTTTTAAACCAGGCTTTTGAGTAGTTTTTTAATTACTGTCAAACACTCAAATTGTGTTTTCAAAAAATTTATCATTTTGAAATAACTTTTTATTTTTAATAACTGTCGGAGTAGCAAAGAAGCACTTTCATAACACTATAGTTGTTCGGACAACAAATTTACTCGATTGTAAGCCGCGGCTTATAAAGTTTTTTTTCCATCATGTTTGCGGCCTAAATTCAAGGGAGGCTTACATTTTTTCTTTGTGATACCGATCCTTTGTCTAAACTTTATCTGTCAGCTTTATCAGTCATCAACCCATATAGGCATCGGCACAGTACCGGTATACGCGACTTACATTCAAGGGCGGCTTACATTAAATTTTTAACACTATCGCATGCGGCTTACAATCAAGGGCGGCTTACCATCATTTTCAAAAAATAGAGGTAAATTTTGCGGTCTTCAACGATTTTTTGAGAAGACATCTCCTGATCCGAACCATTTCGTGAAAATTGTTCGATATGATTCTAAATGAAACGGATTTAACTCATTTAATAACATTTATATCTGTTTTCAGGGGCTTGAGAACTTAGTGAGGAATAAGACACTGACATCACCGATCCATCTCACTGAACAACTATGATTTTTGAACATTTCTCCCTTCTGTGCTGACTAGGTGAGCTAGGTATTGTAGTATGTGTGTTATATCGTTATTAGGGAGGTCCAAAATATACGATTCATGATTCGTGAATCCTAAATTATTTGATCATGTTTTCCCAGTGATTCGAAATCAACATATTTGAAGAAGTATACAATTAAAAAATATTTTTCATATTGAATTTTGGGGTTCATTTCGACCCTTTTCTAGCCATTTTCTGGTTGATATCTTCCTCCCCATTTTGCTCTAATCAGGTATGGTTGGTTTGAGTCATCACTATTAACTATTTTTCAGGTAATTGAAGATGCTTCAGCCACTGCTCCTAGATGATTTTTTATTGTCGCCTTCATATTACTGACATCTGATTTTGCTGCAATATTTATCCCTGACTGCATTGATCTTTTCTGGCGGAAATTTTTTTTTGTCATGTATGAATCACTGACGACGCGATCCATCAGTGACTCATACTTGACTAAACAGTTCTGGATCAAATTGTTCTGATTGGGTCAGACTGCATAAAGCATATTTTTTCCTGACAACTAAAGGCCACAGTACACGTGAATTTGTCTTACCGATGCGTTGCATTACATTTCGGATAATAAAATAAAAACGGCAATACACGCCTGCATTGCTTTGCGTTAATCCTGTTTACATGCGTACAACTCTCGTTAGCTTTCATAGCAAAACGTTCTGTTTCATTGGAAAACTTAAGGAAATGCATACAGAGCATTGCGCTTGCGTAAAGCACAAAGGTAAAAGATAACCGACCCAAAAAAAAAAACCCAACCTACGTAAACGTGTAGTGCGGCCTTAAATGTTATTGAGGCTGTTTCACTTAAGTGTGACTGAATTTTGTGGGTAATCACTCTCATTATCTTTGTATTTTTTAAAATTATTGAAAATTGGCTGCTACTGTTAATGACTCTTGAGTCTTTTTAAACTTTACATCACTGTCGGACACTAAAAAAATTGATTTAAAACCTATTTCTGCCATTGGTACAACTCAAATCATGGCTTTTCTAGTAAATTTTCTTCAGTTGCCCAGGGATGCTGTTGTGCTCATTAATTTAATGTTTCGAGAGTATCCCAAGATTTGCCATAGGAAAGAAGAATGTTGAAAGTCGTTGAGTACAGGACACTGATAAACCATATCACTATGACATGATTTATCTGTGTTCCAAGCTATAGGGAAATAGTCCTAATTAACATCGAGGCATGCACGAGATGTAAAAGAAAGTCTTTTGGTCTGACTGAGGATGGATTTATTTTCTTATCCAGACTTCTAAAATTACAAATTGCTCACTGTTGTGTAACCATGATAATCAACCATATTCAAGACAAGAATGTTTGATCTCCTGACTGGGCTATAAAAAAGTAGGCCAAGTGTGGATTAGATAGATACGCGAGTCAGCTGAACCTTTAAAGTTGAAGGGAGAGGACTCATTACTGAATTTGCCGAATAAGAAAAGGGATTCATGTACCTAGATTGGTGGTCCCTATGATTTTACTGCTATAGCAATAATATATACCTAATTTATGCTTTATTATTTTTACCGAGTTTTATTTTTTCACTTTTAGTATCGATAATATTTATGTACTAATCTATTACTTTATAGCAGGAAAATGGGACGTGCCTTATAAAATTAAGACTTAGACAAAATATTGGGTATTTGTTTTATGTTTTTTGATGACATCGCAAATATTTCAGCCTGTTTTATTGTGCCAGAGATGAAAAAGGGATTAGAATTAGGAATTAGAATTTTTGGGCAGAAATTTTATTTTGTCATGTTCAAGTCACTAACGGCGCCATCCATCAGTGACTCATACTTAACTGAACAATTTTTGATCAAATGGTCTGATTGGGTCAGACTGCATGAGGCATCTTTTTTCCTGACAACTAAAGGCCACAATACACGTGAAGTTGTCTTACCGATGCGCTGCATTACATTTCAGATAATAAAATAAACACGGCCTGCATTGCTTTGCGTTAATCGTGTTTACATGCGTACAACTCTGCGTTAGCTTTCATAGCAAACCGTTCTGTTTCATTGGAAAACTTAAGGAAATGCATACAGAGCATTGCGCTTGCGTAAAACGCGAAGGTAAAATAGAACAAACCAAGAAAAAACCCAACCTACGTAAACGTGTAGTGCGGCCTTGTATGTTATCGAGGCTGTTTCACTGAAGTGCGACTAAATTTTGTGGGTAATCACTCTCATTATCTTTGTATTTTTTTGAATTATTGAAAATTGGCTGCTACTGTTAATGACTCTTGAGTCTTTTTAAACTTTACATCACTGTCGGACACTAAAAAAATTTAATTAAAACTTATTTCTGCCAATGGTACAAGTCAAACCATGGCTTTTCTAGTAAATTTTCTTCAGTTGCCCAGGGATGCTGTTGTGCTCATTAATTTAATGTTTCGAGAGTATCCCAAGATTTGCCATAGGAAAGAAGAATGTTGAAAGTCGTTGAGTACAGGACACTGATAAACCATATCACTATGACATGATTTATCTGTGTTCTAAGCTATAGGGAAATAGTCCTAATTAACATAGAGGCATGCACGAGATGTAAAAGAAAGTCTTTTGATCCGACTGAGGATGGATTTATTTTCTTATCCAGACTTATAAAATTACAAATTGCTCACTGTTTTGTAACCATGATAATCAACCATATTCAAGACAAGAATATTTGATCTCCTGACTGGGCTATAAAAAAGTAGGCCAAGTGTGGATTAGATAGATACGCAAGTCAGCTGAACCTTTAAAGTTGAAGGGAGAGGACTCTTTACTGAATTTGCGGAATAAAAAAAAAGGATTCATGTACCTAGATTGGTGGTCCCCATGATTTTACTGCTATAGCAATAATATATACCTAATTTATGCTTTATTATTTTTACCGAGTTTTATTTTTTCACTTTTAGTATCGATAATATTTATGTACTAATCTATTACTTTATAGCAGGAAAATGGGACGTGCCTTATAAAATTAAGACTTAGACAAAATATTGATTATTTGTTTTATGTTTTTTGATGAGTTCGTCGCAAATATTTTAGCCTGTTTTGTTGTGCCAGAGATGAAAAATGGATTAGAATGTTTGACATTTGGATAGGTGGCCGAAACGAAATATTTTACTATTTCGAATATATCTCAAAAAATAATTTGAATATGAAATATAGAATACATTTTTCATTCTAGCATTCTGACTTTTTAGGGAGAAAAATACTAAAGAAAAAAGAACCAAGTGAATGCGAAACTATTTAAAATTTGGAAATCGAAATTTCGATTCAAAAACAAAATCCATCCACTTTGTCACGGTTTATGCAATAAAAAAGACTCTTCTGAAATATTTTTTGTATAAAGTCACTTCTATCTGAAGATCAAGAATTTTAATTTATCGAATATGTTAATTTTTGAATGTATTCAATTCACTTTGATATATATATGGTAACTTTATGCTCAACTTTTTGTTAGTATTCATCTAACACATTTAGCTAGTTTAACTAATTTTTTTAACGAAGTTCATTTTCAATGGAAGCCGGTTTTCAAGTAGCAATTATCGTCTTTACCTTGAAGTTTTCAATATGAATATAGGTTACATCTCAATTTTTGCTGAGGGGGGGGGGGCAAATCTATGCTCCGCATTCTTCCCCCTATTTATTTGAATGAGTACAGAGCAATGTCCAATCGGCACACCCCTTATTCAGCTGCTGAGCTGGCATTGATTTGCATATGTTACTACAGGATTTAATTTACTGTTAATCGTTGGCAGCTGCTGAACCTGCAACATAATTATTCAGAGTGATGTGTATTAATGTTGAATGTTTTTCAAAATTTGGCCAACATTCCTGGTCGGACACCAGACTCTTAAAATTCTAATGTAAAGATCTTGTTGACTTGTTGCCTCGAATTTATATTCTGATCAAAGTTCTTGTTTGTGCAATTGAGAGAAGCATTCGTTTATTGTACTTGATTTCGTCAATCCCTATTTTTGCTCAGAGATGATGTTGTTTTTTATTATGTTATTTTTCAGTCAAAACTGACTGCAATGTTGTCTTTTGTTGCCTCTATTCAGTTTTTTGAAGAAGAAACTTTCAATATTTTTAAATAGTTTTAATGAGTCATGTTACCAGGATCATTCGTAGTTGTATAAAATTGCACAACCGACATCAAACAAAATGATGTATAGGTCATTGTTTTGCCAGCGTTTCAAGCATCTATACAAACACACACACCCTGATGAAGTGCTTAAAACATATCATTTTGTATCCTACAGATTGTGTGATTTTATACAATTTTCCTATATTTTTCTTCTGGTATTTTCATGTTAACAGTTGAAAAACCTGCATCTGACATGTTCTAACTGCAGAATAAATCGATATATAATTGTTGGAAAAAAAAATTATTTCATGCAGGATATCGTAATACCCGACTATTTGAATAACAATATTCTTGTCCATTATACACATTTTTTTTGTGGAAAAATGAATAAAAATTTCTTGTTAAAATATAATTTAGCTGCTTGGCAATGCACTTACTTACTAGTTACTGAAATATAATCTTAAAACAATACAACTCTTCCTCTATTTAATAGGAATAGGGAAAGCTGGGGTTTTGCTAATTCATCAAACTCTAGGTTATATAGAAAGGAAAAAAACTTATGGCGTAGAGGTTTGTCTGGGGGGGGGGGGGGAGGATAAAAAGGTTAGAATTTTTGACGATTCAAAGGCATTGACGATTTTAAAATATTTGTAGCCTCTCTAGCCTTCGTGTCCACCCCACATGTGATGGGATATCCGCGCGGCCATCACATTGTTATTACCTCCCCTTTTGTATAGAGATGATTGGTAGGGGTGTCGGAAGCATAGATTCAGTTCCTTCAGTGTTTTTTTGGGAGGGAGGGGGGCTCGTCTTCAAATGGAAATAGCTGTATATGTTTTTTTTAACTCTTCTAATATCTTAATAATGCAGTATATAATTTTACCATTTATTGCAACATGCTCGATACCCAAGGGCACATTCCTGTTCAGAAATTGAATGATTTTCCCTCGAATTCATGTAATACGATATAAAAAAATTGCTCTACCGTCTACAATACAAATGTTCGAGCATGCAACTGGATAGACCGGTTAGCGGGAGAGATTCATAAGCGTCACAAAATCTCATTACAAGCAGCCCCTGATTACATTAATAGCATTTAACAGCAATATTTTGAGCTCTCTCAAATATAGACCGGCTTTTCCGCAGAATAAAGAAACAGACATCGGAACTATTGGTTAGATACTATATAATCACTTATATTGAAAATCAAAAATTTCGATTTATCGCAAAGTTCCATTCATTTTTGCTAACTTCGTGCTCAACTTTTTGTTGGTTTTCATCTCTTACGTTTAGCTTAGTTCAACTAATTTATCTAACGAAGTTCATTTACATTGAAGTTGTTTTTCGAGCAGCAATTAATGTCTTTATCCTGGGGTTTTCAATATTGATATATGTTAAAACTCAATTTTGGCTGTGGGAGAGTGTATATAAATATTTAGAAAAAGGGATTTCGGGTTAAAAAAATATAAATAAAAGCATTATGGTATGCAAAAATTCAAAGAGGGCCTTCTTTGAATGTTTTTAGTCGAAAAAAGGGGGCACCATACTCCTCGCATGCGCAAGTGAGCGCTACAGTACAGAAAAATCACAGATTTCAATGAATATTCAGTAGCTTAATTCACCGCTTTGAGCTGAAGACTAATCTCTTGGTCCCTGGTACATCCTTTAATATTGATGTATAATTTAATATTGATACACTTAACAGCGTGGAATTGAGATAACTTTTCAAGTTTTGATAATCAAACTTCATATATAATATGAATATGCCTAGTAAACCTTGCTTAAAGTTGCACAATTGTGTAAATAGCTTCCTGTTAATAATCTACTATGCCCTTTTTATTTAAGTTTTATTCAAAAATTTCTGTTATGTGAACCCTTTCCAAGTGATTAAACCATACAAATATAACCATCAATTGAAAGTTAAATTAATATGCACCCTTTTCTATCTGGCTATCTAGGTTTTGTGTTGATCGAAATAACGTACTTTGAGCTGGTAAGGCATTTTTGCAACTCTTTGTCGATTTAGTAGCTAAAGTTCGATTCCAGATAGATAATAAGATTGTTTCCTATTTTTGAAAATGCTACGTTTTGTAGCATTGAGTTTTGTAAAATATTTGCTGCTGATAAAAAAGCGCTATATGTTAGCACAAGCAACATTTAATATTTATCATTTGGGAACAACAGAAAATTGCCGAGTTTTACCTAACCAGCCACAGGACGGCAATAACACACTGGACAAAAATATGTAGGCAAAAGATGTAGTGCAACAAATTCAGTGACGAGGAATAGAAAATCTCTCTCACATTCATTCAATCAAGAAAGTAATTACCAAAGGCCGTTTATAGAAGCAATCGCAAGGAATTTTCAAGGCAGGAAGGGCGAGAGTCCTATTCAAATGTCAAAGATTCTTTCTCAACAATGTGTTTTAAGAAAGGACATCAAATCAATAACTCACACAATCAACTCATCAACAAACTTCAAGAAACCGTTTATAGAATCAAGCATACGCCAATTAATCACCCCACTACAACGGGAAAGTGCAATTGTGGGACCCGGAACCCTGAAAAAGACTGAAAAACTGTAAGCAATGTTTCAAATTATCAACGCCCGAGTTTTTACACTCGTGTCTACCAATATCGAGCAACGCCTTTCAACCACTTTATTTTTCGAAGAAGCAACGCCCTAATTCGCGCAGTTGGTGCCTCATTATTTATGTTTATCTTATTACAATACTGAAGGCAATTTGTTGTCATATTAATATTAGATTAAGGCTTTAAAACTCGTTGATAGACATCTATCAGGAATGGGGGTTCCTTAGTTCCTAATCCTGCATTTCCTGTAGCTCTTTGCACTTTAGTGGCTGCAGGAGCATTCTCAAGATTTGATTCATCTCCTGTGGCCTTCCTCTGAGCGAATTTCAATAAAAAAATCATTATATGCACAGATTCACCCATTTTTAAATATGCTTTCGATTTTCGAGCTCTTATATTTATACGAAATTGTTTATAGCATCCATTCGCACCGCGACTGCGAACTCACACGAAGTCAATGCCCCTCACAGCCAGGCTAGCACACTTCTCAATCACCTATTTTACTTACTCAAGTTATTCATCAACGCACACTCATACTATTGTATCCGAGTTTTATTTAAGCCGTTCAGAATGTTCTCGAATAACGCATATTTTTCAAATGCTTGTATCGGTAAGAGTTTAATAAAACGTTCCATTACTCATTCCTTAATTTCTGTGCTTATTTTGTGAGATGTTTCAAAATTTAACTACAGAAAATTGCTCAGATTTTATCTGACGAGCCACGGCGTGACATTTTTGTTGAAATCTGAAGTAATACTATAATTGCCGTCGTGTAATAAAAACTTTTTTGTGAAAAACCGTCTTAAATTATTGCAATCAGAGATTGTGCGACCACGCTGAACCGTACCTTTTAGGACGTGACAGCAAACTGGAGTCAAATAGGCTATCTCAATTAGACAACCACAAGCTATAGCTTACAGTAGATCTTTGCCACTCGAGTGCCCATTAATTTGCTTCTTTTAGGCTGTGCTTTTGACCTTGCTTAGGGCGAATGTAAAAAGAATATTATAACAATAGTACACCTATTGCATATGAATAGGTACCACTCGTTTTCAATATCGAATCTTTCTAAATCTGATTCTATTCAAAAAAATTTCTCTTTATTTTCTCTTTTATTATATTGGCAAATATAATTTTTGAAATAAATTTAAAATTTGCGTTGTAGTTTTTACACAATCGTCCGAATAGGATATGCGTCTGCATGGATTAAAATCTTAATTCTAAAAGTGTCATCTGTAGTTACATGTCTATTATCAGAATCATCCATATGATGACCTGTTAGTGTTGTCCGATAGACATTTGCGAAATACTCGATAAACATTCTTGTTTGTAACTTCTAAAACGATTTATGGTTGCTCCATCACTCACGTGCTTTTAGGTAAGCCAAATTTTTACTATTTTAGCTAAACAAACCCAAAGCAGGGCAAAATTAAAATCCTTTGCAGTTAAATATATTCAAGCAATAAAAACTGGGGGCAGATAATTTAACGTGAAGGGGGTAGGGAAATGTGTCCCCCCAATATTAGTTATTAATTAGGATGGTAGAATTCCACGCATCCAATGTAAACCCTGGTGATAAAAGCTATTGTCAAAATCTGCCGTGAAATCCTTTTCTTTGAAATATCGAGCCGCATGTAACAAAATCCAGTTTTAATAGAGCCACAACGTAACTGGCATTTCCCCTCGATAATTTAACAAGGAAGTGTAGCTATTGATTATAATATTAGTGCTGCGAGGATGTGCTCACCTGGGCTGCAAGATGTTTGAAATTAGTGATTCTATGTTATAGCAGTTCCTTGAAGTGTTGGTTTGTCAATAGCGCGTATTTTGAATAGCGGGAAAAATGGTATACTAATTCATCACGGCTGATCATCAAATAGCGATCAAAGAGCCGCATTGTCTTTGCCGTGAAGCAATCATCTAGTATAATCGCAGCTGTGCGTGTCTGTGTCGTCACAGATATTTTTTTTTCGTTTTTATTATTTGCAATGGACTGTCCGGGAGGGGGGGGGGAACCTGGAGGGGGGGAGGCTTGCACCCAACGACCGTTACGCACGGGCTTTTGTAGTGACTGTGTATCTGTTCTATGTTACAGCTACCCGCGAAGTGCAATGCTGAAGGGCACGCTCGGTGGCATTTCTGGTGCAATTTAACTTCTTTTCATATTACTGAATAATGCTATTCATTTGTTCAAACCCATTCCAGACGCGCCTTGTATCCTAACTATATCGTGACTTGACTACAAAATATAACTTCTTAATGAGATAGATGAGCTGACATCCAATTACAAATTGCCTAAATATATCATAAAATCATGATAGTTTCTGCTCTGTGTTTGAGTGTGAAATTGTGCAAAAAAACGTAATAAGGTAGTTGCGTGATAGGGGGTCGGTTTTGATTATATTTTCGCGCGCCTGGGGCCTTCAATTTCTTTTCCCGGGTTAATTTTGTGGCATGTCGCCCTTGAATTAAGAGTTTTATTCACTTTTTGCAAAAAAAAATCCTGCGCGCAAATACATTTTTTTTATTTCGCTCTTGAAACTTGCATTATTATTTCGTTCACAAAAAAAATTTTGTGCTCGTTTGGCACACAGATTTTTTTATAATTTGAATTTTTTATGTTGAACCAAAAAAAATGTGCCCTTCCCCAAAATACTTTTCTGGATGCGACACTGTAGGTACATGTCGATTTTGTTCCCGCCTCAAACCCACCCCTCCCCCCAATCACAAAGTCCCGGTTATGCCATCGGATTTAAAATTGGTAATAGCCCCTCCACTCCTCTCTCCAGGTATAAAATGTTACACAAATAATACACTAATATTGGTTAACTTTATTCACACTGATTCACACTTTCACACTACTTGAATAATTAACAATAATATGTGAAAAGTTAATGACAATCAACGGTTACAGGAATAATTTGATGGAATGCCAAAGGTTCTACAAAGAAAAATGAATTGATATAAATCATCACAAATGATTTCCTAACTATTCAAGATAGCATATGGTCTCATTAATGGATTCAGGTAAGGGACGTTTTCAACAAGTTGGAAGATTCAAGATAGCATATGGTCACATTAATGGATGCAGGTAAGGGACGTTTTCAACAAGTTGGAAGATTCAAGATAGCATATGGTCTCATTAATGGATGCAGGTAAGGGACGTTTTCAACAAGTTGGACTAAATCAAATCTTTGAAATGTAGGTGTATGCTACATGAAATAACATAAAACTTTCTATGGCTGAAACCTCGTTAAAAAACAAAATGGTTCAAATTTTCAGTTGGAGCCTTCTGAGAAAACTTTACAATCTTTGCTTTCCTACAAATTTCAGTCCATTCATTATATTTTATACAAAAACCTATATAATTGATGCGCCTAATTTTGTCCGAGGTTGCTGATTCTTATTGGAATAATAACCATCAATAGTATTAACTTTAAAAGATATTAAACTGAAATAATATTAACAGTAATATTAAAATAAAAGTACATGATAATCAACACGACTAAGGCTCAATAATAAATAGCATTTTGTTAGCGAAAGTTTAGTTTATGTAAATAAACTTCAGAACAAGGAAAAATATTTTTTTTGTAAATTTAATAATAATGTTGGCCAATCATCGCCTGATATTGACCGTTTTTACTGAATCCACAACAACCATTTTGTTAGCGAAATTAAATTTAGTTTCTTTGTGTAAATAAACTTGAAAAACAAAATTCGAAAATTTTTTTTTACATGTCAAATTTACACAACAAATGATGCAATTTGCTCACATAGTTAGGCCATTAAGAATTATTAAACAAATTGTAAAAGACAATTGATCACATTTAATGTCGAAGTAGGTCTAAAATCAAAAATATAAAATTTAATAAACGATGGACTGGGATACTTTATTCTTATAAATTAGATTATATCTTCACTATAATAGGTATATCGTTTACAAAACACATTAGTACTTTCAAAATTATTAAAGCTGCTTTTTAAACATGATTTACACTCATTACTTTCCTATCTCAAATATTTGTACATACCATATATTTTCTAAGCAAACAAGAAGTTGCTGATATCTGATTAGAATAAGATATTAAAATATAAAAAACTCAACTACATAAATCATTTTTCATCGGTGTGCACTTCGTCTCTGACTTTTATTTCAATTTGCCTTGCCACTTTGTATCCTGAGTTAAAAAGAGACATTTTTGTAAAACTCTGCAACACTTTTTTATTGGAGAACTGAGAAAACGAGATCAATGCAAACTAATGATGATAAATTTCTATTTCACAAAGATCGAGATGAGTTTAGCCAAATGAGCTCATCGAAAATTACATGGAAATAAAAATTTGCAGGTTTTGAAGCAATTTTGTGGATGACTTTAGCCTTATTTATGCTTTAAAAACTTTAGTCCAATATAGATTGACCAAATGATTAAGAATTGAATACGAGATAGAGAGATTCAACGACCACTCAAAGATCTACATAACATGCAAAAACAAGAACTCCATACTGAGGAATAACATTTAGCAGAACTGACTCTCAATAGTCACTGTTCTGAGTGAGTGCATCATTAGCTCAATTTATAAAGACAATGTGATTATACTTGGAGCTCTACATATTTAATCATACAGCATGAGTAATGACGCAGATTCAAGTTTAGTAGAAGTGATTATGTGTGAAAGAATTCTTTATCGCCCTGCCGACACAAAATAATAGTTCGATTATTGTTGATTATTGCCTCCTCCACCAACTATATCTATGCGTAGGATAAATTGCGAATAAGTTCAACTCAGAACTTGTAACCGCATGATAAGTCATGGTTCAGGATAACATTTCATTTTTATCCTGTGGGTGAGGAAAGCCGAGAATGCGGCTTACCCACATGGTGAACCACAATGTCTCGTGCAGACACCAGTTCCAAATCGGCGGTGAAGGTTTAGACTTTTTTAGACATTTTACTCTTTTTCCTGTGCATGGACATGGTTTGCCCTCCTCTCCCGCAGGATAAAAATGATAGCTTTTTTTTGTGCAGCATAATTTTAGAAGTTATATGCAGTGAAAATCCTATTTTAATATTTTTGCTTGCGACACTCATTATGGTATTGAATTTTTCAAGGTTCTAAATACAGCCTCTGGCCATGGAATAGTATACGCATACACTGGTATATATGTGTATACCATAGCTGTTCAGCTTTCTGACTTTTTTGCTTGAGGTCAGGTTGCTTGACATTACTTTAAGCAAAGCAAAGTTTCAGAATAAAAATTCAGAACATCAAAATGGAGTTGTGTGGATTCGATTTACGCTTTGTTTTCTATAACTCACCTGATTTTGAACGCTCAATTCAAAGAGATGCACAATATTTCCATAAACAATTTCGTCTGGCAACTTAAATTGATTTGCCTCACTTTCCTGACTGGATGAAGATTCAAGAAACTTGAAGTCGGGGAGAATTTTATTCATACTTTTGGAAAAAAATGTAAAAATTATTTTCTAAAAATTATATTTTGAAAATAGATGTCGTGTAGATTCTGACAGATTAATTTAGTCAGTTTCTTATTTTTTGCAGAAAATAGCAGAAATAATCAAATAAAAAATTATTGGAAATATTTGAATATAAAAAAGATGCTTGCAAAAATAATAGATCTTTTTTCTGATCAACGACGTTTCGGAATGTAAATTACAAGTCGGCACTATATTTTGTTGCAAAAACTCTACATTTGAGAATCATCGTTACAGCATCACATTCACTGTAGGTTTTTATGCCTTTGTTTATTAACTTATTATTTAATGATTAATGAACTCATTATTTGATTTTTAGTTTGAAGCAGGAGTCTCCAACACACAACCATGGCCATAGCTGGGCGCTTCATGGAGTGTTGCATCCCTCAGATCGATTTACAATTTTTTATTCGCTAGAAGGGATATTAATAGAATTTAGTTGGAATCGATATTGAAGATGCGATATGCGTGTTGATCGAATTAAGTAGCATATTCCTATACAATGAATTTAATTTCCATCAGAAGACCTAAATACTTGGATACATATACAGTAAACACTTAAGAAATGGTAGATGGTTTTGTCCCTGCAAAAAGATACCACGCTGATACCACCCGCTGCATTGCATTGAGTACAGTTGGTGGCATTTCTTAATTGTTTGATAGCTTTACCATATTAGCTGATCTTTGCTAGTTGATTGGTCGTTAGTTGGTTTCACCTAGGCCCTGCTTCCGGCCTTGCTCAAAGTGAAATTCAATAAAAATAAATACATTACAAATTAATTGGATATGTAAACTGACCCAAAGGTATTCACTCACCTCCAATCAACATTGAAATCTGGTGTTTGAATCATAATTTCATTCAATCTTTGCTGCAGTAAGATCAAGTTTATTGAAGGAAATATTCCCTTTAATTTCTGAACAATACTTTCAGAAAGTTTTGATTGCTTTCCTGAAAAAGGACCACAGTGATGATTAGAATTTTTCACTTTCTAATTCCCATCTTTCACAAAATCACCTGTGACCCACGATTTCAATATATTGAATCGGTAATTTAACAAATTCATATTGGAATAAATGCACATTTACGAGTCACATTTTTTCATTCTCTTAATACCTTGTAAAAAAAGGAATTAGCATGCCGAAACATAATATTAGCGGTGACTGCACAAATATTGCAGATAAATATTTCATTGGATTATCTTTTGTTATTCAATTAAAAAAAAATTAAAAAAATTGTACAAATGGCCTACTTTCTCAACATTTTAGCAAAAATCTGTGGAATATATTGAAAATCTCAACATATATGATAATAGTTCTGCTCAAAATATTCGTCAAATTGTACCAAATTTTGAAAATAAAATATTCAAATCATACCTTATTCAAATTTCGATTCTAGAAGTGACGTACCTAGTTGTTATCACACCAGAAAATAAGACATTCCGTTTGTGGCAAATCTGTTAAGATCAGTTTAGACCACCACTACCATATTTACCAAGTAAAAAGTGCTGGAAAGGGTGTGAGTTCTTCTTAACAAACTCAGCTGACTTGTACCAAGTTATCCACTGGTACATTGCCAGAGTGTGTCTGATTTCCAATGATCTAGGAATTGCACTCATCTGGTCTCTTCGTAATAAAAGATCTTTTTCCATAAATGCTGAAAGAGATCTGCTTTGATCCATATTTTTTGCCTGTTAAAAAAGTCACATTTTACTTTAATAGGGTTGAACTATAATTGGGTTTTGGTTCGTTGAGATTGAAAATTTTTTAGGTCCACGGACTGTCCTGTACGTGAATAAAAATAAGACATTATTAAAAACCGGTGTTGATACAAAATATTGATTATGGTGAGATCTCAAGAAATAAAAAAAATTAAACCGTAATAAAAGACTGGAGGCTATAGCTTCAAAGTGAAGTACAGGAAAACTTTAATAAATATTTCTCAAACTTTTATAACAAATCTTAATATTAATAAGTCATTAGACTAATCTCTAGCAAAAAAGTTTTTATATTGTGTCAGGGTTATGGAATTAGGCATCAGAATCTGTTTCAACAAGGTGCTCTATATAAAAAATATCCTTGTCACATACTCTTTGCAAGTTATAACTTACTTTTGCCAAATAGCTGATAGCACATGTTAATGAACGTACAGTTTCACAAATATCTGGTAGAGAACTGGAGGTCACAAGTTCCTTTACTTTTTGTGATACATCTTCTGGAAGCACTTCCTGTAACATGAGAATTCACTAATGATTCAAAACTAATAAAAAATGATGGGAATTAAATTTTTTTATATAGAAATGGGGTACTGATTGAGAAGAGAAAAATGTCCCACCTTGTTTCAGTGCAAAAAAAATCAGCTAATTGAAAGCAAATATCCCAGTTTCCAACAAAATATGTAGCTATACACCTATGTTAAATGTATGCTGAACGAGAGGGAGGTTCCCGGATATTTGCATTGGGTCTTTTACAAGTGTTTTCTGTAGTTTTTTTCATCATTTATCCAGAGCAACTTTCCTCAAACTTGTGCTTTTCAGAAAGTTACAATAAAAGGGGATATTAAAATTATAATTTATTACTAGGAATTGATTTCAAAATTTCCATGGATGATGATGCAAGTACTGACACCTGAATCTCAATTTATATTCCGACACATCACACCTTAAAAGTACCTGGCATCAGGCATATAAATTATTCAATTTCCATCAATATACTATGTTGGTCGCAATGGCCTAGTGTTATTATTTTTGTATCGCAGGTTAAAAATCTTGAATTCGAGTCCCAGTGAGTTGGGCTCTCTAGTATACAACCAGCATTTAACCCAAGGTGTGATAACTTGTGTAGTCTTGGCTGTCGTAATTAATATATAATAATGAGAACGTTTTGCTATGAGTATATTTACCTGTCGGTTGATTAGTTTCAACCATTCTTGACCGATTCCAAAATCTTGATGAAATCTAATGCATGGAAGCGTCTGGAAATAATTAAAAATTGTTGTTTGAATCATAAGGTATAAATTTTCATTTCTAATTTAACAAATTTAAATACTGACCTCTTTTTTAATTTTCTTCTTCTGCTCTACGAAGTTCTGAATTATCTGCAATATGGCATACATGGTGTTATTCAATGGGTAATGAGACCATGTTAAGATTGAGAAATGATGGGCAGTGCCTTCTCAATCAGAAAATTTATTTTGTCAAGCATACGCCATAGATTTCTGATAGGGGAAGGTTGATGCACTCGCAATCAAGTACCTCTCAGGTAAAATCGCGATACTTGAATTTAAGGTGCTACCTGCAAAGAGCCATTGTAGTTCATCATATGTTCAAGCAGTAGTAGTGGTAAATAGTTTTACTATTGCTCAGGGCAGATACCACTTACTGCACTCACTTACTATAGCAATTCAGGTCTATATGGAATGTTGACCACTTGAAGTACCATTGCTGTTATTATAAGTTGTAATAGCTCTTTGCTATGTAGTCGGTAGTAGATTAAACACTGTTAGTTTTGTAAGTACACACCGACTACTTCAAATTGGTGCGAGTGACACGATGGCCTACAGGTTATCACGTTGGCATCGTATATATCAGGTTTTTGAATCTTGATGAAACAGCTTGTTAATCCATGCCCAACACTCAACCCAGGGTGAAATAACTTGGGTAGGCTAGAACGAACTGGAAAGATCATATCTTTACAACAACTCTAACTCTGTTCATCCAAAACTAATCTTCGGTACAGAGTTATTCACTCAAAGGTGTTGCTAGAAAAAAAACTTTATATCACAGCGCTACAATGATCAAATCAATTATAAGAATATGATGATGATTTAGATAATTATTTATCTTAAATCATACCTGACTCTCTAAGCCATGTACATTATAGGTAATTTCGTGTTTCCTTCCATGCTTAGTGACCTTTATATCATATTTTGCAAAGTTGGAAAGTAGTGGCAAAATATCTCTTTCTTTGTCTATATCAATGATGTATTCTGGCTGCAGCTTGGACACTTTAACTCCATGATCATTTGGATTCCTGATAAAGCAAATTGACAGTGCTTGGTATTATATGGACTTGGTGGCTACTTTTTTGCTTTGTATTATAGATAAAATTATGCACCAGGCTATACTGAAGAGGCTAATATTGAGTGGCTGTTGAAGATGTTCTATCTAGACAATATTGCCTATTTGATGTTCTTTATCTCCAGCATGAAAACATCTTTTTATTTTTCCAATGTATAGTTCATCACAGGAGAAAGAAAAAAAAAGTTTTGATTCTAGAGCTGAGGAACATTAACTTCATTTATTTTTTTTAATGTAATATTTGATATTTTGTGCTTTTATTTATGTTTTATCATAGTGTAAAATAGGTTTTGGAAGGTGTTGTCATCTATTTATATACACCAGACTCTCATTTCAATATTCACTGTCCTGACGAAGCTGAGCATTTGAAATGACGGTATTTACATATGGCAACCAGAAAAGATTTTCAACAAGAACGGGCTATATGCTTGAAAGTGAAATAAAAAAATAATTAATATATTCGCTAATTAGAAACTGCCAACTTGATAAAAATTCTAAAATTTACGTTCCATAACACTTTCTTACAAACAACTTACAGAACACCAGAATCGTCAAGAAATTTATTCTGTATGTCAATCAAATACTCTGCAAGAACTTTAGCTGCTTGTCCACTCCCATGTGCACAGGGCAAGCCGGTCGATATTGGGCTATCCTCTGTTATCGGCCCCTTTAGTTGAAGCATTTCATACATCTGAAAAAAAAAATTGAGAATAGTGCCGATATTAACTTTTTAAACTTGGACATTTCAGGATGATATTACTCTCTGACTCTGGTTGCCCTTGGTTTAGTCGCATAATGGAAACAAAAAAATAAGAAATTGAAATATGTTTTGCTTAGATTCTTGAAATTCAAAACAAAATGTCGAAAATTGAATCAACCAAATCTATCCAACCTATCATGTAGCAAATACAATCATACACTATTTAGTAACATATTTAATGTCTTCAGAATTCTCTATATTTTTTTTTTCAAAATTTCATCAAACTGAGATGGCAGATTTGTAAAACAAATTATCAAGGAAGAGATGGCTTGAAATATTATTCGAATGATGCTTGAGTAATTGTTCAAAAACTATTTATGCCTAATTTTGTTAACGCAAATTCCACAAATTTTGCAAAAGTTAGGATCCATTGTGTAATGACGTAACTGGGCAAATAATGTCACCATGCAAACGTTTTTCTTATCTCGTAATGACATAGTGGAAAAGCACAGTCATGCTTAGAGCCAATAAGTAATAGCAAGTTTGTTTAGCTGAAACATATCGGTCTATAAAAAATTATTTCAATTCCAAGGGGTCAATTTGATAAACCCATTTCTAACTAAAATGCAGCAGTATATCTGTGGTTCATGCTTGACAAAATCTAACTCACTATCATATTACCATTTATAAGATAAACAATGTAATATTGAATTGAACTGAATTTGAATTAGAGTATAATTGACCTTCAAATCACTGATAATGGACTATCAAATAGGATGTCCTGAATAACAAATTTTACGAGCAAAGATATTCAAGTCCCGGAAACTCTAAGATAAGATTTGCCTTGCCTACAGAGACTATACTCCAACAGACCATTGCCATAATTTGCAAAACATTCCCAAATATAAGTTTCGATCAATACCAATTAAAATTTGTGTCAGTGATTGGTGATAATTTTTTTAGCTCATTGATTAGCACTGTTAACAAATATTACACCACAATATTTGAAGCTACAACAGGAATGAAATGAAAGAATTTTTTTATAAATATCAAACCAATAATCAGAAAAGGTAGATGAAAAGCTCATTAAAAAAGTATTTATCAGACTCCATTCAGTCCTGATGCTATGACTTTTATCCAAAATATTTTGAGTTATTTGTTAGTAACCACAAATGAGCACATGATTTTACACACCCAAATTCACATTGCCTTCTTCGTAATATAAAAAAATTTGAATATTAATATTTTATAGCATTAGGTTTTAATAGATGCCTTAATAGTCAGAATGCTTTCAGAGCCGCAGGATGTTTATGAGCAAGTTGATATTCCGGCATCCAGAATTCATTTAGTTAACATGTTGATACTGATGCTTTATGATTGCAAACATAGTCAAAGTGCTTACAGAATTCCACACATCACAATACTTCTTAAATTTGTCCTGATTAAAATTGTCCTGATCATCTTTGGTTTCCTCTGCATAAGTGAGTGAGTTTACTTTTTCCAAGTCATACTTATTTTCGCACCTATTATAAACAAAAACTTTTTTTTACTGAAATTCACCCCAAGAAAGACTGGGAACAGGCCCTCAAAAAAATTAACAAACGACCACTGATATCGCAAAGAGCTGCATCAAAACATTGCAGAAAGAACTGTACTGTTATAGCAGAGTCCAGTTGGTTGTATTTATCCTGTTAATGATGAAACCTCCTTCGCATTTTGATCTAATGTGTCATAAATGGGTGTGTAAGCGATGCTATACAATTTTGGAAGAAAATTTATCAACTTTTGTTACCTATAAGAGATAATGAAGGCAGTCTTTGGCACGAGCTGAAATTAGGGTTTTCTTAAGTATGGGAACATTGGTTTGAATATAAGATGACATTTCATTTTTATCAGATGGTTGAGCAAAGTCAGTGGTACAATTTAATCATATGTCATACGATGGCCTCTTGTCAGATGACTGTTTAGGACACAGGTTTCTGCCTTACAGATTTCTGGTTTATCTGGATAAGGTAAGTATGGGAAACTGTATGAGCGATTACGTGAATCATAGTGAGCCTAGGTGATGTCCAAATGTTGCCCCAAACGAATTTCCTGCATGTTGCTAAAAGTGACCAAAAAAAGATGGTTGTATTTAGTGCCTCTTCTGACCTTTTTCAGTGATAATTTAATAAATAAAACGAAATGTTATGTTTTCTGTTTGGAGTGCAGTTCTTGGTACTACATCGTTAAAATTAACAAATTAAAACTACATTAAACTAAATTAAACTACAAATTGAATTGACCTGCATTTCGGCTCGCTTATCCATGCCCACCACTCAACCCAGGGTGTAATAACTTGGGAGGCTAAGCCGAACGAAAAAAGATCATATCTTTCCAGTAATTGTTACCCTCCCCGTCTACAGGCCGCTGCATTAAACTACAAATTAAATTGACCTGCATTTCGCATGAGAGATTATGTAGGTGAGTCTATGTAATGACTTCATTAATTACTCATTTTTATTGAAACTACATGAATACACTTTGTCATGGCATGCAAAAATCTCACCTCATTATCATCGTATTCTGAAAGTCAAGAACAATATGGAGATTTTTCATTTGCACCAAGCTGTCATGTTTCAATATTAATTGTGTTACCTTTCCTGAAAAACAGAAAAGTTAAGTAGTTTTGTTTTTTGTGTTTAATTATTCCATTCTGTTTGGCAAATTTTTGACGTTCCTCATATCCTGTTTGGTTAGCTTCTGTAGATGAGTTGAGATATAATCTGAGTACAAGCTCAAGGAATCTAGTCTTGTTTCTTAATCCCAATGTCAAAAATAGAAAGATTGGACTAATATGTAACAATATTAGTGTGTGTATGCAAGCTTTATTGCATAACATGATATAGGATATAGGATGAATTAACAAATCAGTAAAATCATTTGGAATTGATATACATCTGAATTGGCACAAAATTAAATTCATCATTGCTTTTTTTACTTGACAAGAAACAGCTTTTTTGAAGATTTTGGCTGGTTAGTATATGATAGATGAAAAAAAAACATATAAGTCAAGGGAAAGTCAGCAGAGCGTGGACCACACCCAGTATTAAACAATTTTTAAAACTTGAAGAGCACACATCATGGATTACCAATTATGTATAAGGTGCTATAATAAGACAATCCAGCATTTGTATGTATTACAAATTCATGGTTACCTTCATTTCTGTTGGATAGATATTGAAGAAGATGGTTAAGTTCATATCGTTTAGTGCAAAGCCACATACATGGATCTTTCCAGGGCGGTTGACTCGGAAATTCTACCTCATCAGCTTCGTGAATCAGTCTGAAAAAAACAAATAACACTCTATTATTTAAAACCTTCTTTGTCAAGCGCAAGCTCAAAATTGGTCTGCATCTCGATGTACCAGTTCTTCAGTCACCCATGGCAAAAAATAGTTAGATTGATTCGTTTATTTCTTCAAATTATATTAGGAATCATGTTAATAATAATAGCCAACAGAGAGCAGCATGGAATTGAAACTGGAAACTGTAATATGGAAAAAATGTTTTATACAGAACTGAACCACTTTGGCAAGTAAGTGATTGGCCAAAGTCCCTCTGTTACTTTATTTTCAGCATGCAAAGAATTTAATACCTAAGTAGATTTCATAGCCCATAGCTGTAAGACAAGCAACTTGCTGCTGATTGTGACCTTTGAACTTTTACTCATATTTGGTCACAGTATGACAAGGTTAGAAATACTATTTAATTTACAAATCATCGCCATTGCCAACTACATGAAGTCTAACACAAATTGTTAGTGGCAAAACTGTATTCAAACCTGTCTAAATCATTTCTTTCTGTCTGATTGGAAAGATGTTCTTGAGACTCTTTCAGCAAGGTTTCACTTTTTTTAAAAACTGTGTCTAAAATTTTTATAAAACTCGCTTCCCATCTCCTGCGTCCATTGATTGTTTTCCACCCAATATCTGAATTGACATCATCCTGCCATGCAAATAAATTTCGTGGAAATGTGCCGCATTTCAAATAAGGATTGTTTATTCTATCAGCATAATATCAGTCGGTTTGACTAAACTAAACAATTATATTTGTTACAATTGAGTTCAAAAGTGAATTTGAGATCTGAATCTTTCCTATCATAATAAGGAATATTATATATCACATGATGAAAGAGAAAAAATTCAGTTTAATTGAAACTACTTTTATATCTATTTTATGCCTATCTATAAGAAAATGTGAAAAAGGTAAATGAATACTCTGCTTTATTGACACTCAACTACTTTTGAATTGATTCAAATAGCTTTAAAAATAACTCTGTTATATGATCACATATAACTTTTAAGTTAATATAATAATATATAATGTTTATACCTCTGTTCTTGCCAGAGCAAAAATCACATGGTGCAAGAGAATGAAAATATCAGTTGTATTTTTTGCAAGTGATGTTGAGATCGTTTCAAGGTTTTGCAATATGCTGTCCTTTAAATATTTTTCCACAGTCTGGCTGTCTATATTGAGGGAACTAAAAATAATTCACATGAAAAAGTAAAAAAATAAAAATTTCAAATAATAGGTTGGATATTTGAATTATGAGCATCAAATTTTTGGGCATAATGTTTTAGGATGGGATCATTTTTATCAAGCCCCAATATTTTTTGAAACAATTGAAAAAAAGAGGGGTTCTGGTGTCCTTGTGGTTATCATGTTAGCATCGCAGATTGAAGATCTTGGATACGAGTCCAAACTCGTTAGTCCATGCCCACCACCCAACCGAGAGTGTAATAAATTGGGTAGGCTTGGCGGAATCGAGAAGACCTAACTTTACAACAACCACAAAAAAATGAACTCACGATATAGTATCCTTTTTATTACAGTGGAGACATATGAGAAAGCATGTGTGAACAATGAAGTGAGTGATTGCGACATAAGTTACAGGCATTCTTTCTGATGGCTGCTTCATATCGATTGTGAAAGGACTTCGAAGAATATATCCCATGTAATCAGACTCTTTCAGCTCTACACGTTCATTCTGGGGAATTTTTGTGTGAAACAATCCACCAATCAAAGCATGACATTCCATGCACTTCCCCAGCTGCCATGGTCTTGTGCAATCTCCAATGGAATATAAATGCCCATTCGGACATTTGTACAGCCCTCTGCTGTATTCCGTTCGAATATGTTCGGGTAGTGAAAAAAACTGATGCTCTGGCATTGCAGGCAAGAAGAGATCCAATATGCCTTTTGGATTACACAAAAGTTCATGAAATCCCATTGTCATTCTGTTTTTCTTTTGTGCTGCAATAACAATAAGAAGTGCAGTTCCATATAAATTATTGCCTGACTGTGGATCATCAAGCATTCCATTGAACTGCTCTAAGCTCAAAGATAGTTGCGGTACAGACATTGACATAGTAAAATATTCCCTTTTTTTTTTTTCACTGACATTTCTTTTAAGGCTGCCATTGTATGTATCAAACCCTTAGATAAAAGTTCAAGATGAGGCAAGCTTTGATCCCTCTCATTCCTCAAGTTGGACTTTGCTTCGCTATATTCTTTTCCGAAAATATAATAATAATCTACCAAACTACTTGGACCCGATAATCCTACGACAAAATCCTTCAGAAAATCAAAAGACTTCATAAAAGAAAAAAATGCATGTCCTTGTTCTTGATAACCCACTTTGATGAGATATTTCACTAATACAGGCATTTTGTTTGAATGGTAGAGAGCTTCAATAAAAGTGTTCATTTCTTGTTTGTTGTTTCCACATACTTTCGACGCCAATTTTTGCAAAGCCAATTTTATTTCTCCTACAGCCCGAAACAGGTCTATTGCATCACCTCCCTCTAATTTATTTGTAAGAATCTTCCAATCTGTGAAATCAATACTTGGTTCATCGGCCAAGATCTCATTCTCAAAGTAATGCAGAAACATATACACATTTTTATCAGTATAATTTGCTCGTTTGAGTAACGCTTTTTTTGACTGGTGATCATCATCGTTAAATTGCCATTTTTTCACCAAAGCTTTCAGCAAATGACTCCTTATGCCAATATTTGATTCTATCCAAGCTGGTGGAGTTGGGAATATTTTTCCTTCACTCTTTTCCTTCATTGTCACAACTTCGTCAAATACCGATGTGAGAAAAACAGGATCGACATTGCCATCAAAAGTGTATGTTGTTATGAACCAAATGAAGAAACTCGCGCAAGAGGTTTTGAAACTGTCCAACTCTGATTCTTGATGCTTTGCTAGTTCTGCCATTCGAAATGTACAATCTGGTTTGCCGCATTTGGGACATTTAATCTCTGACTTTTCTTGTATAATATAACTGCATTTAGAACAAATATAATGTCCACATGATAAATAAAGAGGTTCTCTTGATCCTTTTATGCAGTCGCAGTCAATGTTTTTCCATTCAATTCTCAGCTTTGATTCTACATTCCAATAGCATGTGTCAATGGTATTGGCAACAATCTTCAAAATATCCTGTCTTTTGGACATATGTCTATGTACACTGCTTAAGCGTTTTATAGGTCTTGATAAAACACCGAGGTAGCGGTCATTCACGTCGTTACTTGGTCTTAGCATAGTGATGAAGTTATGCAACAGCGACGCAACTTTCCATTTCTCTGTATCATACGACTTGGGCTTGCATACTCTATGAGCAACACAAGATTTATGCAACCATTTTTTTAATAGATCAGAATTTTCGACATTTTCAGGTTGTTCGAGCAGGTAATCTATAAATCTATCAAATGCACATTGATACAAATCCTCAAAACATTGTAACTTTGTTTCATCTGGGATATTTTTAGCAATATCCGAATAAGAAGAACATAAGGAAGCAAAATCCCTAATCTCAAGTTTTGATTTTTTAATCATTAGAAAACATAAGGGTAGTTCCATCCCAGCATTATTGTTTAGCTCTACATTTCTCATTATAGTTTTTGATATCAGTTTTATAGCAGTTTCTGGAAAATCTTCGAAATTATTTTGAAGCAAGTCTTCAACCAATGGCTCAATTTTTTGGGTTTCACCACTCAGTTTTTCCATATCGTGGAATACTTCATGGTCAGCAAAGAACTTGAATAAAGTTTTTTCTGAAACACTTCTCCCATTGACGTAATGGCTATTTATTTCATCCCAAAGCCAGAAACTGAACGGAAACTTGCAGTGATAATCACTCTTTGTGTGCTTCTGTATAGGATTTGAATTCATTTGATGCCAGTCACACTTGAATGCAGCAAATAATTTAAACCAAAGATCTGTTTGCCATCCGTCATGTTCGAGAAAACTCCAGTTATAATTTTGATCCGTAGTACTGAGTATATAGGCTAACACTGCAGCTACCTGTTCTCTTAAATAAATCCACAGGCATTTGCCAAATGGGCTGTCCTCGAGCAGTTTGTCAATCGATGAAGCAACCTCAACACTCCAATCTTTTGATGGCTGCTTTCTTTCCTTTTCTTCCCATATGCTAATAATTTTTTTCATAAAATGTAGCTTAAATTGATTTTTTTTATTTTTATCATTGTCATCTTCAAAAGATAACATTTCTTGAAGCTTTTTATTATGCAAATCATAATTGGAGTCTCTTTCGCTGTGGGTGCGAACTTGAGAAACACCCATGCAAGCTGCTTCAAGAAAAAGATCTGTGACAGAAAAAATCTCTACATCTTGTGTTCTCAAGCTGGCCATCTCCTTTATAACCCCTGATAAAGACTTCTTGAAAAAATACATAGGGTAATGAACTGTCTTAGCAGTTGGTTTAATCTCATCTATATAATGTATTTCATTCTCTTTTGAGAGTTGCAGGGAAAAGCTATTTTCAGCCCCCTCATGCACATCTTGCCTATTCATGGTATAGAGGAAGAAAACGTGTAAATTTGTGCTGCTCCCATCTTTGTGTGCAGCTAGCTTATTCTGCAAAGCAAACTTTGCAGATTCCATCATTTTTAAATTTTCATTGCAGTGTAGACATTGGAGTAAAAGGACTTTGAACTGCATAGAGGAACACAAAATCTCTTCTACAACTTGCAAATATTCTTCTTGCTTGAAAAATTGTTGCAAAGAAAAGAGCATAACACTGTATTCCTCCATTCCGAGTTGTTTTTCAATCAATCTTCGATCTTCCTCTGAAAGAAGACTTGCGAATGTAACAACTTCATAGTATAAGCTTTTTCGATTAAAGTTTGATACTTGTTTAACTTTTTTAATCATTTCAACTAAATTGTTATGAGATTGACCTCTGTATAGTTCAATCACATCATCAGTTAGTTTATCCGTACACCGAAAGAATGAGTCGATAGTTGCACATCTGATCATTACTTCTTTGCAGTGAAATATTCCTTGTTCACTATGTCGTTGCAGCAACACGATTGAATTGCATGTATCATCATTGTACCCACAAAATGTGACATTCAAATTAGGTAAAGAAGCCCATTTGTGAAAATCCCTGCCCCACTCACTCAAACTTCCAGATAATGCTTTCTCATCAGCAGTAAGAAAAGAATGAGATTGGAGATGATGTTTTTCAAATCTGTTAATAAAGGGAACCGGATATTCCTGATAAACAACCTCTTCATGCTCTATCACAATGAGTCTGAATTTTTCAGAAACTCTGCAACAAACTCTGTTGTCGCCAAGACCTAAAGTAGTATATCTTTGCGACCCCAGTCTTATGTATTGTTGATTCAATGCATCATACAATGACTCGTGTATTTTCGACAAGTTCAAAAGAACAAGAATTTTGTCTCTTTCCATACAATTTTTTATTTGACTTATGCTTTTATAAAGTTCACTGTACTCATGATCCCCAGGAAAGGCCGATCCATAAATTATCTCAACGTCATTTGAGATAAATTTGAGAAGCCAAACTGCCATTACATTTTTTGTTAATAAAAGCAGAAACCGTGATGCTACATCCTTTAAATTTTCATCGATCATTCCCTTAATGGTAATCTTTGTACCATCTTTAACCAAGTCAACATATTTTTGAAATATTTCAATCTTTGAAGATTTGGAACCATTGAAATTTCTCATGATGGCTTTTGTCACTTTGCCTGTTGTATCATCTTTTACATAATCTTTTGAGAGCATTTTAATCATACTGTAAAAATCTCTCAATCCAAAAAATTCTCTTGTTGTTGTCTGTATTTTATCAAGCGCCTGATTTTCTTCTCCTGGGCCTGAATAATTGCCCTTTCCACCTTGTTCATCAATAATTTTTATATAGGCTTCAGTCAATTTCTCCAATAGTAACCTGGTCTCTACATCCAGGCCTTTTCCCCCATAGATGCCTTCTGCTGTTTCCCTCAAACTCTTTTTATCAGGACATTGTATGGTGACAAATACTCCTCTATTAAGCTTTGCCGGATCCACAGCCCAGTTTGAAATACCCACAAATCCCACACGATTTTTATCTTCAATGTCTGTCATCCTGACGGCTCTAGCTGACCCTGACTCCAGCAATGGATGAAGTACCTAAGTAAGAAATAAGGGGAAAAAAATCTTCTAAGTTTCTGAATTTTCTAAAATGGTATTGAGTATATTAAAAATCAGCAGATCAGTGCAAATTTTAGGGATTCTAAAATTTTTGCATTTGATATTACTTTTAAAATCATTAAAAAAGAATGGATATTATTTTTAAAATACGGAAGACTATGCCCTATGCTGAGAAGGTGACTGAGGCATATCATGAGCCGCATCCAACGTTAATTCAAAAGCGTTTAAAAATGTTCAGTATTTCGACAATTGCTTTTTATTTGTTGCAAAAAGAATTTGAATAGAAGTTGACCTTCAATGGCATTTTTGGTGAAGCTTCTGCAAGGCCAATTTCATCAAGTACAACCACGGCAGTATAATGATCAGGATTGTGTTTGGATTGTAATTCTAAACATTGCTTAAACACAGCTTCTATTCCTAGTGCATCAGTTAAAGCACTGCATTGATAGGAGTTGAGATGTATCTGGAAGTAAGAGCAGAAATTCAATTAAATAACAAAAAATAAACAAAAGAAGATTTTTCAAGTAATCAAGATAAAAAATTACCCGTTTCAGAGATCTGAAAATACTTGATCCATCTTTAATGCTTTCTTCGCTTTTAAACATATTGTTAGACACAATAGCTTTTGCAAGGGACTTGGAACTTCCAGGTTTGCCAATCAAATAAAGAGGAATCTTTAGTTCAGAACAGACAAGTATCATGAAAACATTTTCTCGCAATACATCGTTCCAAGTTACGCTTTCATCGGTATCTAATCCTTCACAGAACACTGCTTGACAACTCCTGATTTCTTGAAGAATGTCTTTTTTTTCCACACTCACATTTATTTCCCTAAGCCATTTTACTAATTCAGCAATGAAGTATTCTTTGTTGTCAAGAGAAGCATAGTAACAGACAGATAAGGTGTGAATTAGAGTCCGAATGTCTTGGTCAATATACTTTTTTCCCACTTTGCTCCCATAACGAGTTGCCACAGCACAGTCAATTTTTGGATACAACATATTGGACTTCGTTTGAAACCAATCAAAAACTTTGATGCAGCGTTCAACATCTCTCAAGCTTACATATCTAAAAATATTTCAACAAGTTCAGCAGACTGACATTTTATATCTGAACAAAAATTGAGAGGTAGTCTTTTCTAATTGCTCTGGTAGGTACATGATGTTTAAAGCATACATTACCGGTACATATTATTTCAAATCTTATGTTTCAAAAGAGTCAGAACTGGACATTCGTTACATTCAGGTTGTACAATATACAGTTCTGACTCTTTTAAAGCCTTGAAACCTAAAGTTTGAAATATCATACGATAGGTGCTTCAATAATCATGTACTACTAAGAAATAGTACTTAATATTTCTTTAAAAAAATGTCAATCTGTCAAAATTTGCATAGGTGACATGCATGGGGGTGACAACTCCAGGAAATTGGCTAGAATATATCACTCACTTAACACTTACACGTTATTATAGACGATGCGCTGAGAAACATAAACCATATTTTGCCTGCCAACTATGCTTTACCTCAAATTCCATTCCACATAAAATAAAAAAAGGGTTAATTACAAACAAGGCCTCAAATTTTACTACCAGTAAAAATACCAACTTGCACTCATCAGTCAAGTTCCTCATATACATCTGAGCATTAGAAATAATCTGTGCTAATTTTTCCAAATTGGTTGATTTCACCATTTGAGTTATGTAAAGTTCTTGAACATCCGGTGTGAGTTGTCCAAAATCCCATACCAAGTGCTGCAATGAGGGTGGAAGAGGAACAACGCGATAAACAAGATCCCGCAAACAAACTTGATCAAAATGCTCAGCATTATCTTTCGCTCCTGGAGCATAACCCAGACCTGACTTTTGAACCTTTTCTAACTCTATCCCGCGCAATTTTTTGTATGGATTACACGCCGCAATAAACTGATATGAATTGAGGTCCACATGCTGTCCATCAATAGTCCCGTCACAGACAATTTCTTTGATAGCATAAATAGCGAAAGAGGTATTAGCTTCATCAAAAAATACCCATGTCTTCCAATCTTTTGTACTCATTTTATGGTCAGCAATGGTTTCCTTCATTTCTTCATAAAACTTGTCAGGTGTCATTCCACCATGTATCTTCATCAAAATTAGATTATCGACTCTCTCTGTCATCTCAATAGATTTGACCTTTTCCTTTTTCTGTTGCTTTGGAAGATTTTCATCAGTTTCCATGGGGCCTTGAGTATTTTTAACTAACCCTCTTCGTTGTTTGCCAAATTTTAGTTTGCACCAGAATTCCATCAACCTTGTCTTCCCTGTTCCAGTTTCACCCATTATTATCAGTGGAATTTGACAACGCAATCTGAGATGCATTGCAAGGATTTTCTGTACATTGTTAGGAGTTAGTTCGAACGTCTCATCTGGATCAAAGTAATGGATATTCATGAACTGGCACAGCAATTCTAGCTTTTCTTTTCTTGAAAGAACTTCAAAATTGCGTTCAAGATTGACTTTGTAAGCAGTCAGTGAAGCTTTGAGCCTTGGATGGCATTTGCATATCACATTGCCATCTTCATCATGAACTTCATGGTTGTCATTTATATAAATATTGATGAACGTCATTGTTTTCCCATCGTCATTAAAAAATATGTGGGAATGAATAGCATCTTCCCATTTTCTTTTTAACTGCAAAACATGTTGTTGTCCTTTTTGTCCTTTTTCTGTATTTCCACTCTCATCAGATATATCAATAGAAGGTGTTGCAAAATCTTGTGCGGTTCGTATTATATAATAGATTGCAAGTGTTTTAAGACCATGTATGCATAATTCTCCATGGGTGTATAAAGATTTCTCACAGTTTATCAATTGATAATTGAGAAGTTTTGCAAAATCGTTCAACTGCGCCCATGACGGATCCTGCATACCATAGTATAGTAAGAAGACATCAATAACTTTCTTAACCTCAATTTTGTCAGTAAGCATTTGTTCACTGAAAACATATTTTTCTATATCAGGGTCTTTGTATCCTGAAGACCAAAGAAAGGAAAGAAATGAGCGTGGTTTTTTATTAGAAAATTTTTTCTTTTCGTTCTGGCATTTTATGAGATATTGATACGGCCGCTGGTAAACAGCCGAAGATAGCTCCTTCCTTGTAAGGCCTAAAAATTCTGACGTAATATGCGGTGCTTCTTCTAAGCGTTGGACCATATCATTTGGACCAATGCATTCGGTAACAGGCATCATCTTTAAAATGTGATTGGCTGGGTACGGATCCTGTAACAAAAATATTTTGCTACTATAATAAAAACGTTTTTGATCATTGGCAATGAAAGAAGTTGAAAACCAACAATTCTTTACCTCTTTCAATTTCATATCAAATTCATTGATTTCAATGAAATAAATTTGATTTTTTTGACGAAGCCAAATTTCGCCAGAAGAATCCTGGATGCTGCCAAGGACCATCAGATCAAACGTAAATTTTTCAATGCCATGTTTGACCTAGAAATAAAATAATGTAGATCGGACATGTAACCGCTATAGAAAACCACGAAAAGATGAAAATTGGTTTAGAAAAATGATATATATAAATAATACACAGATGACACTTTTGACAGACGACACTTTCGCTGCTTTTTAGAAAGCTGCCCAAGCTTCAGTGTAGAAGGGTTGAAAAAGGTACGAAGAGGAGAAGTTCATTTTAAAAGCATTGTAGAATTTTGTTAGCATCTCTTATGTTGCATTTGATAAGTGTAATTCAATATTACAAGTCAGAAGTTCTTCTCAATTTTAGAATGGGAGAGACGCCGATTTGCATTATTTACCAATGAAATGTAATTTATGCAATGGTGGATTTATTACAATCTTGAATGTAGAAAGTAATTTTAATTTGATCAGAATAAACTCATTAAATAAAGTTACAATATACGGAAAAAGTTTTTGCCATATGATAATACAATAGACTGTGATTTGTAGTTAAAACACACATTGATCAGATTCATGAATTAGCAGAGGTCACAAAAATATTGGCTTAATCTGCCTCTGCGTTAATAGAACCCTTTACTCTTAGAACTCAGACACACCAGAATGCTGATATTCTCTCATCGTGAGCGCGCACAACACTATGAAAAATATACATGAATTTCAAGCCGTATAACTTCTCAGAAATTTTTCTTATATTGAAATTCACTCTAAGCAAGGGCGAAAGCAGATTCCAAAGGGAACTCACTAAGAGCCAATCAATAGCAAAGAGCTACTAAAAGATGTTGTACCAGATAGTTAGTTTAGAGTTTGCAATGGTAGATAAAACTTCATAATATTGATTACAACAAAACCTCGATGAGAAATGTTAAAATTTTCCATTGCTGTTTTTAAAAATATTTGTAATGATTTTTGTAGAATTCTTCAATTTTTATAATTATTCTTCTAGAAAAGAACCAAAGTAATAGCTGTAGAGGAGTCAATTTACCTCTTTTTCGATAGAAGAATGGACTTTACGATACATTCAGAACAGTTTACGGTATCTTAAAACAGTTCGGAATGAACTTTTTTAAATAGAATCATATTCCAAAGGAGTTGATTTATAATTGTTGTATTTGAGATTTGATTCGGGAAAAAGGTTTTCAAAAGTTACATTCTTAACTTGGTTGTTATCATTCAACATTGTGACGTCGGCAGCAATGTTCGGGACGGTAGTTACGTCAATATCAGTGACATATCTGCTCCGCTTTGAATAATTGAAAGGTATTATTTATTTATTGCTATGATTCGTGTGCCAGGCATGTGAAATACAGCATAACGGCACCAAAAATGCACCGATTATTGTCCAGTTTGTAACATAACATATGTATTTTTCTCTCTCTCTGATAATCCATTGGAAATGGTTTATCAGGTAAAGTTCAAGTAAGACTGCGTTTCTTACTGACTCATAATTATTGTAACTCATGCAGAATTATCTATCGAAGTTACATTGTTATATAAAATAGGATTACATGTGGAAATGCATAATAATGTAACATGTATGCATAATTGGTGATGTTGGCATGAAGAGTCGGTGAATTTGCAATTGAGGAGACCAGCCTACAAACCAGCATGCTATAGCATGTGGTTTTGGTATTATGCAACGTAAAAGTTGGATTTACAACTGAGTGAAGGAATAAAGTTAGTGAATTAGCGTTGTTTTCATATACTGCTGCTCTTTTGATATTACAGTTTGCCTCAGAAAAGTGGTCGTCAGTTGACTTGGTTGCTTGGTTTTTCTGAAACTTATGAAGAATTAGTTGGGCCAACGGGGCGTGATGAAAACGATGATAGCTGCCGAATGTAATAACTAATGAATGACACGGGTTCAAAATCCGGCAGAGTATGATGATCAATTCGGATGAGCTAAAAAGCCTTCAAAGAGCAGTACACGCTGGGTGCCCCTGGGCGAGGAACTGTAACCCACAGCCTTGGGACGATGCTTGATAACCTTACTGGTTCCTCATTGGTTCCACACTAGATGGAATAGCACGATGCAAGTAAAATCTCGTAACCAGATATAATTGTAAACATTGTTAATTGCATACTGTGAAATAAAGTTCATTTCATCATTAGTAATATAATCTTTCTTCATATTAATGCAGAAGTTCTTTTAAGAAATACTGATGGTTAAGTCCCTATTTTGCAAGATACGTTGAAAAGGTTTTTTTAAGTGCAATATACTGAGCAAAATTGCAGCAATTGCATTCGCAACACTGTATTACACAGTATTTTGTATAAAAAACACACAAAACTCTTACTATTGGTGTCATGTCAACGTGCACAATTTCAAGCTCTTCTTCACACTGTGACACATTCGTTCTAAGCTTTCTTATAACTTCTTCCAGATTGATATTTCTCTCCACCATCCGAATAATGGAATACTTGCTGTTTGTGACGCCTATCTTGTGTCTTATGTATAGTGATTTACCTGAAACAAGAACAGCCTTACCTGTAGGATGGAAAAACAAACTTGCAAATGGAAATGCAAAATTGAGGTTGTTTCAAACTAATTCAATAATTATAAATATATGTACCGGTATAGGCTTTTTGTTTATTAAAGTTCACTCAGAGCAGGCTGCAGGAGACAAATCATACTTAAAAAGCTTCCTGAAACCACTAAAGTGTAAAGAGCTATATGAAATGCAGGGATATGAACTAAGGAACCTCCATCCCTGATAAATGTCTGTTGACGAGAGTTTCAAGGCCTTGCAGATCGACATGATCAGGAAAGCATTCACTGGAATTTTTAAGTTTAGAGATTATTGGAAAAGTTTCTGCATAAAGCTGTTTGTTACATTGTGGAAATTCCACGGTGAATAAGTGTGAACTGGTAGCCAAGCGAGAGCAGAAAGCTCCCTTGAACAAAGACCATTATGATATCTGTAAAATAAACAAAGTGAGGCAATATTGCGACGATGTGATAAGATTTATAGACCGGAGGAAAGTTTAGGATACTCCATGCAGGGTCGAATCAGTGATTTGTACAAATGAAGAATGATTTCAGGAGGGAGATAATGGTGAGCTCGATATAGAGAACTGACTTTCATCGAGGCTTGTTTAGCAATACTAGTGACATATTCATTCCAAATCAAGTCTTTGGACAGTATGAGTCCAACTAGACCCATATTTGAGGATTCCTCCAGAACAGTACCAGATAATGAAATTTAAGTTCATTTTTGCAAGGCAAATATTTTTTAATGTGGTTTAAATTGAAAATACAAATCATGACTGGCATTGATCCTTCAAATGCCTTTAACACTATCGTTGTCATAATCATATATAAACAGATAAAAAGTCTGTACTGTGCTCTGCCGTGAACATATGAATACGATCATCAAATAAGAAAAAAATTTTCCCTCAGTTTTTGAACTGGATAACAAACCGTTGAAACTATATGTATTGCGTAAAGCAAAATGGTTATTATCAGTTTTTGAAGCGGAGAACTAGAATTCCAATAAAGCACGTCTAATTTTAGCCCAATATGACAATCGTGAGGTCATAGCAGAATCAAATTCGTGATTTTTTAAAAAAATATGTAATTATAGTGTTGCAACTTTGAAATTGAATCTCGAATCAATAATACTTTCGAATACTATCACGAGCCAAATTTTTCCTGATTTTAATTAGAAAAATGTTAAAAAAATTTTAATTGATAATTTTTTCATTTGATAAGAAAAGCTTATGAACTATCCATAAAAATTCAAAATAGCTGATCTTTTGCTCAACCTATTTTTTGTGAAAATACTGAATCACAGAATTGAGTATTCGAATTAACAGAATTATGAATGTATGTAACTTCATCCGAATTGATTCGCGTCTACAAAAGTCAATGGTGGAAAAATATACAACATTTTACATACCAACACCTGGTCTTCGTGACTTTACAACATTGACATGATGTGGAAATTTATCATAATTTGAACGAAGTTTTCCAGTCAGATAGTTGGAGATATCTTTTGTCGTAAATTCCAGCTGATAATTTTCTAAAGGCTGAAATGAAATGCAAGGGTACCTGGTTAGCTCAATTGATAAAAGCGTTAGGAATACAATTCAAGCCACTCATCTCTAAAGTCCTGTGTTTGAATCCTGGTAGGATGATTATGTACGAGAGGATAGTTGAACTTCTCGTCTGCGCACGGTGGTTCATGCAATCGAAGTCTGTGGCTTCCTCCAACAACCATGTCAATGCAAGAGAAAAATCAGTAAACAGATAAGCAGAAACTTAACCTCTGACTTAGAGCTGGTATCTGCATGGGAGGTCGTGGTTCACCATATGGTTAAGCTGTTTTCTCGGCTTTCCTCTCAGGATAGAAGAGAGAAATGAAATCCTATTCCAAGTGCTCTCACTGTGTGAAGCTGTGTATAGCAAAAGCATACACTTTCACTTGCCCATTTCCCCCCAACCATCACAGAGTGAGTATTTCCACATTTGGTCATTCATTTCTTCGGCTAAAGTTGGGTTAGATGTTTATATAAATATATTTGCTGCATAGTACACCAGTGGTCTGTTCGAGGTTTAAGACTCTATAAGTGATATTACTGGATCTATTTAGGTTATGAGCAAACTGACTAAACTAGCATATGTCTTTGAATTGGCATTATTACTAGACAAAAATAAAAAAATATTAATATAGCATGACGTTTTGCTTCACCTTGTGCAATTTTTTGTCCTGACCCTCAGAGTCGAAAAACATATACATGGTCTAAAAGCATTAATGCAACAACAAGAGTAAAGCTTACATCTGGATTACAGTCAAAAGTCTACTATTGGCGTTCGATTCTCCATTATGTGTTTTCATACAGAGTGCAGTTAAGGGTTTCATATACCGGTAGATACATATTTATATATTTTTATTTATATATCTCTGGGGTTGTTGGAAATTTCTTCAGATGATGCTATTGTACTTATTCGGAAGATATTTTGAAATTATAAGGCATTTAGCTGGCAATATTCATAACTACAATAGGAACGTGCGACAAATGTTAAAAACTGCATATAGTAGTATGGATTTTCAAAGCAATATGACATTATTTTACTAACCGATACATGAGGAAAAGATGTCTTCAGATAATCGTCTTTATTACTTGTCAGAATAACTAGTTGATACTCTTTTTTTAGTACTTTAGAATTTTTCAGTTGCATATACGTCAGCTCAATTCCTTTCAAGACATTGAAATGTAGTTTATCGGTAAATGCTATGCAATGAAGAGGTGCTCCTGTAAAAACAATCATAATAGGATTACATATCTCTCTGTGGGATGGGAATGCCGAAAATAACTATAGGACAAACAATGACCTCATATGCAGACACCAGTTTTGAATCTTGGTGAAGGTTTTGGCCCAAAATCTTACTCATTTTTCTGTGCATGGACATAGTTGGCGACGAAACCAGCACTTACACATACCACCATGCATCAGTGAGGTGTCTAACAAACCTCACAATAATAATATTGCACCTTCACATTTTTAAGAAATTGCCCTTATTCTGTAGACTCATCCGAATAATATAATGTCCATTTCTCGAATATTTCTATTTCATTTTCAAACAATACATTTCAAATAGATATTTTTTTGTTGTTTTCTCCATAGTAACTGGAAAAATTACGTCTTGTATACTTTTTAACTAAGGAAATGAGACAATAGAACAATCAAAATAGATAATACATTTGTAGATGGATTTTCTAAGGAGAATTAATCTACACAATATCATGCTATAGGTAACAAGTACCTGGCAGGCATTGAGTACAAAAGGGTCAGCATGTTTTTTCTATACAACAGTTAGTTAATATTTTTCGATTTTTACTTGCATATAGGGTAATAACTCAATAATATCAAAATTTTTCTTATTAGAAGATATAAAAGGGTGGAGTTACATTCCATACCTATGTCATGACAAGAACTCATAGCACGTCTTACAAATCGCTCAGCCTCATCAATGGTTGTATGCTCGGAGCAGACAAGTACTTCTGAAGCTGTTGGTAGAGGTTGACTTTCATCTGACATGTACAAAGAAATGAGTGTTGCAAGGAGGTTGTCTTTCTCACATACGAGTATGTTTGGGACTCCAGCACACAAGTCGTTTGGTAGTTGGCGATTCGGAACAATCACTTCTTTGTTATTTTCAGCTAGAAGGATATCTAAAAACTTTCCCAAGTGATCAATATTCAAAACATCTTTGAGGGTGAGAGTCTGAAACAAAGAACAAAAATGTCAGTGAACAAGAATTTCACTTAATCCGTGCTATAAAACAGTTTCTACTTATAAGATTTGTACTTATTCTAAAATATTATTTAAAACTTTAAAGAAGAGTCAAATTTTTTAAATATTATTTTAAAATGTGAAATTCTTTTCAGTGTTCGATGCTGTTTATCTCCTAATTTAGAAAAGGAAAGATCGAAAACAGAATATGCTGCACTGAAAAATATTAGCCGCCCTCAATTCTCCGTCTAAAGCAAAATAGCTGTTCATGTATTATTTGTTATTTGAATATCATTATTTTTATACAAACCATTGTATTATCAAAATATTCAGTACTGATAGATTCCACAATACTCGATACATCTGACCCATTTTCGTCGGTTTGCAGAAAATGGCGAACGACTTCATCAAAAGTATAATATAGACGATCTTGGTAAAGAGATATATGCTGTCTTCTAGAATCCTCTTGAAATGTAAAATCTAAATATGAAAACGTTACATTCAACACCTGAATTGTGCAATTTGGCTGCGCATATTTGAATGCAATTTACCATGTTCCTTGTCAAATTGCTTGGCATATTTTTCAACAAGTTCTTCATCATATTCATTAAGTAATGCCCAGTCCATACATAAATCAATATTCTCGATATCTATTCCCTCTGCACACACTGCAGCTTTTGCAACTTTCTCAACAATTCCTGCATCCATGAGCTTCTGAGCCTTCGATTTTTTACTTTCCTTTTTTTTTCCTAAATCAAGAAAATAAATTCCTAATGGTCCAGAACATAAAAAAACAGAGAATATTCGAGAATCACTAACTATTCCTATTTAATATTCATTTATCAGTATTGGCAATAAACAAAAAATTACATCTTTGAAATCTATATCGCTACAACTTTTCTGTGTCTTTAATTTTGCCTTGATCACAATCACAATTTTTCAAGAAACAATCAACCACTATCAGTTATTTACTGTGCCTGCAAATGCAGTGCTGTGTAGGAGCGGAGTGATTATTCAAAAGATCTTTGATTCAAAACATTACTTTTTGCTACATCAAAGCCGAGCGTTTGAAATTTTGATTTTGAATTTTTTTTTAGTAGGTTTTTGCAATATAAGATTTTCTTTATTTGATTTCTTCAGACACTGCTTTCAGCTTTGGTTGTGAAGAAATAAAAACATAATACAGAGACATTCATTCATCAGAGGTCATAGTATTCCGTTAAAAAGTGATATTCTCGACTTTCTTTATCGCAGGAATAAAAGTAAAATAGCATCACATAAATATACCTTTGATGTCAGGATTAGATTGACGTTTTTGTGTTATTTCACGTTTAACTGCGTCGTTTAAAAAATATTTGATCTTCTCATATACTTTATTTGGAACTGGACCTTTACACACCAAGGACAACAATGACTTTGTCTGCATAAATAAAAACGTTCAAAAACTTTGTGGACTAATTAATAAACCAAATAAAAAAGACAAACTTCAACAAATTCGCAATAATTAATGCACTACATTTATGAGAAGTATATCTATATATTAAATATCACGAGGATAAAGCAGCGAACATTAATATTTACTATCATATATATTTAAAGAGAATAAATAAATATATTTCTGTATACATTATTTTATATATATATATATATATATATATATATATATATATATATAATGTTTATTATGTTTTAAATAACTTTCTGATAATTCGAAGCATTTGACAACTTTCATTTAAATGTACATTCAATTACTTAGGAAATTAAATGGCAATTACAAAAGCAGCATTCGATACCTATGAACAAAATTACATTCATATTTCGGGAGATGCTAACTTCCTCCTAAAATAACAGTGCATAATATATTTTCTTTTATATTCACTCATTTTATTGAGCTGTCCCAGGTCTATTCCTCAACGAATATGATTGTCGATTTGGTTTAAACTCAAGATCTCAATAACTGTGATGTCCACTTCAAAAAACAAAAATAACATTAAGGCATCTTTTTTATTGCCACAAAATGATTGTGGTACCTGGCTTAATGATCCTCCATTTTGATAAGTAGAAAGTTCACGACAAAGCACCATTATTTGCTGAATATTATATTCATTCAAGTGATAATACTTCATTCTCATTTGCTTGATGTATTCACTCCATCTGAATATGCAAAGATATATGAATTCGAGCGAAAATGTGAGCATATAAAATCCCATGACAAAACTAGTCAAAGCAGATATGGCTCTTTGATTTAAGTTTTAGTGAAATTTTGTCACATGAGACCTTTAAAATTTTGATGGAAACATGTAGAAATACAACCAGCATAATTTTTCTAAAACAGATATTCGTCGACAGTGATTAATAAATTTGTGGGAATAAAATATTTGAGAACACAACTTTCAAACGGCAAAAACTCGTACTCATAATGTATACCTAAAAAGCAAAATCGAACATTAATGGCTCAACTTGACAAATATAAAAAACACCTTCTTATGACACCGAATCCAGTTGAGGACTAAATTTCAAGCAACTTGATATAAAAAACACCTTCTTATGACACCGAATCCAGTTGAGGACTAAATATCAAGCAACTATCAAGCAACTTGACAAATATAAAAAACACCTTCTTATGACACCGAATCCAGTTGAGGACTAAATATCAAGCAAAAAGAATTTATTATATAAAATTCAGATAAATACACCTTTTGCGTGCTTTTTCAAGTACTTTTGATAACTTGTTGACTTCTGATAATGGACCAGTTCTTTCAATTTTTTGATCTTGTCCTTTGAATATCACTGTGACTCTTATAGACTGCATGTTTTCAGAAGGCCTGAAAGAGGTTCGAAAAAAATATGCAATAATAAGCATTTGAATATTTTATGTAATAATAGGATAAAATGATAATTTTGTTCACATCGGTTTTGTAGTAGAATGTTGCGTAATCAATTTTAAAAATTTCTAAGTATGTTGAACTTACTTCACATAAATTTTCGCAGTCTTCAAAAAGAATACAACCAGATATCACAATGTTTCTTAGCTGTTGATCCAATGATTCTAATGCGGAGAGCAATTCATCAAAATTCTTAGAAACACCTTTCTCATCTTCACTTAAAAAAAGCATTGCTTTTGTTTGAAGATTTTTCAATTCTGTCATATCCATTGTTTTTTCTGATAAAACAGATGTTATATTTTATTAATTTATTTCATCAATAAATTTTTCTTCATTGACACTGCCTTGATATTGGACTTGACGTTTCTTTAAGCCCTATTGATCTTGAGTCGTCTTTAAAAAAACTTTAAAACCTTGCCCTGAAAAATATTGATACCAGTGGTTAGAAACTTTAATTAAATAAATACAAACAAAGTTTATGGCATCATTTTTATTGACCCCCATGCTCCTACATGATTGGAAAAAATACACATTGTTAACACATCAAAAGTTTCTTATGCCTATCATTTAAACACCTTTCAAACTGTTTAAGTATTCATATTTAATATTACCATCTGGCAGGATTCTCTTGAAACACACAATATCCAGAATAAAATATTTGATTATAGAAAACAAGTATACGGTCAAAAACAATCATCTGCTTTACTTCTTGCATTTAACGAAACAAGTGTTTTTACCTTTCCCAATTTTAAGTTTGAATTGATCTTTCATTATCTCCGATTTGCCTCGGATAACATACTCCCCATTTTGATAAATTTCATCAATCTGCTTGAATACTGAGGGCCCAGACTGACCAAAATGGGTCACGATATCCTCAAAATATTTTAAGTCACTTCCTGTCTTTTTCTAAAACAGAATACAAAAATTTGAATTTGTAAAAAAATTTTCTTAAATATTAGTTTGCTCACTATCAACCTTCATGTAGAAACATCCTAGATACCACTGAAATACAGTGAGATACTGTAATGATATCCTTGATGTCATAAAACTTAGGTTGCAGGGAATTTATCACAATAGAATTTAATGACCATAATGGGTTATGATAACCTTCATTGTGGTTCAATAAAGAAGGCAGTGACTGGTTCCAATCTTCAACTGCCATACATAGGTTGACCTTAATTTTTATCTTTCGATTTCCTCAATCAGCTTGGTAGCTGAGCTATAGTTTCATTCCAGGATCCTATAATCAGAATATCAGTCATACAGATACCATTGAAGTACAGTGAGATACTGTTTATTCATTTATGCTCATCTTAAAACTCTTTAAATAAATATGAATATTTTCAAAAGTAACTTTTCTCATCTGACTTATCCCACAAAGGGGTTGAAAAAAGTCACCTCACACAAGCAAAAAATCACCTAATAAATATTTGCTTTCTAAAATTAACATTAGTCAAAATGAGAGTTAAGAGAATCCCTATAAATAATCACATGATATGTCTTACCCAACTTGAAAGCACTTCTGGCTCAACCTTTTTTTCAACTTGTCGACATTTTTCCAGTAACTTTTCTAAACTGTCAATTTTTTCAAGTCCAAAAATAAGTGGCTCAAACACAAATACAGCACTGCTGAGTTCTGCAACTTTTTCAACATTTCCCTGTCCAGTTAAAATCATAGCCAGGTCACAAAGCGCTTTCAGTTCTCTTGCACCTAAAAAAACAAGAAATATTTTTTATTCGAGCGGTTCAAAGTCTTGCTTCACACTTACACAAATTTATTTTTGTAACGTTTCGTTTGACCAAAGTCAGACTTCTTCAGACAAGCATTTTAATAATTTTTAATAAAGTCCGACTTCGGTCAGTTCAAACATTACATAAATAAATTTGTGTAAAAATGAAGCAAGACATTGAATCCCTCTAGTTAGTCATAGTTACTCTTGCTGCAGGTTCCTTGCATTTACTACATACGGATCCGCAAACACAAAGGCACAGAGAAAAGAAAATTAGTTAGTCCACGTCCCCCAGACCAATAATATATTTTTTGTTTGTTAAACTGAACAATATAATGAGTATGCGAGAAATTAATGCATGCAAAAAGTGGGGATGGTATTTTTCGTTTTAGAGGTAAATGCAAATAGACCCTGAAGTATTTGTGTCCCAGTCCGAAACATTTTGAACACTACTGTTTTGTTAAATAGATGTTACTAATGGATCACGCATCCAAGGCTTAGTCAGTCTGAGACTGTTACTCAGCAAAGCAAATTTTCTGATATGGGTAGGTCAGTTTGAAAAAAGAGGCTGCACAGTTGGTTGAGATAGTGGAATGTTTGATTGATTAATTTACTAATTTCTTTTTTATGCTTTTACCCAACTTACTTTTTTACTAGTAAGAAATCATTCATTTTTTGTATAGTTTGGCCCAACCCCAAGGTAATTTAATTTCCTTACTGGTGTTTGGTCGTAATGTAACACATTGACTGTCAGGTGGCAATGCTTTCGTAAATTTTCATGCATTCAGAATGAATTTCACAACTCGCTAAAAATATGTGGAACTTCACGACTTTACTTTAAAATTCGATCAAACCTTGCAGGTCACACACAAGACCCCAACCTACCGCTTGTTTGAGACACCTGTACGGAATTATTATTTTTTTTAAATATATCCAGTATTATAATAAATTTTTCTCTATCTGCACAACAGAAGCTGATCAAACTCTTGAGAGGTACCTACCCCATATATTCATTTGAAGCCAATCTATCAGCTTATCCTGGCCATGTAAAATCTCTATGAAGTTGTCCTCTTGATCACTTATCTTTTTATCAAAAACTTGTTTCAAACCCAACAAATAATTAATGTTATTCACGATGTCATCATCAATAGCACCCAATGTCAAATTCTGTGCAGAACTATTATCTCCTATTTCTTGAATATTCTAAATATAATTGAACAAAATATGTATACAAAATACACAAAGTTTGTCCGACTTTTCCTCATACACTGAGGACGAGTAGTTTTTCCCTTTTTTTAAAATTGAGTGGTGTAGGCTTTTTTTATGGACATACAAAAAGTATTCAACCGACCTTTAGTGTGCTCACTAATCGTTGCAGTCCTGTTGCTTTCCTACTGATAATTTCCAAGTGCTTACAAACATGATGCAGTTGCTGAATTTGAAAAAAATAATGTATTCTTCCTGATATTTATCTGCTTCATCTAGATATTGAATAAAATAACACAGTATGCTTAATCCTCCATTGAAATTCACTCTCATCAAGGTAAGGAAGCAGAAAAAGAGGCCAACTAACTGCAACTTGAAAGTAAAGGGTCACTGTGAGATGTGGTACCAGCAACTGCACTGCACATTCCAAAACAGAACTGATATGGTAAAGCGTAAGGAGTGGTATCTGCCCTGGGCGATGGTAAAACCCTCTACCACTTCACACTGTTTCCCTTTAGTCCCTCTTACAAAATACAGAAAATGAGTTAGGACTATTCTAAATCGTCACTATTTTCTGTAAGTGATGCTCACACATACGAAATCATGTTATGTTAATAACTTTTAAAATTCAGTTGGTCAATCAAGTTTATTATATACAGCTCTCTCCTTTATTATGAATACTCTACCCCTATGCAGTCCGTCAAACATAGAGGTAATTGGTTTCTAATAAATTGTTTTTTACTATCATTATAACCTTTTGAAAAATTTGAGGAGGTTTGTATAAGCAATTTTTTTAACTGTGGTTGTAGTTACCATGATCAAGTTTAATATTATGATTTAAAATTTCAAACTGTTTTTTCCAAAAGGCAAGTCCTTTTCTAATACCAGTTATTTGGCAATAATTGGTATCTTACATTTGGGTTGAATTGAGTCATTTGAAAAGGAGGAAAGAAATCTGTATGAAAGAAAATCATTTGTTTTTGAATTCACACATGGAGATTATTGAATACTTGAGTAATAATCAGCAAAAAATTAAACTGCAAAGGTTAACAAGTCTACGACACCATGTTCATGAGGAAATATCAAGAAGCTTGAAACAGACAATTGCACAAAATAAGTCGTTAGGAACCCAAAACCTACTAACTAACTTATTACCAGATTGATCGCTCAATTGTAGCACTACACTAGAAAATACAATCTAGAATAAGTTCTATAAATCAGGGCCTAAAACCACCCTCCATCATATATGTGCCACAGCAGGTATTCTGCCAGCCAGATACACCATTAAAAACTTCATAAGATATATCTTGTCAGAAGACAGAACGTCTGTTTGAGTAAAGAAGGTTCAAAATCATTGACACCGCTTAAAAAAAAAGCGATGTCGACGATTTCAACGACTTTTTTTCCATTTGAAGAAAACGAAAATCTTGAACAACGGAAAAATGTGACTCTGTCAACTTGTGCCACATAAAATGGGCAATAATTAAACTCACATGTTATTTTGAATTTGCAACAGACGGCCTAGTGAAAGTACTGCCCAGCACGCAAGTCTTATTATAAATCTCCTACCCCTACACCCTGGTTAATGTTACACACAATGAATGGACTATATATAGGCCAGCACCCAAATCTTAGTATGAGTCTCCTATTATTATTCAGAACACATTACAAGGTGGAAAATAAATAATCATGATATGCAAAGTTCGCTCTGCATAAATACCAAAAAGAACTAATAACCTAACAAATCACTAATATGAAAAGGGCTACATCAAATTAAAAGTATCTTTTGAATGCTTCAAACGTAAGAAATCTAAAACATTTTCGTGCCCCTTCGGTGCATCATTTTTATTGCTCTTATTTTAGCAGGTTTTAGGCCATGAAATCCCATTTTCTCAAATATTTTCAGCCTTCATCCTGATTTTGGAGGTATTTTGATGGGATATGCAATAAAAATGCACTATTTTTCAGTGATTTTTTGCCTGCGGTGACTATTACGACATTATGATCTGATCTGCGATAATTCGTAAAATTCAAATATATATATGCATGTATGTATGTATGCATACTGAGTTACCTGAATTGAAAAATTTCTTCTCTGAAGAGAAATTTGTTAAGGTGATCAGTATTTTTTTCACATCGTCCTTTTTTTCATCTTTACCAAAGAATTTGTTAACTTCAGTTAATGGCATTTCACCTGCAAACAAAAATTTTTCGCATCAACTTACTTACTTTTTTGAACCTAATAATCAAGTTTAAAAAAAAACTATCAGTTAAGCTGATTGATAAAAGTCAAAGTTTTAAAAAATATTAATTCTGGCCAAAGTAAACAAAGAAAAAGTTTTTGTTTCAAAATTCTCTGAGCGTTGGATCATATTGAGTGAAGTTTCTAGGTAAATACTGATAAAGATTTATACATAAATTGCCCTTTATTAAAGCCTTTTCATAGGATAAGATCTTAATTTAATCTTGTGAGGGAGGAAAGCTGAGAATACATAGCATCTCATGCAGCATTTTAAGTTAATTGGATACCTAAAGACAATAAGTTCTATAATTTCCCTTTCCTGCAATATCACCCTTGCTTAATAATGGTCAGTTTTGTAATATAAACTCATAAAAAATTTTACAATTCTTCAGGTCGTCGAGAATAGTTTTGAATTTGATTTTCATTCTTTCCCATAAATCCAGACCCGAACACTCTTGATTTCTCTCTTGATTTCTTACTCTAGTAACAATCTTCGATTTCTAAAAAAAATTCAACGGCAATAAATAACACAAAAACAATTATTTTTTGTTATATATATATATATATATATATAAGTAAATAATGGATTTTTTTCCACATACCTTTTTTGACTTGATATTTTATAAAAATATATGATTACTTGGAAAAAATATATAGATTTATATATACCAGTACAATATATTTACATATTGCAACTATATATTACATATATTACCTTCATAGATAGAGCATCTTTATATTCGTTTCGCAAATTTTCAGACAAATAATATTTTTCAATGTCAGCAACAATTATTTCAGAACTTTCTCTCTGCCGTTCCTCTGATTTCAAAGCTAGTAATATAAACATTGAACATAAGCATAAATAATTTTTCCTTCCTCACCAAAAGTTTCAGCAAATTGACAGTGAATTTTTTCAATGACCAAAGAGAGAAATTATGGTGCAATTAAGAGAATAATTTTATTTCATTGCGTTTGAAGTATTCAATATTTCTGCTGTTGCAATATGATCTTCTGGTTTGGAATTTTAATAAAGAAAATGAATAGCAAATATGATTGATTTGACTTTTTTCTATGACCTCATTTATGACATACTATTGATTTTAACATTTTTAAACAACAATTTCTTTATGATTCTAAGCTATTTTTTGCTTTGCACAAAGATGTCAGTTGACAGGTCTACTACTTCTGTAAAAATTAAAAAATGTTTGCATTACTGGTATTTAAATGTCTTTTTGTACTTTGTACCTTACCTGAGTGAGCTTCATTTATAAAATTCAAGAATTCCTGCTCTAGATTGACATCATCATTATATTTCTTCACTTGCCCAATAATAATTTTTGTAAGGCTGAGAAGATCCCTCTTTTCATGTGGTAATAAATTTATCTGAGACAAAATAAAAACATAAATACCAGTTTAGGTATTCTCTTTGTCAAGTTAACATGGGACTAACTATTTATTTTCCTTCTACGCATTTGTGAGAGTGTATGCTCTATGCAAGGATGCTATAGAAAGAACTAACTAGACAGAAGGTTCAAGAGTCTTTTTACACACACACACACAAATTTATTTTCTGTAGTTTCCTCTAACCAGATTCGGACTTTCCAGACATTTTTTTAACAATGACAATAAAAAGCATTGATTGACAATATATAAGTCCAAAAGGTTTGCATAATAAATTTAAATTCATATTTAGAACATGCATTGTTTGATTAAAATATGCGTATATGTTGCTTGAATCGGTCAATGCTGGCCGACATTATTATTTTCAAAACTGGAGCTGAAAATTGCCTTCACCGGACTATTTTCAGCGCAACTACTCAATGATTAACATGACCACACATCCAAGAATATTATTCAAATCCTACCATTATAAAATCAATCTTTTCACAGTCTAAAACCCTGGCATATTTAAGTTTCAATGTCTTATCATGAAGTACTTCCTTCATTTCATCAATGATTTTTGATAAAATTGCAATTGGTTCAGTTTTTTCTTTCCATTCCAGCAGAAATTTGTCAAGATGATTCTCAACACCTAAAAAAATATTCTAATGTTATTTACAGTTTTAACAAAACATAAGTGTCCAATAGCGGCTACCAAATACTGCAGATTCAAGGTGATTAAAATTTGAACAACCGTCGTCGACTTGCTTCAATTAAACAGGCCTAATTAGCTCTTAGATCTGTCTAAAAAGGAGCTTTTTCTCTTTTCCATAACTGCACAAATGGTCATTTTGCACAAGTGCTCCACAAGCACTAGTATATACACATACAGACTGACTAAAAACTAACATGCAGACTGTAGCAGGAATACAGACAAAAGAATGGATAATTGAATGAAGAAAAACTAAATATTTGACAAATCGGATCAGACATATCCAAAACATTACGACAACCCACTGGAGATAACCAGCTTACCTATGTGGCGTAATGAGGCGACTAAAAGGAAACAAAAAAGTGGTAGATGGTTTCTCATTGCCCAGGGCAGATACCACTCACTGCAGTTTACCATGGCGGTTCAGTTTGGTTTGAGATGTTTTTCGATTAGAGTGCAGTTGCTGGTACTACATCTTTTAGTAGCTCTTTGCTATTGAGTGGTCGTTATTCGGTTCCTCTCAGGCACTGCTTCCGACCTTGCTCAGAGTGAATTACGATTGAAAATAAAGATGGATATATATCAAATATAAATATACATTTTGTCTGAACTCGTGACATTTCTATTCTTTCCATTTGTATGTGTTGTGGAATAAATATAATTGATTGTTCAGAAGACTTTACACAGGCAGGCAATGTACACAGATGTGAAGATTATACACAGACAGGAAGACTGTTTGCAGACAGAGGTATGTCTCAAACTTAATTCTACCTTTTATACCATCATTCTGATATAAGCTTGGAGTAATTTTATACATCATTTTAGAATTCATTTTTAAGTTTTACCTTTTTCACAAAGCAATGTGATGGTGGAAAAACTCAGAATTTCTGCAAACTTCTCTTCCACACATCGGTTAGGAACATTCAATGCTTGGATTTGTCGACCCAAAATATTTCCCAGTGCAATATTCCATTCAGAATTTGATTTATTCCACCATTTTGAAATCCATCCTTTAATGCCCCTCTGCAAAGATGATTAAATGTCAATGTATCATTATTTTGAATAGAAGTTATTGCTACTTTTTTATCCCCCAGCAGTAGATTAATCTTCCTAGATTAAAAACCAGGTAAACTGGGTAATTGTTGCTTCGCTACATTTTAGAAATTTTAGATTAGATTTGAAGCTTATCACCGAATTGTTTATTTCAAAAACATTCTCACAGTGAATACATGATTGACTTTATTTGTCTCAACGTCATGCTTTTTGTCGCCCAAAATCACCCAGTATACTGGTTCATCCTGAGCAGGGCTCTATAATTAGGGTTGCCAATTGTCCTTGTCACCACTATCACATACATTATTGTTAATTGAATATCGGACCATATTATTTTACAAATCTTAAATTTATTTTAAAATTAATCTTAAAAATTTCAGTAAATGGGCAACTTTTTTCTTCATTTTATTATTGGCCATAAAATGATCAACAGAACCAAGTTGATAAATTTATCTTTTTATGAATTAATAACGATGGTATATGCTTTCATAGACATCATCATTTCTTATTATTCTCAGTATTTGAATTTGTGGCCAACATGCCTAACAAAATATCATTTTGATTACTTCAGCGACACAGGATTCCAGGCATTTTACTGCATTGTTACACATTTCATCAGCAAGTTCTTGTTGTAAGTCATGTTCAAGTATTCCAGTATATACTTCCAGAAAATTTCCAGACTTCTCTGAATACTGAAAAGAGAAGAGTCATCAAAAATCCAATACAGCTGCTACAGTCCATTTTTTTGAACTGCCAGACAAAATATTTGACAAATATTGATTTCAAGTGGTCAAGCCAAACCATACTAAAGCTTTCTTATGCTGACACCAGTTCTGGATCGGGGGTGAAATTTTTTGGCATGGTTGGTGTAGGAAGCCGTAAGCAGCTTTACGTGAACAATGTGCACCGATGAGTTGTCCAGACTTTTTGCATACAATCATTCCCCAATGAGATTGAACCCAGGATGTCAGTGATGCATAGCTCGAAGCATATTCTCATCGCTTTACCCATTGAGCTGACCGGGCACCCGAATATGATAAAGGAGTGCTTTTCAAACATTTCCTTGGGTTACTTAAATCAAAAATATAGTAAACAAATCGACCAAAAAAATAATATATGGCCTACCTGAGCAACTGCACTCTTGAAATCCTTCAAGAACTTTTCATGCCATTGACTTGCGAATTCCTCAGAGGCACGCCATTCAATCTTTAGAGCGGTGTTCCATAACTTTAAAGAAAAAACTTTTGTTATTATTCATGTTCCAATAACAAAATAGATTGAAAATGGAAAATTGACATAATATGTTAAATAATAATAATATCTTGCTCCAGACACTTTTCTCATTCTCTAGAATCGGCAGTCTAAGCGATTATAGTGTCGCCAGTCACACTGAGGACTATGATGTAACAGTGTAAAGGTTTATATAGTGTCATACGCAAAAAAAAGTAACTTTGGTGATAGCACAGGCCCAACTGTACCAAACATTCATGTAAACACGCATATTTATTTTGACCAAACATCCAAACACACAGACATAAGATGCTTGGTAACTGGCTTCGAAGAAATGAAACAGTGATCAGCACCTACCTACATTTTATATGACCGGTTAATAAACCAGTAAGGCAGACAATACACACCGACGGTGAATATAAAAAAAAATGTTGTTGTGTCATTCTAGTGACTACGTCCCACAGGGCATAATTATAATAGTTGATTTATGTAACATGAGATTCTGTGTCTTAAAATAAATTTTAGGGAAAGGTAACTTTGAACCTTATTCTAAAACATCAATTTCTTGCCAGTGTGTGGAGGAATGGAGTGATGAGCCATTTTTTGGAAGCAGGAAAGTACATTTAATGGATCTAGAGCAATATATCTTTCCAGTAATTGTAACCCTGCTGTTACAGGGCCTTGGACAGGGTGATCCACTCTAAGAAGTGGCTATTGAAAAAAAAAAAAACAGAACTTCATCAAAATTGAATTTTTTTACCTTTAGACTCATTTTGAATGAGTTATGAGCCTATATTCACTATGCCTCTGCTATTTGAACTTACTTTTATTTTTGGGACGGTAACAGGAGAAACAGAATATTCAAAGTGCTTCTCTGCGAGCTTTTCACATTTGTGTAACATTTCAACAGAGACAGGAGATGTTTCGTCAATAAATGAAATCATTCTTAAACACCATCCTGCCATATTCCAACAAATATCTGAATCTGTTTCCTTATATAACTCATCTTGAGATTTCCCCATCAATTCCAATATGTATTCCAAGGGGCAAGCATCAGTTTTTTCACTGAAAAAAAACATAGAAATCGTGATATGACATGAATACAATGTTCAAAACACACCTGCAAACATGTTTTTTTAAAGATAATTCACTATACACTATATTTCTCTGACAGAAAGGTCATTAGATAAACCAACATGTTCAAATATCTTGCTTATTAAATTTGGTAAGTCTCCATATAACACAAAGTAGCCAGAAACTACCGTATGTTCAAAATATCTTCACACTCTTATCCAAACTGTGTAAGTGCCTCTTTATTAGTTTTAATTTTTTTCCTATAAGCTTGATACATTTCATTATCACTTTTCAAGTAACGGTCACTGTTAGATTTTCAGATCATTTGCGTTGCAATGAATGGACAAATTGTTCAAAGATAATTTGTTGTGCTTGGTTGAAAAATGTTCCCAATCTCTTATTATACTATAAATATTTAAGTGAAATGTTCTATATTCATTATTTTCATAAACTTTACATATTCTTAATAGTTGACAAAAAAAATGACATCTTCTCAAGAATTAAAATTCTAACCAACAATGAAACTTGAATAACTCATGTAATTTCATTCACTTTTCGAAATTCAATCTTCATAACACTTTTTTACTATATGTTTGTATTTTTTACCTTCTCATATGCATGAAATATTCTTTAAAAACTCCCTCATATTCATTTGCAAGACTGCACCACTCCACTATACTCTAAAAATAAATATTTTCAATTAGGATGTTTACAGCCATAAGATAGGAGTATATGATTTCATTTTATGTTGCTGAAGACGAAGCTGAGAATATGGCAAACCATGGCCTGTCTTCCAGACTCCAGGTTCATAATAGGACCTTCAACTCAAGATTGGTTGAGGAAGCCAAGAGCAACGTTTACTTTACGCCAACGTGTGCCAATGTTAAACTTCGGCTGACCACTCACATATAGTCATCCCTCACAAGATTCCCACCTTCATCAGGTTGATCAGAGATGCCTAGTTCAAAGTATATTCCCAAAGCTTTCACCAATTGAGCTAACCATGCGACAAGTCATAAATGTGTTGAATAAATTATAAACATGCACCTATAAAGCTTGGGTAAGGCCAGTTGATATATTAAATGTCATCTTTGCCAGTAAAAAATCTTGCGCATGAGCATTCCAGTACTATAAATAATTCTTTGAGGAATTTTGGTCGGTTTTTCAAGTTCTAAAAATTGTGATATAGTCTTCTCTATATTTTTCGAGAAAAATGGTGTTTTCCACCATTGATCATTGCTATGATCAAACACAAAAATTGAAATATGGTCTCGATGTGAGCATTCATTTTATAATGATTGTCATAGTTTATAACAAAGCCAAATGATATATTTCAATGAATTGAAAAACGTGTTTAAGCATATAAAAATGTGAATGTTTCAACTTGCCTCCTTCCTCATAGGTTCTAAGATGTTTTCTTTAAAAGAACTGAAGGGGAATTCAGTCTGCTTGTTCTTAATCTGGTTATCAAAAAGTTCAAGAATGCTTTCTCGTGTCATGAAGTAAAAATAGGCATTCAGTATCCATCCACAATCCCGTTTGTAAATATTGTATACTGGTGTTTGTAATTCAGAAACAAGCTTGCTGAAGAAAAAAATGTCATTGTCACTGCGTGTCAAACTTAATGAATGCGCTATAAAAACATCACAGCAAAATTTACACTTTTATATCAAAATTCACTCTGAGCAAGGTGGGAAGTAGAATCTGGGAGGAAATGAAATTGCACACAGTATGATTGCACCCAGTGGAATTGCATCCAGTCAGATTGCACACAATAACTGCACACACTGTAATTACACCTAGTAAGATTGTATCCAGAAGGACTACACCCAATTGAATTCACCCAAGGGAATTTCACGCAGTGGAATCGCAAACTCACTAGGTGCAATTCAGCAAGGTGCAATTTTGTGAGCTGCAATCCTATTGGGTGCGATTCTGTTGCGTTCGATCCCTCTGGGCACAATTCTTCTGAACAAAAATCTACTAGGTGCAATTCCGCTGTGCGCAATCCCACGTGGTGCAATCCATCTTGTGTGGATTTTTTTGCCCATAGAAGTTTGCTTCAAGCTTGACTGAAAAGTGCAGTGATTGGTATCTGACCTGGGTGATGATAAAGCCAAATACCACTTCTTCGTTTCCTATTAGTCGCGTCTTACGACAAGCTGGAAATCCATTAAGACTATTTTAGAAGTTGCGCCAATACTCTTATGTATGCATTCCAGTGGGTGCAATATCAATTTTACAGCCGCCAATTATGACAAACCCAGCATATATATTATGCCTGTTATCCAAAACTAATTACCTCAGCTACAGCTTTTATTTAAATACATATTGGAACACCTATGGAAAAAAATAAAATTGAAGGAAAATATGTAAGGATAAACCCCCATTCTTACCGCTGAATTTTGGTTTCATCTAAACAGGATTTCTTCAATTCCCCCCAATCAATTTTCATTGAAGAATTGGGATCATAAGGTAATGAGCTTTTGAAAGCATTATCGTCAGGCGATGGATGATGCTGTTTAGTATACAAGGTCCAGAACAAAGGTAAAACAAGAATCCAATCCACATATAAGACATGCGATGCATGCTCAATGAGTTGCATTAAAACTTCCCATGGTTCGATCGCTTCATCCCATCTGGAAATGATTTTGAAAAATAAAATATTATAATAAATGATTTCTTTTCCATAATTGAAGCCTTGCATTGAAATGGTTTAAATATGGGAAATATGTAAGAGAATTCATTTAAAAGAAAAACCTTAAAAACACCAAAAATATTTTAAAAATTAACAGCGAAAAAATTGTAATGAAACTTTAAGATCATGATGCTGATAGTGATGTTTCCTGAAATACTTCTTAAAGTGGATTTTTTCACCTAATTAATTCTACAACAAATGAATTGACAGCAGAATGACTCAACTCGAGTTGCACTAAGTCACCTTTTCCAATGACCTTTCTTGACCCGATCGTCTTAGCAAAATACCGCAACTGGTACTCGACTTAACAAAATGCAGGCGCGAAGTGACTTGAGAATTGATAAGAATTGAGTCAGAGTCTATAATCGCCATTTGAAAAAGATAATATCCGTCATTGTGTGATTCATGAGAAAAAGCAGTGCCTCTCAGGAGGATATATAGCCATTATTGGTGATTCTGAGTGTATGCTAATAGAGTGAGAAGTGCAATAATAATCTGTCATTGTTGTTGAATAGATTTAGAAATTGACTTGCGACTAATAATTGCTTGATCCAACCTGACTTGCGACTTCAAAGTCCACTGTCTCAGCTTGACTAGAGGCTCTAAATTTGAATTTTAGTAAGACTTGGGCTTGATGGGCAACGTGTCTGTTCTTTGACTCGACTTGACTTGGGACTCGAATTAAGAGACTCATTTCTAACACTGAATTTGACGGTGTACCAAAGTATGTTTATTGTTCTGGCAGGTGTAATGGTTGACGCATTTTTTGAAACGCAAGACAAAAACTTCAAGTGTTCTTTATTGATATTTAGGAATTCAGCATATTGTTATTCTGTAATTAGAATTTTGCTTGGCACGTACTAACATGTTTACATATTGACAGGTTTTTCAAAATAGGGTATACTGTTTTGAGTGTCTCAAACATGAATAACCCAACATAAATGGAATAAATGGCATTCAAGTTTTGCATCCAGGAGTCAAATTTAAGTGTTACAAGGATCCCACACCGAGCTACATAATAATTTGGACTCGTGTAGTCAGCTTTAGGTATCATATTGCAGACTTCACAAAGGATCATATTGGATCAAGAATATTTGTTGAATTGAATATAAACTTATTTATTCATAACAAACCTTTTAAGCTCCATCGAAATTTCATGATGTAACATTTTGTAGATGGTTGGTATGTCAGGATCAGACTCAGTATTTTCCTCAGCTAGACCAAACATTGATAATCCCAGACACACTTCTGACAACAATTCGTGAGAAAGGTCTGGGGTTCGACGTGCCGCTGACATATAAAATGCATATGTCAGCACAATGCATTTGATGATCGATTCCGGGTCTCTCTGACTCTGAATGGCTCGAAGCCATTTTGCCAATAATCTTTGTGGCTATAACATAAATAAAAAAGTAAACATGGGAATAAAAAATATATGATTAGAACTTAATAAAGTCCACCACATCATAGTATATTAAAAACTTTTTTCATTAATGTTAAGAGTCTGATTTTGCAGAAAAATTTTATATTAGTTCCAAATAGTATAATTTTGATGCATTATTAACCAAAGTTTTCACTGAAAAATATTATCATTAATTTAGATATCTCTGATGCCAAAAACCCATTTCAAATGGAGAAAATCCGCCAATATGTCCATTGCGAAAATTAAAATATTATTAAATGCTCTTAATCGGTTTGATAATCCTCACACGTTGAGATAGTTTTTTATTGAGTGTGAGGAAATTCTTGTTAGATTAGTACCTTAAAAAATGGTCTGAACGGGTTTTCTGAGTGTAGTAAAAGTAGATACAGAAGCATCCCTTGCTTTTCTATACCCAAGTTTGCTACCACAAACCATAGTTTAATATAGCGGCACAGTTCTTCATGTAAAGTGCAGTTGCTAATGCCATATTTTGTGGTAGCTCTTTGCAATGTAGATAAAGTGGCAAGTGAACTTTATTAAAAAAGAACCTAAAGAATTGAAGATACTGCCATAGTACATTTTTATCTCTATTGTACTGATACTAGATATCATATACTATCAGTATATATCATATACTGATATCTAGACCTCGATCAGGTATCATAAGTCACATAAAACTGCATAAAAGTTTTTTTAAATGGAAATATCCCGCTTGATCGTACAATTTGTAGCATTTCACTTATATGAAATTAAAATAATTGGGCACATAGGATGTTATAGTTATCCTGCGGGAGAGGAAAGCTGAAAATACGGCTCAACTATATGTCGAACAATGACCTTTTCCTGCATATCCCATTTCCAAGTCAGGAATGAGGTTTTTGCCTAACTGTTCACAGATTTACCCTCTGCATGGACACGGTTGGTGGAGCAAGCAGTGACCATCGGTTATGTGAATCACCCTGCACCAGCAAGGTGCCCAACAATCATTTCTCATATAATCATTCTACACAGGATTCCAACCTGTGACATTAGTGATGCGTGACTCTAAGCGTATCCCTAATGTCTTTATCGACTGAGCTAGCTGGGCAGAAAAGCCTATAGTAATATATATTGTGGTATTAAAAATCTTGTCAGGATAAGTTATAAAAAAAATAGTAGAAAACCAGTAAAATACTTGAATTTTTTCTTAACCTGTATTTATCAATAAATATAATCACCTTCAAGATAGCTGCCTCATTTTCCTGAGCTTTCATTAACATCATTCCGTTCAGAAAATTCAATTCATTCACTACAGGGCATTTAACACCAGTCTTGTTATTACAAGTTAAGTTAAAATTCTTTAACAAAGGGTAATATTCCTGCACATCTCCAATGTTTAGGTCATCACCTTTTTCAGATTCAGTGATGCAATCATAAATAACCTTGTGGTGCTCACCTGTAAAGTTAAGTTATTCAGTCTGATAATTTAGTGATTACAAAAGTGCTGTGTATTCTTCTATTTAACAATTGTTGAATTTATATTTCCATTGCCCGTTAATGGGAGAACAAAAATGTTGGCCAGACGAGAGATGAGAAATCAATATGACATCAGTGAGATAAATAATAGGTTGCGCAAATTATGTCATTGAAAGGTGTGAATAATAATTGGTTGTGTAAATCTCTGGTGTATGTGAGGCTAGAGAGCATATTTATTTATTTTTTCCTTATTTTTTTCAAATGGGTTCTATTTGTTTTGGGTGTCTGTGTAGCAGAGTAGCAGCGTTTCTGCCGCCCTGCTATACTATAGAATAGGATATCATTTTTATCATTGCGGGAGAGAAAAGCCAAGAATACAGCTTATCGTATTTCTCATTTTTCCTGGGCATGGACCTGGTTCGTGGAGGAAGCCGTAAGCAGTGCTTACGTGAACCCCGTGCATAGGCGAGGCGTCCAGCCGGCCTCTTGCATATAATTGTCATCCCTCACAGGATTCGAACCAGCATCATGACAATCAGATTTGCGTAGCTCGAAGCATGTTCTCAGCGCTTTACTAATTGAGCTAACCGGGCACCGGTTATATAGCAGTTCAGTTCTGTAAAGAAGTTTTGTGCTCAGGGTTCAGTTGCCGGCCTTTGATTTTATGTATCAGTCTCTATCAGCCACATGAATGATTGATAATTCGCATCTTTGCAAAGTTGCTTCCGAGCTAGTGACACAGTGAAGCTCCCAAAAAAAATAAAACATGTTTATTTACTTTGAATTTGAATATGTATAAAGCAAAACAACTAAGACAAAATGGTCTGATGAACGTTACAAATCCAGTCCGAGTGAGAGTTGCAAATTCAAGCTGAAATAAAAAATTAATACTGACCAGGTACTATCGCCATCGCACATTTCGCCTGAACAAGTTTTTTCCTTTCCCCATTCAGGTACACCATCTGTATCTGATATTTGAATTCACCAACTGGCAGATCAACTTGACCAGAATACCATTTTCTAAATTAAGAAGAATAAATAGTTTAATGATATGGCTAATCTTTCTTAACCTTTGTTGGTTTTTTTACGACACCAGACAATTTTATGTAATTTTGACCAATGCCATTTTAATAATGTTTCTGTATTATTATTTATGAAATTATGGTTATTACTCAAATTTTCATTGAATGCCAAATGAAACACGAAACGAGTATTTCATTTAATATAAAAATGCGAACCTATCAGCTAGTATGCTTTTCTAGCAGCGATCTTTCCCAATATGCCCATAATACACACATTTCTCTTGCTATTTCTTAAGTGGACTTCTACTTTTAATTCATCATAAAAACATCATAAAACTTAACAAATCAGAAAATAAATTATTCGAAAAATCTACTGAGAACTAAATTTAACACTGACAAGCCCTTCTAACCTATTATCCAAATGCAGCTGTATCTTTTTTCCCGGCTTGACTTTAACAAAAATTTCATTCGGTGGTTTCTTCTTGAGACAAATCACTCTAAAAACTTAAACAGTAAAACAGGATCAGTAAGATACAGGATACTACTCAACTGATGTTCCACGACCAGGATCTAGTCTTTCGACTTCCATGTTCAGACTGCGTGAATTTTTAAATAAATATTTAATTGTAATTTCATCTAAGTAAAGATGAAAGCAGCAGCTAAAAATTTCACATTATCGTCTTTTTCCAGCTCATATATTTTTGCTCAGAAAAGCTTAAAACAGAGCCGTCCAAAATATTCGATTCAAATTGCGATATTTCAAAAATAAATTATTCCATTTGATTTCTGCAACAATATGATTCAAAAATAAGAATGAATATTTGTGTAAATTATAAGCCGATACAAGATTTTTCGTTCGTGAGTATTGTTCTGATCATGTCTGAAGTAAACTCCTAATAAGAAAACATTTATAATTGTACGCTGGTAATTGTGAACACAATGCAATGCATAACACACACAATATAAAATTGTGCTTACTTAAGCAATTTTGTAACCAAAAAATGAAAAGTATAAGTAAATATTACTGATAAAGATTTTTCACTCCCACCCAGGGCACATTTTCATAACGTTTAAAAAATTCTTGCCCAATACCTGTAGTAGTTGTAGAGGAACAGGGGTGTCCGGTTCGTTCTTGCTCCTGCAAAATAAAAGAATGTATCAAGTTTACTATGGGCAAACACTGAACAAGATCTGAACTTTCCACCTATCGAAACAGTTGAAATTTAAAATATTTGCAAAATAAAAAGAAAACATAGTAACCAGTTCAATGCAAAGACTCAAAAAATCACACGACGTTTCACACGACGTCATAGAAGCATAGATTAAACTTCGTGATTTAATCCGACGTGTCACAGCAAATCACCTAATCGCCCCTACAATACTGGGTTAATATTGCTGCAATGCTCAAGATTTAAATAATCCAGAGTGCAATCATACTGGCTGTACTCCTACCAATTCAGCATTTGTACAATGTCTTTGGTTTTTGTCCAGTGGGTACAATCCTGCTCGGTGTCCTCCGATCATATTGGACTCAAAACTAACCGTGATTTTACTGTTTGCAATAATATTGAGCATAAACCTACTGGGTCTAATTGTATTGAGCACAGGTAATATTACCCGAAAAAATTGGACCTGAAGAATAGCACAAATTGAGTAGGACCAAGCAGGATTACATCCAAATAGAATTAGAACCAGTGAAATCAGTGAATTGTGTCAGAAGAAATGAATCCAGTAAGTCTGCACTTGAAGATTGCACCCAGTAGGAAATTGATGAACTGCCTCAAACCTTTTTCAAAATTTTTACAAACCTGCACATCTTTGAGGATTTTATCACAAATGTCTGTGTTAACATCAATACTTCCATGCCTTTTCAGATTACAAAACAAATTACACGGCCAAGACTCATCATTTGCCATACTAAAAATAAAAAACAAATTATTTTATAACAAAAGAAATAAGAAATGTCTTATGATAGCTTATAAATACTATAGTCTTTCAATGTCGAAGAATGGAATGAAAGTTTTGTTTTGATATTGGACAAGAATGATGCGTAATTTTATAAATAAAACTTGATTTGAAAATCTTATTCAGTTAGCTCAGTTGCCAATTATAAGAAATCCTCTTGGAGCTAGTTGGGGATGCAGGTTTGAATATTACAGATAAAATTTTGAATGAAAAGGCCGCTAGGGCAAGTGGTTCACTGTTCGTAGGTTGCTCCAAGAACCAATCAATATTCATACAATGAAAAATAAATGCTACATAAGAAAATGCCCCAATTACCAGCTTAGAAATGGCAATAACTCAGGAGAAATATTTGTTTGCAATTTGATATATGGCTAAACTGTAATCTCAGTTTTCCTTTACTGCAATATAAAAGGATATCTTTATATAGTTTGTATATATAAAACATAGGTTCCATTCAAAAAACTTGAAAAATATTAAATTTTATTGATTTAATTTAAGTCCCGATAGGTGTATCAATAAAAAAAATGGAAATTTGACTAAAGCAGGCATCGAAAATAACATTCACAGAGACGCATTAAATTATATTGATCGTTCGACTTTTAGTCGCAGCGTAAATTGAATGTCTGTGTTTAGAATTCAAATAAAAAAATATCCGTGTATCGAATAAAAAAATTAAATAAAAGTATCCTTACGTAGAAATCTGAGCATCACTTTTGCTTTTTTTATATCCTGATGCCAAGTACTTCAACGTTTCCCATTTTGAAAGAAGAATAAGTACATTTGTATGAACTCTCTTACTGAGAATCTCATAAAGAATTGAGTTTAATAAGCTTTCTTCTGAATCTAAAAATTTAAAATAAAATATTTGCTGCATCACAAGCATATACAAAAACCAAAACATTTCAGAATAGTATAGTCAAGTGGGGAGCCACATAACCAAGATCCCTCACCCTCATAACCACGATCCTTATGTCACTTTTTGTCATTTCCAGATTTACTTGTTCATGACAAGGTAATAAAACTAGTAGGCAACTTAGATTTTACTTTCGGGATTTAAAAATTAACCAAATAGTCCAAAATGTAAATTTCTCAAGTCAAAAATGAAACGTTTCATTGATTTTTTATGACATCGTAAAACACTATTAACATTAAAATTGTTGATTTTCCTTTCTTTCTAAATGAGTATCACCCCATCTTTTGTGTTAACATTGCAGTTTAAATTGTTTTCAAGATGAAATTTTATTAATTGGTTATTCAAAGTGACAAGCAATATTTATTAAGAATTTTCGCTAGTACGAATCTGCATGTGCCGACCTGCACAGCAGTGACAGACTTTTCTTCGAGTGTCCCAAATGTTTATTTCATTTTCTTTAAAAACCATTATTGAAACGTTTTTTCAAGTCTCGTTGCTAGCAGAGATCCGATATATGAGCAAAAGAAAAATAAATCAAGTGAAGAATTAGATATAATTACATTTTTATCATGCGGGAGAGGAAAGACGAGAAAATGGCTTAGTCATATTGCGAACCACGACCTCTCCTTATTGATTTTTATTGATTGAATGCTTTTTGCTCGAATGAAAATTTGATACATATGATTTTTTGCTTGTTTCTTACATGACTTCCAAATCAATATGTATCAGAATCACATGCACTTCAGACAGCAGGGCAAATTTCAACACACAACACCCAGTACCTTATAAAATATCCTGAGGTAGTTCAAAACAGAAAATTAGACTCCAATCACCTCTTAAAAACATACAAATCCAACTCCAGATCTTAGCATTTTAATTAACAAAAATGAGTAAACTCTTCTCGCTACAAGGGGACTCCAAACACCACCTCCAAATTTAATATGGAAATATGGGACAGTACGCCCGCCCAATACCTTCTGAGATATTGGCTGAAACCCGAACTGAAATGACAAAACCATCCACAACTTTCAAAGTCAGCTGCAATCATGCTTTTTCTTCCCTCAAAATATCATCTTGATATGCAAATTATATTTCGAGGTATGCCATTTTAACAAAAATGATGACATTCTCTCATCGAGTGTTGAACAAAAAGACAAAACCGAATGTTAATCAGTTCTTACCATTTTTTCTCACCACAGCCATCTTGAAAAATTTAGCTCCATATATCAAATGTAATGAGTTTTTGGTTCATTTCTATAAAATTGGAAAAACTCTTTTCGCCACAAGATGAATCCTACATTGGAAATTTATAGGGACCATTATCTTACAACCCCAGAACAGCATGCTGAATTTCACTACAATACACTCAATATCTTATTGCCTGTTGACCAAAATGACGAAACAAAATACTGGACTCCAACCACCACATAAAGAATGTGTGAAACTCACAAAATCAAAGTAAATCAATTTGAAGTGACTTGAATAATTCCTTGAATGTCGGGCCAATTAGCTATATAGAATTCGAGATATATTTCATGAAAACACGCTAAAACTTCGAACCGCACAGTGCTCCAATCACCAATATTGAAAATAACAGTTTTTCTTTCACCCCCCCATACCCCTTACCGCCACAAAAAATTCTATTCCAATTGGTTAAATTATTTTTGGCTATCGCAGTATTCAAGTTCTAAGGAACATTCAAACACACAAGCTGATAAAACGCACCAACACACTTATCATGAAATCAAAATATGTTAGGTCTCCTCGACAACCCACCTTCAGCTGCTTCAGATATCAGCTTTTCTTGCAAACACTTCAACAGTTCTTTTTCAGCAGATTGTTTGTTGCTTTTTATCATTGAGATAATTTCATTTTCTTTTTCTTAAAATAAAATTGAGAAAATGATACATTTTATGCATAAAAAAATATTACAGATCTTTATTTCCTAAACTACTTAAAAAATCAACAAAAAAGAAAAGTTCAAAAAAGCAAAAAATTGATAAAAATGTCCTTGCAATTATCAATGGCAGATACCACTCACTGCTCTCCTTGTTCTGAGAGAATTTTAATAAATGCTCAAAGCAAATTTCCGAAGATTTGCTGATTTAGCTAACCAGCAAAAATAAACTTCAGATTAACTTTGAGATAGCACCCGAGTGCAAGGCTGGCAAATACCCAACAAAAAGCTTAGGTAACATTGCCCAAATCAAGAGTTCAAACTTCAACGATAATTGAAAATTATTTGTATATAATTTTTAAGATGACAGATATACCAGGGGTTAAAACTTCTTTAATCTTTAAGAAAGTGATGAGTCCACTGAATCTTTGCTCATTTGGAAAAACAGCCTTCCCAAGAAAAACTTCTACATAATCAGAAATGCTCATTTGCTCCTGAAAATAAAAGATTTGAGAATAAAATTTAGCAATGTCCAAAAGTCTTTGATGATCAACAGTGCATAGTCAACAGGTCAACAGTGTGTTATATTTGTTTCCAAAGGGTGGGAACTACTTTTATTTTACCAATTTGATGTCATAGATCCATAGGAAAAACAATTATATCTATGTTAAGTGGATAAGAAAATGGCGAAAATAAACATGTCAGAGCATACTAAATTGATGTCATATTTGCAAAGCTATTACCTCATGAAAGATGCAGAAAATTTCTGTACTATATGCATGGTCTATAATATTTCACTAAATGCAACATCATACATCAAATACATTTCCAAATTGCATTTCTAATAAAATAAAAAAAATGCCAGTCACCAAAAATATAGGATTTTAAACTCTACAGTCAAACTTGTTTTCTTAAAATTTCAAGACATCTAGAATCCAGTATATTAGGAGATATTCTGTGCCGAAAAATGTACAAACCAAGAAATGGACGGAAGTTATTGAGTTAAGTTATAGAAAAGTGCTAACAACATAAGCCTTACAAACAGAGAAATGGATAAACATTATAAAATCGAAAAATATTAGTGACACAAATAAGAGAATCAATAAAGCATGTCTGCTTTTATGTTTAACCTGTTCTTCTTTTACAATGTCACAGATAGTTTGAATAATATCTATGCTATCCTTCTTTTTCAGGCTGCAGAAGAAATTGAACGGCCAAGAATCTTCTCTTGCCAGGCTGCAAACATAAAACAGTGCATAATTGTGGGTGGGTTTAACTAAATTATTAGAATCAGGAAAAATACATTCTTAACATAGGTAGCATATTGAGGTGAATTATCAGCAATGGAAAAATTTTGCCGTTTTGTATTTGAACCAGCATATTAAAATTTCTATTGGTAAAACAGAGCATATTTTATTCTTTATCATGTTTTTTACTGGTTTTTGCAGAAACACTCAGGCTTTGTATCTTCACGAGAGGTCTAGGTTCGCCATACGGTTAAGCCGATTTCATGGCTTCCCTCTCCCGTCTACTTTCCTCTCTTGCAGAAAGAAACAAAATCCAATCCTATCCATATATCGTGCAGCAGTAGAAGATTGAGTGATCAGCATCGAAAAAAGGGTAAATGCTTATTTTCAAAAGTAAAAAACAAAAATTTGTGGGCGCGATGGCCTAGTGGTTAAACATGTGGCTTCGCAGGTTAAAGATCTCAGGTTCGAGTCCCGGTGAGTCCGGCTCGCTTATCCATGCCCACCACTCAACCCAGGGTGTAATAACTTGGGTAGGCTGAGCCGAGCAGGAAAAGATCATATTTTTTCAGTAATTGTAACCCTGTCCGTCTATAAGTGGCCGCTGTTACATGGCCTTGGACAGGGCGATCCACTCTAAGAAGTGGCTATGAAAAAAAAAATTGTTAAATGAAGTGTTGAATTTCTGTTTCTCTGTAAAAAAAGTGAACCAATTCGAAGATGAAATTTCATATTTTACCATGTTTTAGGTGGTCAGCTGAAAAATGACCGGTTCAAAAAAATTTATTATGCATATTGAGGGATCCTCATGAAAGAAACTGGAGAATAATATTTCACTGAAGTTAATACTGAGAATGCTGCTCATGTAATCAGATGTACATTTTGTAGGCAGAGAAGGGAATAGACACATCAAGAGTCCATTTTTAATATTAAACGATAACAGATCATCAATTTTATACAATATTGTTATTCTTCCTACAGCATTGAGCAACTAAATTTATCACCATACTTGTTTAATTTAAATTGTTGGGGCATAAAAAAGCGATTTGGGGAGATAATTCTAAACCGTAACCTTACATTAGTCTTACTCCCAGTCAGCAACAGAAAGCAACAACAGAGCAACATAAAAAACATACTTAGCCAGATATTTACTTTCATCTTTTATAAAATCTGATGCCTTGTTCTTCAATATGTCCCAATTTGAAACCAGATCGAGAACATTTTTAGAAACCTTTCCAGTGAAAATTTCATAAAAAAATGAATTTGCCTGGTCATCCTCTGAATCAGGATATACTTCAAAAGCTTCATCGGCATCTGAAGAGCATGATAAATTTAAAACACCTAATCAAAATTGACTTTTATTTCCAGTGCTGTAGGTATTTGAACTGTAGAAGAGACATATCAAAGTCCATTTTCTACAAATTGTAGAAATGTTTCTACTCTATTGGATATATCTGATATATATATATCTGATAAGTAATAATTCCTTGAATGTCGGGCCAATTAGCTGTATAGAATTCGAGATATATTTCATAAAAACACGCTAAAACTTCGAACCGCACAGTGCTCCAATCACCAATATTGAAAATAACAGTTTTCTTTCACCCCCCCCCCCCCCCCCCCATATCCCTTACCGCCACAAAAAAATTGGTTCCAATTGGTTAAATTATTTTTGGCTATCGCAGTATTCAAGTTCTAAGGAACAGTCAAACACACAAGCTGAAAAAACGCACCAACATACTTATCATGAAATCAAAAAATGTTAGGTCTCCTCGACAACCCACCTTCAGCTGCTTCAGATATCGGCTTTTCTTGCAAACACTTCAACAGTTCTTTTTTCAGCAGATTGTTTGTTGCTTTTTATCATTGAGATAATTTCATTTTCTTTTTCTGAAAATAAAATTAAGAAAATGATACATTTTATGCATAAAAAAATATTACAGATCTTTATTTCCTAAACTACTTAAAAAATCTAACAAAAAAGAACAGTTCAAAAAAGCAGAAAATTGATAAAAATGTCCTTGCAATTATCAATGGCAGATACCACTCATTGCTCTCCTTGTTCTGAGAGAATTTTAATAAATGCTCAAAGCAAATTCCCGAAGATTTGCTGATTTAGCTAACCAGCAAAAATAAACTTCAGATTAACTTTGAGATAGCACCCGAGTGCAAGGCTGGCAAATATCCAACAAAAAGCTTAGGTAACATTGCCCAATACAATCAAGAGTTCAAACTTCAACGATAATTGAAAATTATTTGTATATGAATTTTAAAGATGACAGATATACCAGGGGTTAAAACTTCTCTAATCTTTAAGAAAGTGATGAGTCCACTGAATCTTTGCTCATTTGGAAAAACAGCCTTCCCAAGAAAAACTTCTACATAATCAGAAATGCTCATTTGCTCCTGAAAATAAAAGATTTGAGAATAAAATTTAGCAATGTCCAAAAGTCTTTGATGATCAACAGTGCATAGTCAACAGGTCAACAGTGTGTTATATTTGTTTCCAAAGGGTGGGAACTACTTTTATTTTACCAATTTGATGTCATAGATTCATAGGAAAAACAATTATATTTATGTTAAGTGGATAAGAAAATGGCGAAAATAAACATGTCAGAGCATACTAAATTGATGTCATATTTGCAAAGCTATTAACTTTTACCTCATGAAAGATGCAGAAAATTTCTGTACTATGTATATGCATGGTCTATAATATTTCACTAAATGCAACATCATACATCAAATACATTTCTAGATTGCATTTCTAATAGAATAAAAAAAATGCCAGTCACCAAAAATATAGGATTTTAAACACTACAGTCAAACTCGTTTTCTTAAAATTTCAATACATCTAGGATCCAGTATATTAGGAGATATTACGTGCCGAAAAATGTACAAACCAAGAAATGGACGGAAGTTATTGAGTTAAGTTATAGAAAAGTGCTAACAACATAAACCTTACAAACGGAGAAATGAATAAACATTATAAAATCGATAAATAATGGTGACACAAATAAGAGAATCAATAAAGCATGTCTGCTTTTATGTTTAACCTGATCTTCTTTTACAATGTCACAGATAGTTTGAATAATATCTATGCTATCCTTCTTTTTCAGGCTGCAGAAGAAATTGAACGGCCAAGAATCTTCACTTGCCAGGCTGCAAACATAAAACAGTGCACAATTGTGGGTGGGTTTAACTAAATTATTAGAATCAGGAGAAATACATTCTTAACATAGGTAGCATATTGAGGTGAATTATCAGCAATGGAAAAATCTTGCCGTTTTGTATTTGAACCAGCATATTAATATTTCTATTGGTAAAACAGAGCATATATTATTCTTTATCATGTTTTTTACTGGTTTTTGCAGAAACACTCAGGCTTTGTATCTTCACGAGAGGTCAAGGTTCGCCATATGGTTAAGCCGATTTCATGGCTTCCCTCTCGCGTCTACTTTCCTCTCTTGCAGAAAGAAACAAAATCCAATCCTATCCATATATCGTGCAGCAGTAGAAGATTGAGTGATCAGCATCGAAAAAAGGGTAAATGCTTATTTTCAAAAGTAAAAAACAAAAATTTGTGGGCGCGATGGCCTAGTGGTTAAACATGTGGCTTCACAGGTTAAAGATCTCAGGTTCGAGTCTCGGTGAGTCCGGCTCGCTTATCCATGCCCACCACTCAATCCAGGGTGTAATAACTTGCGTAGGCTGAGCCGAACAGGAAAAGATCATATCTTTCCAGTAATTGTAACCCTATCCGTCTATAAGTGGCCGCTGTTACACGGCCTTGGACAGGGCGATCCACTCTAAGAAGTGGCTATGTAAAAAAAAAATTGTTAAATGAAGTGTTGAAATTTTTGTTTCTCTGTAAAAAAGTGAACCAATTCGAAGATGAAATTTCATATTTTACCATGTTTTAGGTGGTCAGTTGAAAAATGACCGGTTCAAAAAAATTTATTATGCATATTGAGGGATCCTCATGAAAGAAACTGGAGAATAACATTTCACTGAAGTTATTACTGAGAATGCTGCTCATGTAATCAGATGTACATTTTGTAGGCAGGGAAGGGAATAGACGCATCAAGAGTCCATTTTTAATATTAAACGATAACAGATCATCAATTTTATACAATATTGTTATTCTTCCTACAGCATTGAGCAACTAAATTTATCCCCATACTTGTTTAATTTAAATTGTTGGGGCATAAAAAAGCGATTTGGGGAGATAATTCTAAACCGTAACCTTACATTAGTCTTACTCCCAGTCAGCAACAGAAAGCAACAACAGAGCAACATAAAAAACATACTTAGCCAGATATTTATTTTTATCTTTTATAAAATCTGATGCCTTGTTCTTCCATATGTCCCAATTTGAAACCAGATCGAGAACATTTTTAGAAACCTTTCCAGTGAGAATTTCATAAAAAAATGAATTTGCCTGGTCATCCTCTGAATCAGGATATACTTCAAAAGCTTCATCGGCATCTGAAGAGCATGATAAATTTAAAACACCTAATCAAAATTGACTTTTATTTCCAGTGCTGTAGGTTTTTGAACTGTAGAAGAGACATATCAAAGTCCATTTTCTACAAATTGTAGAAATGTTTCTACTCTATTGGATATATCTGATATATATATATCTGATAAGTGACTTAAATAATTCCTTGAATGTCGGGCCAATTAGCTGTATAGAATTCGAGATATATTTCATAAAAACACGCTAAAACTTCGAACCGCACAGTGCTCCAATCACCAATATTGAAAATAACAGTTTTCTTTCACCCCCCCCCCATATCCCTTACCGCCACAAAAAAAAAATCGGTTCCAATTGGTTAAATTATTTTTGGCTATCGCAGTATTCAAGTTCTAAGGAACAGTCAAACACACAAGCTGATAAAAACGCACCAACACACTTATCATGAAATCAAAAAATGTTAGGTCTCCTCGACAACCCACCTTCAGCTGCTTCAGATATCGGCTTTTCTTGCAAACACTTCAACAGTTCTTTTTCAGCAGATTGTTTGTTGCTTTTTATCATTGAGATAATTTCATTTTCTTTTTCTGAAAATAAAATTAAGAAAATGATACATTTTATGCATAAAAAAAGATTACAGATCTTTATTTCCTAAACTACTTAAAAAATCTAACAAAAAAGAACAGTTCAAAAAAGCAAAAAATTGATAAGAATGTCCTTGCAATTATCAATGGCAGATACCACTCATTGCTCTCCTTGTTCTGAGAGAATTTTAATAAATGCTCAAAGCAAATTCCCGAAGATTTGCTGATTTAGCTAACCAGCAAAAATAAACTTCAGATTAACTTTGAGATAGCACCCGAGTGCAAGGCTGTCAAATACCCAACAAAAAGCTTAGGTGACATTGCCCAATACAATCAAGAGTTCAAACTTCAACGATAATTGAAAATTATTTGTATATAAATTTTAAAGATGACAGATATACCAGGGGTTAAAACTTCTCTAATCTTTAAGAAAGTGATGAGTCCACTGAATCTTTGCTCATTCGGAAAAACAGCTTTTTCAAGAAAAACTTCCACATAATCAGAAATGCTCCTTTGCTCCTGAAAATAAAAGATTTGAGAATAAAATTTAGCAATGTCCAAAAGTCTTTGATGATTAACAGTGTATAGTCAACGGGTCAACAGTGTGTTATATTTGTTTCCAAAGGGTGGTAACTACTTTTATTTTACCAATTTGATGTCATAGAACCATAGGAAAAACAATTATATCTATGTTAAGTGGATAAGAAAATGGCGAAAATAAACATGTTATGGCATACTAAATTGATGTCATATTTGCAAAGCTATTAACTTTTACCTCATGAAAGATGCAGAAAATTTCTGTACTATGTATATGCATGGTCTATAATATTTCACTAAATGCAACATCATACATCAAATACATTTCTAGATTGCATTTCTAATAGAATAAAAAAAATGCCAGTCACCAAAAATATAGGATTTTAAACACTACAGTCAAACTCGTTTTCTTAAAATTTCAATACATCTAGAATCCAGTATATTAGGAGATATTACGTGCCGAAAAATGTACAAACCAAGAAATGGATGGAAGCTATTGAGTTAAGTTATAGAAAAGTGCTAACAACATAAGCCTTACAAACAGAGAAATGGATAAACATTATAAAATCGATAAATAATGGTGACACAAATAAGAGAATCAATAAAGCATGTCTGCTTTTATGTTTAACCTGATCTTCTTTTACAATGTCACAGATAGTTTGAATAATATCTATGCTATCCTTCTTTTTCAGGCTGCAGAAGAAATTGAACGGCCAAGAATCTTCTCTTGCCAGGCTGCAAACATAAAACAGTGCATAATTGTGGGTGGGTTTAACTAAATTATTAGAATCAGGAAAAATACATTCTTAACATAGGTAGCATATTGAGGTGAATTATCAGCAATGGAAAAATTTTGCCGTTTTGTATTTGAACCAGCATATTAAAATTTCTATTGGTAAAACAGAGCATATTTTATTCTTTATCATGTTTTTTACTGGTTTTTGCAGAAACACTCAGGCTTTGTATCTTCACGAGAGGTCTAGGTTCGCCATACGGTTAAGCCGATTTCATGGCTTCCCTCTCCCGTCTACTTTCCTCTCTTGCAGAAAGAAACAAAATCCAATCCTATCCATATATCGTGCAGCAGTAGAAGATTGAGTGATCAGCATCGAAAAAAGGGTAAATGCTTATTTTCAAAAGTAAAAAACAAAAATTTGTGGGCGCGATGGCCTAGTGGTTAAACATGTGGCTTCGCAGGTTAAAGATCTCAGGTTCGAGTCCCGGTGAGTCCGGCTCGCTTATCCATGCCCACCACTCAACCCAGGGTGTAATAACTTGGGTAGGCTGAGCCGAGCAGGAAAAGATCATATCTTTTCAGTAATTGTAACCCTGTCCGTCTATAAGTGGCCGCTGTTACATGGCCTTGGACAGGGCGATCCACTCTAAGAAGTGGCTATGAAAAAAAAAATTGTTAAATGAAGTGTTGAATTTCTGTTTCTCTGTAAAAAAGTGAACCAATTCGAAGATGAAATTTCATATTTTACCATGTTTTAGGTGGTCAGCTGAAAAATGACCGGTTCAAAAAAATTTATTATGCATATTGAGGGATCCTCATGAAAGAAACTGGAGAATAATATTTCACTGAAGTTAATACTGAGAATGCTGCTCATGTAATCAGATGTACATTTTGTAGGCAGAGAAGGGAATAGACACATCAAGAGTCCATTTTTAATATTAAACGATAACAGATCATCAATTTTATACAATATTGTTATTCTTCCTACAGCATTGAGCAACTAAATTTATCACCATACTTGTTTAATTTAAATTGTTGGGGCATAAAAAAGCGATTTGGGGAGATAATTCTAAACCGTAACCTTACATTAGTCTTACTCCTAGTCAGCAACAGAAATTACCAACAGAGCAACATAAAAAACATACTTAGCCAGATATTTATTTTCATCTTTTATAAAATCTGATGCCTTGTTCTTCAATATGTCCCAATTTGAAACCAGATCGAGAACATTTTTAGAAACCTTTCCAGTGAAAATTTCATAAAAAAATGAATTTGCCTGGTCATCCTCTGAATCAGGATATACTTCAAAAGCTTCATCGGCATCTGAAGAGCATGATAAATTTAAAACACCTAATCAAAATTGACTTTTATTTCCAGTGCTGTAGGTTTTTGAACTGTAGAAGAGACATATCAAAGTCCATTTTCTACAAATTGTAGAAATGTTTCTACTCTATTGGATATATCTGATATATATATATCTGATAAGTGACTTAAGTGACTTAAATAATTCCTTGAATGTCGGGCCAATTAGCTGTATAGAATTCGAGATATATATTTCATAAAAAACACGCTAAAAACTTCGAACCGCACAGTGCTCCAATCACCAATATTGAAAATAACAGTTTTCTTTCACCCCCCCCCCCCCATATCCTTTACCGCCACAAAAAAATTGGTTCCAATTGGTTAAATTATTTTTGGCTATCGCAGTATTCAAGTTCTAAGGAACAGTCAAACACACAAGCTGAAAAAACGCACCAACATACTTATCATGAAATCAAAAAATGTTAGGTCTCCTCGACAACCCACCTTCAGCTGCTTCAGATATCGGCTTTTCTTGCAAACACTTTAACAGTTCTTTTTCAGCAGATTGTTTGTTGCTTTTTATCATTGAGATAATTTCATTTTCTTTTTCTGAAAATAAAATTAAGAAAATGATACATTTTATGCATAAAAAAATATTACAGATCTTTATTTCCTAAACTACTTAAAAAATCTAACAAAAAAGAACAGTTCAAAAAAGCAGAAAATTGATAAAAATGTCCTTGCAATTATCAATGGCAGATACCACTCATTGCTCTCCTTGTTCTGAGAGAATTTTAATAAATGCTCAAAGCAAATTCCCGAAGATTTGCTGATTTAGCTAACCAGCAAAAATAAACTTCAGATTAACTTTGAGATAGCACCCGAGTGCAAGGCTGGCAAATACCCAACAAAAAGCTTAGGTGACATTGCCCAATACAATCAAGAGTTCAAACTTCAACGATAATTGAAAATTATTTGTATATAAATTTTAAAGATGACAGATATACCAGGGGTTAAAACTTCTCTAATCTTTAAGAAAGTGATGAGTCCACTGAATCTTTGCTCATTTGGAAAAACAGCTTTCTCAAGAAAAACTTCTACATAATCAGAAATGCTCCTTTGCTCCTGAAAATAAAAGATTTGAGAATAAAATTTAGCAATGTCCAAAAGTCTTTGATGATTAACAGTGCATAGTCAACAGGTCAACAGTGTGTTATATTTGTTTCCAAAGGGTGGGAACTACTTTTATTTTACCAATTTGATGTCATAGATTCATAGGAAAAACAATTATATTTATGTTAAGTGGATAAGAAAATGGCGAAAATAAACATGTCAGAGCATACTAAATTGATGTCATATTTGCAAAGCTATTAACTTTTACCTCATGAAAGATGCAGAAAATTTCTGTACTATATGCATGGTCTATAATATTTCACTAAATGCAACATCATACATCAAATACATTTCTAGATTGCATTTCTAATAGAATAAAAAAAATGCCAGTCACCAAAAATATAGGATTTTAAACACTACAGTCAAACTCGTTTTCTTAAAATTTCAATACATCTAGGAGAAGTTATTGAGTTAAGTTATAGAAAAGTGCTAACAACATAAACCTTACAAACGGAGAAATGAATAAACATTATAAAATCGATAAATAATGGTGACACAAATAAGAGAATCAATAAAGCATGTCTGCTTTTATGTTTAACCTGATCTTCTTTTACAATGTCACAGATAGTTTGAATAATATCTATGCTATCCTTCTTTTTCAGGCTGCAGAAGAAATTGAACGGCCAAGAATCTTCACTTGCCAGGCTGCAAACATAAAACAGTGCACAATTGTGGGTGGGTTTAACTAAATTATTAGAATCAGGAGAAATACATTCTTAACATAGGTAGCATATTGAGGTGAATTATCAGCAATGGAAAAATCTTGCCGTTTTGTATTTGAACCAGCATATTAAAATTTCTATTGGTAAAACAGAGCATATATTATTCTTTATCATGTTTTTTACTGGTTTTTGCAGAAACACTCAGGCTTTGTATCTTCACGAGAGGTCAAGGTTCGCCATATGGTTAAGCCGATTTCATGGCTTCCCTCTCGCGTCTACTTTCCTCTCTTGCAGAAAGAAACAAAATCCAATCCTATCCATATATCGTGCAGCAGTAGAAGATTGAGTGATCAGCATCGAAAAAAGGGTAAATGCTTATTTTCAAAAGTAAAAAACAAAAATTTGTGGGCGCGATGGCCTAGTGGTTAAACATGTGGCTTCGCAGGTTAAAGATCTCAGGTTCGAGTCTTGGTGAGTCCGGCTCGCTTATCCATGCCCACCACTCAATCCAGGGTGTAATAACTTGCGTAGGCTGAGCCGAACAGGAAAAGATCATATCTTTCCAGTAATTGTAACCCTATCCGTCTATAAGTGGCCGCTGTTACACGGCCTTGGACAGGGCGATCCACTCTAAGAAGTGGCTATGTAAAAAAAAAATTGTTAAATGAAGTGTTGAAATTTTTGTTTCTCTGTAAAAAAGTGAACCAATTCGAAGATGAAATTTCATATTTTACCATGTTTTAGGTGGTCAGTTGAAAAATGACCGGTTCAAAAAAATTTATTATGCATATTGAGGGATCCTCATGAAAGAAACTGGAGAATTACATTTCACTGAAGTTATTACTGAGAATGCTGCTCTTGTAATCAGATGTACATTTTGTAGGCAGGGAAGGGAATAGACGCATCAAGAGTCCATTTTTAATATTAAACGATAACAGATCATCAATTTTATACAATATTGTTATTCTTCCTACAGCATTGAGCAACTAAATTTATCACCATACTTGTTTAATTTAAATTGTTGGGGCATAAAAAAGCGATTTGGGGAGATAATTCTAAACCGTAACCTTACATTAGTCTTACTCCCAGTCAGCAACAGAAAGCAACAACAGAGCAACATAAAAAACATACTTAGCCAGATATTTATTTTCATCTTTTATAAAATCTGATGCCTTGTTCTTCAATATGTCCCAATTTGAAACCAGATCGAGAACATTTTTAGAAACCTTTCCAGTGAGAATTTCATAAAAAAATGAATTTGCCTGGTCATCCTCTGAATCAGGATATACTTCAAAAGCTTCATCGGCATCTGAAGAGCATGATAAATTTAAAACACCTAATCAAAATTGACTTTTATTTCCAGTGCTGTAGGTTTTTGAACTGTAGAAGAGACATATCAAAGTCCATTTTCTACAAATTGTAGAAATGTTTATACTCTATTGGATATATCTGATATATATATATCTGATAAGTAACTTAAGTGACTTAAATAATTCCTTGAATGTCGGGCCAATTAGCTGTATAGAATTCGAGATATATTTCATAAAAACACGCTAAAACTTCGAACCGCACAGTGCTCCAATCACCAATATTGAAAATAACAGTTTTCTTTCACCCCCCCCCCATATCCCTTACCGCCACAAAAAAATCGGTTCCAATTGGTTAAATTATTTTTGGCTATCGCAGTATTCAAGTTCTAAGGAACAGTCAAACACACAAGCTGATAAAACGCACCAACACACTTATCATGAAATCAAAAAATGTTAGGTCTCCTCGACAACCCACCTTCAGCTGCTTCAGATATCGGCTTTTCTTGCAAACACTTCAGCAGTTCTTTTTCAGCAGATTGTTTGTTGCTTTTTATCATTGAGATAATTTCATTTTCTTTTTCTGAAAATAAAATTAAGAAAATGATACATTTTATGCATAAAAAAATATTACAGATCTTTATTTCCTAAACTACTTAAAAAATCTAACAAAAAAGAACAGTTCAAAAAAGCAAAAAATTGATAAAAATGTCCTTGCAATTATCAATGGCAGATACCACTCATTGCTCTCCTTGTTCTGAGAGAATTTTAATAAATGCTCAAAGCAAATTCCCGAAGATTTGCTGATTTAGCTAACCAGCAAAAATAAACTTCAGATTAACTTTGAGATAGCACCCGAGTGCAAGGCTGGCAAATACCCAACAAAAAGCTTAGGTAACATTGCCCAATACAATCAAGAGTTCAAAAATTCAACGATAATTGAAAATTATTTGTATATAAATTTTAAAGATGACAGATATACCAGGGGTTAAAATTTCTCTAATCTTTAAGAAAGTGATGAGTCCACTGAATCTTTGCTCATTTGGAAAAACAGCCTTCCCAAGAAAAACTTCCACATAATCAGAAATGCTCCTTTGCTCCTGAAAATAAAAGATTTGAGAATAAAATTTAGCAATGTCCAAAAGTCTTTGATGATCAACAGTGCATAGTCAACAGGTCAACAGTGTGTTATATTTGTTTCCAAAGGGTGGGAACTACTTTTATTTTAGCAATTTGATGTCATAGAACCATAGGAAAAACAATTATATTTATGTTAAGTGGATAAGAAAATGGTGAAAATAAACATGTTATGGCATACTAAATTGATGTCATATTTGCAAAGCTATTAACTTTTACCTCATGAAAGATGCAGAAAATTTCTGTACTATGTATGCATGGTCTATAATATTTCACTAAATGCAACATCAACATCAAATACATTTCAAATTACATTTCTAATAAAATAAAAAAAATGCCAGTCACCAAAAATATAGGATTTTAAACTCTACAGTCAAACTCGTTTTCTTAAAATTTCAATACATCTAGGATCCAGTATATTAGGAGATATTACGTGCCGAAAAATGTACAAATCAAGAAATGGACGGAAGTTATTGAGTTAAGTTATAGAAAAGTGCTAACAACATAAACCTTACAAACGGAGAAATGAATAAACATTATAAAATCGATAAATAATGGTGACACAAATAAGAGAATCAATAAAGCATGTCTGCTTTTATGTTTAACCTGATCTTCTTTTACAGCAATGTCACAGATGGTTTGAATAATATCTATGCTATCCTTCTTATTCAGGCTGCAGAAGAAATTGAACGGCCAAGAATCTTCTCTTGCCAGGCTGCAAACATAAAACAGTGCACAATTGTGGGTGGGTTTAACTAAATTATTAGAATCAGGAGAAATACATTCTTAACGTAGGTAGCATATTGAGGTGAATTATCAGCAATGGAAAAATTTTGCCGTTTTGTATTTGAACCAGCATATTAAAATTTCTATTGGTAAAACAGAGCATATATTATTCTTTATCATGTTTTTTACTGGTTTTTGCAGAAACACTCAGGCTTTGTATCTTCACGAGAGGTCAAGGTTCGCCATATGGTTAAGCCGATTTCATGGCTTCCCTCTCCCGTCTACTTTCCTCTCTTGCAGAAAGAAACAAAATCCAATCCTATCCATATATCGTGCAGCAGTAGAAGATTGAGTGATCAGCATCGAAAAAAGGGAAAATGCTTATTTTCAAAAGTAAAAAGCAAAAATTTGTGGGCGCGATGGCCTAGTGGTTAAACATGTGGCTTCGCAGGTTAAAGATCTCAGGTTCGAGTCCCGGTGAGTCCGGCTCGCTTATCCATGCCCACCACTCAATCCAGGCTGTAATAACTTGCGTAGGCTGAGCCGAACAGGAAAAGATCATATCTTTTCAGTAATTGTAACCCTGTCCATCTATAAGTGGCCGCTGTTACACGGCCTTGGACAGGGCGATCCACTCTAAGAAGTGGCTATGTAAAAAAAAAATTGTTAAATGAAGTGTTGAAATTTTTGTTTCTCTGTAAAAAAGTGAACCAATTTGAAGATGAAATTTCATATTTTACCATGTTTTAGGTGGTCAGTTGAAAAATGACCGGTTCAAAAAAATTTATTATGCATATTGAGGGATCCTCATGAAAGAAACTGGAAAATAACATTTCACTGAAGTTAATACTGAGAATGCTGCTCATGTAATCAGATGTACATTTTGTAGGCAGGGAAGGGAATAGACACATCAAGAGTCCATTTTTAATATTAAACGATAACAGATCATCAATTTTATACAATATTGTTATTCTTCCTACAGCATTGAGCAACTAAATTTATCACCATACTTGTTTAATTTAAATTGTTGGGGCATAAAAAGCAATTTGGGGAGATAATTCTAAACCGTAACCTTACATTAGTCTTACTCCTAGTCAGCAACAGAAAGCAACAACAGAGCAACATAAAAAACATACTTAGCCAGATATTTATTTTCATCTTTTATAAAATCTGATGCCTTGTTCTTCAATATGTCCCAATTTGAAACCAGATTCAGAACATTTTTAGAAACCTTTCCAGTGAAAATTTCATAAAAAAATGAATTTGCCTGGTCATCCTCTGAATCAGGATATACTTCAAAAGCTTCATCGACATCTGAAGAGCATGATAAATTTAAAACACCTAATCAAAATTGACTTTTATTTCCAGTGCTGTAGGTATTTGAACTGTAGAAGAGACATATCAAAGTCCATTTTCTACAAATTGTAGAAATGTTTCTACTCTATTGGATATATCTGATATATATATATCTGATAAATTATGTCACAAGGTTGGAAACACTCAGGCTTTGTATTTGGCAGAACAGTTTGTTTGCTTGGTTTTGTGACATGAAAAGTTTTCTTTTAAATTTGTTGGGATATGCCTTAAAGCCCAAAGCAGTGTACCACTTAACCAAGATTTTTATAACTTGGCCGAATTGCAAAGTTCATATATCTTTCCAACAATACTAACAGTGTTCCCCTATTATTAGTCTCTACTACGGGACCTTGCTCAGAGTTATCTACCAAAATGGGTGGCTAAAAAATAAAAATAAAATCCGAAAATAACTTGCGTACTAACCTCCAGCTTATAAGCCAAATTTAACTTTTTTTTTTTTTATAGCCACTTCTTAGAGTGGATCACCCTGTCTAAGGCCCTGTAACAGCGGCCACTTGTAGACGGACAGGGTTACAATTACTGGAAAGATATCATCTTTTCCTTAATTCGTAGTACTAGCAACTGCATTACGAAAGGAAAGCATTCCAAAGAAAACTTATAGAACCCGAGTTGAACTTGAAAGTCATCTTAGATCTTCAAAATTTGGAGTCTAATTTTTAATTTTTTTCTCATAGATTAATATAGACTTAGAATAACCTGTTTCAGACTTCAATATCTCTTGTAAATACGTGCGTAGTTTATTCTGTGCAGAATCCAAATTTTCGTTCATCATCAAAAGAATTTCTTCAACTTTTTCTAGCAAAAGAATAATAATACAATAGATTGTATTTAAGAACCACAATAAATATTCATATTCAATTCACGGTTCCAAGATTATATATTAATTCGGTGTAAAAGCATAAAAAATTATAGAATGGCAAAATTTGAAATTTATCGTGTTGGGTTCCATATATTTATATATATATATATATAGGACGTGTCCATCAGTACTGAGTCTGTATCCACGTCTCTTTGAACGCAACAAAACTGTTTCACCTAAAATTTTCAGAAAATTTTCACATGCCAACAAGGCTGACACTTTTCAATTTTTTTTCTAACGAAGAAATTATTTTATTTGTATTTGTAAATAGTTCCAAATACAGAGAGTAACACTTGAGTATTTATTCTGCAAAAATGATGACCCGCTATTGTGATGACATTAGGAACATGGATTATGAGGTCACAAGCCTTAAGTCGTTCTGGACCATGTGAAAATTTCCTCTGCTATTCAGTCTGACTTATCATATTTTTTTATTTCTGCTTGTGCTAAATTCACTGTCGTACGATTCTATTTTTAGCCGTAGAGATTTATATTTGAAAATTTGGCAAATTCACACAATCGACATGTTGTCATATTTTTTACATGTGAGGTTTGAATATCACCCAAAGGCTGGCAGAAGATATAAAATCTTAATCAGATAGTCAAACGAAAACTATTTTGCAAAAACTTTCAAAAATGAAGGAGAGGCAAATGCCTCTGTGAAAAGGTAAAGTTTTTAATTTGATGTCTTTCTATGCGCAGTGTCGAAATAAAATTGTATCAGAATCGTACTTATAAAAGGCATATGGTATCGGTACTTATACCGATCTCCAGTATCTTAATCCTAATTATACTACCTGCCGATAAAACATTTTCTTTTTTCAAAAAATTCACGACACTCCTGAATCTTCGTTCATTTGGAAATATAGCGTTGGTCAAGAACACATCAACACATTCGGCAGTGCTCGGTAGTGAAAGCTTTTTCTGGAAATCAGTTTTTATTTTCATTGTAAAATATTACATGAAGTCATGACTTATTTTAATTTCTCGGGAAATAATTATAAATAATTATCAAAAAATATAATAGGTATGAAAAGAAGTTCCATTGTTTCATTCTATTGTTTAAATATTTTGCATTTCCATATGGGAAATGTTAACTCCTGTAAAATACAGCCATAATTATATGCTTTGGCATTTTAAAAAATCTTAAAAATTTGCATACCAGAACCGAACAAAAAATTGTGAAATTCTAATGCTGCACCTCATGCTGTTTCATTTTGCACTTCAAATCTTCAATCATTTCTTCAGCCTTTCTCGCTTTAGAAACGGATGTTTTCAATTCCACATATTTTTGAATCAAATCTTCGATTTGAGGAATATCCTTTTTTCTGCTGATGGAGATGCTGATGCTGGTGATGGAAACAGTAATTATTTGAGTTTCTGATATATAATTCTTTCAGATAAACACTTGGTAAAACGTGCTTTGAACAGCAAGATATATATATATGCATTCTGAGGATTGGGGATTATTTTGTGCAGTTCAAGACAATGTGTCGGCTTGTGATGCATAGCTTTAATTAGTACTTCTATTCAATTTGAACATTTATCTATGTTTTGAATATTTAAAATGAGGCCCACCGAAATGATTACATCATATTAACTATTCAGCAATGTCACACTGGCTATAGCTTCAATGATAGATAAATTATCATAGATACTTAGAAAATTGCCTCTTAGGATAGGATAGGATTTCATTTTTAGGAGAGGGAAGCAGATATACAGTTTAAGCATATAGCGAACCACGACCTCTCGTGCAGATACCAGTTCCGAATTGGGGTGGAGGTTTTTAGGCTTATCATACTCCTCATTTCTTCTGTGCGTGGGGACCTGGTTGGTGAGGAAGCCGTCAGCAGTGCAGCAGGGAGGCGTGGAGCAGACCTCTTGCATATAATCATTATCCCTCGCAGGATTCGAACCTGCGTCGTAATGATCAGAGATCTGTAGCTCGAAGCATGCACCCAACACTTTACAGATTGAGCTAACAGGGCATGCCCGAAATCATAAATGTAAAGAATCTTTTTTCCATCCCTTCTGACAAAAACAGGTTTTGTCAAATCAAACATCGGTGTTTACAAATGAACAGGAATTTGTATCCATTGCTGCTCATGTTGTCATGAAAAAAATAAACATCTTTTTTCACATTTTGAATACAAGCTCTAAAATAATCAGCAGCGTAAATCTACTGCAGTTTTATTGAGAGCTCAACGACTATTTTTGGCAAATGTATTTGTGCCTTATTTTTAATCCATGCACACCTCTCAACCCAGGGTGTAATAGGCCAAGTTGAACTGGAAAGATCATATTTTTCAGCTCCCTGATAAGTGGCTTCTGGTACTAGGCCAAGCTTGGGGTGATCCACTCAAATTGGTGACTGGAAAAACATTGCATAATGATTAACATGCTGACATTGCATGGTCTCAGTTTGTGTGCCCAACCCCCCAACTAATAGAATAAATACCCAAGGAAAGCTCACAATTTCCAACATAACTATCTCTGTCCATCTATAAATGACTGCTGGTATAACCCTGTGCTCAGGATGGTACATACACTAAAATGAATGGCAGTAAAAATACAAATGTTGCAACTAATAGAAAAACTTTGTGTCAATAAACACTTACTTCAAGTTTTCACGCAAAAATGATTTTTTTGGAGTATGCTCCATCAAATTGTTAACATTTTTCCAATTATCAATGATATAATCAATATTTGGATCATCATATTTTGTAACATATGCAAGAATTATCTTCAATCGTTTCCAAGCTGTAAAAAAATAAAGGAATTATTGGTTATCAATAAACATATATATGTTTCAATAAATTACTGATGACTTTGTAATGTAGGGCACAGTGCGACAAAAGCTTGTTTACTGTTTTGTCTCCCAAGCATTTTTCAGCCACATCAAAAATTGTAAAACCAAAAACACAGCTAATTTGTAATACAATATTAGATATAAATCAGCTTATAATTTTAGAACATTTGATACAATTTTGTTAATTAACATTTAAAAAAGAAGCAATTTGATCTTCTTGGTAAATACAGTCACAAACGATGCATTACTTGATAATTCGTTAGCTAAATTTTATGTCACATAAATAGAATGTAACGGAATTGCCTAAAAATTGGCAAGATGCAAATGTATATGGGTATCGATGTCAGTAGCAGACATGAATGAGTTCAAGTAAATATAACTGAGCTGGACAAAAAATGACCGCAACCATTTGAGAGGTTACATAGTTCAATAAACTCAACTATCTGTAAAATAAAAACAATTACTGTTTTTTTATGAAATGACAATTTAAGTTATTAAGAGTGCCCAGTTAACTCAATTGATAAAGTGTTGGGGAATTCATTTTGAGCCACGCATCTCTGATCATTTTGACATGGATTTGCATCCTGTCAGGGATGATGATTAAATGTCAGAAGTCTGCTGGATGCCTCGCTGGAGCTTAAGCTACCTCCACCTACCAGGTCCATGCACAGGAAAAATGAGAAATGTGTTACACTAAAAAGCACCCACCCCGATTCAGAATTGGTGTCTGTATGAGAGGTTGTGGTTTACCGTGTGATTAAGTCGTATGCTCAGCTTTCCTCTATCGCAGGATAAATTTGAAATTTTATCCCTATCATGAACGCTAGGTTATCTTGAGTGAGGTGACAAAACCCATCACAACGGGCACTAAGTTACCTAAACTGAAGGAACACGAGTCATCATCATGATAGTGTACTAGTGTGTTGATTGTTCTACATTGATAGCAATTAAAACAATCATTAATATGAAATCCAAAAGTACCATGACAATCTTTTTATTGAAATTCACTCTTAACAAGACCGAAAGCATTGCCTAAAGAAGCCAACTAGCGGTCACTTATATGACCAAAAGCTATAGCCACTAGCATATTTAGGGGGAGTCCATGGTGTCATGTCCTTGATGACCAAAAAATGTAGGTTTGGGCTTTAGATTAGTCCTAATTTATTTCCTAGGTGTCGCAAGAAACGACTAAATGGAAGCAAAGAGGTGGTAGATAGTTTTACCATTTACAGATACCATTCAATGCACTTTATCATAGCACGCAGTTCCATTAAAAATATCCTCTGCTTAGTATTTGTTTACAAGTGGTTCCTTTTTGGCAGTACTTCCAACCTTGTTCACAGTGAATTCCAAAAAAATTAAAATATAGGAAATCCAAAAGTTTTTTGTGTGCTTTCGGCGCACAGTGTTTATTCTACCATTTTCAAGCTCTAGAATCTCATTAAAAAAAATGTTCCCTGCTCTTGGTGCAATTTTAGAGCAGTATTAATGTGATATGGAGCAAAAACACTATTTTTCACTAATTTTTTGGCGGCGTCCAACATGACATCATAATATGGATTCAAAAATTTTAAAAATTATGGCCCTGGTAAAACCATCTATGTATTTTTTTAAGTTTTTTTTGCGGGGAATTTTGCAAAAACAAGGTTACTTTAAAGCTTGCATCTGCAGAGCATCAAACGTATGTCCTTTTTTGAAGTCATAACCAAAACATTAAAGACAATTTATATTAGGACATGTAGTCATAAGAATGTAATTGAGTTATCAAACATAAGGGAAGGACAAAACATAAGTGATTGTAAAATATCTATAAAATACATATTATAAGTCATCGAACAGTTCAACCAAACATTTTGAAGTCTGCATGTTTAACATAGGACATTGTGAAAACACAATTAAACAAAACAGTTCATATTGAACAGTGTTAAACAAAATATGGTTTGTATCAAAAAAAAGCTTTAAACTTGTGCATTTTGCATCCTAATTTGTTGACAAGCCCATTATAAATAAGGTTGGTCGTAACAAAAATATTTTTAAATTTCACAATTGTAAAGGGAAATTTCACAGCAAAAGCTGAATTAGAAGGACAAGTTTTATGATAAATATTGGCATCTAGGAAATATTAATTGCTTTTCCACTTTTTCTGAAAATATAAAAAATATAAATCAAACTTGTTGGTGTTGAATTAATTGAAAACGAATTGAACAAATTATTAATTGATTAGTTTGGAATAACTAAGACAATTCAAATAATATGTATATTATATTACTAACCCTTTTCAGTGCCCATAACTTCCACTAATAATTCTTTCCACTTCTCGTTGTTCTGCAATGAACCGCATATCTTTTCAAATAAATGTTCATCCAACAGGTCTTTTTTGCAATACATCAAACAGTGCTGAAATTTTAACAGTTAATATTAATAGTTTGTTGAATATATTTCATAAGCAATAAATTACTAAGTCACTTGATTCTCTTAACGAGGCTGAGAGAGAAATGGATTTTGTAGACTACTCTTACACATTTTTCACCTCAATCATTCTTGATGGTGCTGTTGTTAAAATGTAATGTATTTGAAATGAATGATTGTTTCTCTCGGAAATCCACAAAAATTAGGATAGAATTAAGAATTTTTTCAATGGCTTCCCCCCCCCCCCACACGTGTTTACAAACTAAATTATCCTCTAGCAACGTTTTTGCAATTGAAATCTGTGGAAAATGCCACGAATATTTGCCTTTTTCTTTGTAATTTTTTTTCTTTTTTGTGAATGAGTTAAGACTCCTTCAAAATCAGAGACCTTCCGTCATCGCTAATAGTGTTCTTACTAAAATAAAAAGGAAATCGATTAATATCATCACTTCATTGACCCAGGAAACCGATATGATATATAACTCAATGCTAAACAGCATGGAAATAACAAACAATCATCATCGATATTTGTTCAAAGACGTACGTATAGAAACACCTTACTCGAACAACACCTGGGCAGCTTATGGGTTGTTTTGTAAATCATGCCTACCTTCTAGCAATTCACATCGAATGAATACAAAAATATTAATAACATTACGATGCTTGCCTCTCCTTTTTCACAGCAATTTGAATGTGTGGTAATATAGTTCAAATCATTTTTGAGATCTTATTTTTTTTTATAAATTTTTGTTTGTTTTTATTCCAATGTGATTTATTTAATGTTTATAAGTAGACTGTTTAAAAACAGAGCTGGAATTGTGTTAGGTTAAAAACATTTTCTTATGTGCAGAACTGTCTGCGTTCCCCCTTGAAGAATTGAATCGTTATAGTAGAATGTATTGAGCAGTATCTGCCCTGGCGATGGTAAAACCACCTACGACTTAGTTGCTGAAAATAAGTTCTGGCAATTTTGGATCCTATACCGTCTGGGCAATGTTTCAATTCAATTTCTATACTTCATTTATAACTGATAAATAGGGGCTTCTGATTTTGCACAGAGGGAAAGACATTGACATAAACATTGGATTTATCTGACAGGTGATAGTTTATTTCCTGAAAAGTGAATACAAATGAAAGTTTTTTATTTCCAAGGCCTGAAAATGATATTGCACACCGACGAATATATCAAAAGCAAAGACTAAGAGCAACATTAAAAATTATTGTTTTTTTATTCCTTCTTCAACAAAATATATACCGTACTTATATTTAAATCTTGATAGAAAATTTTCAATTTTTGTTTGAGTTTTTGAAAAAAAATTTTATGCTTTGCAACACTAAACCTACCATTGTTGATGAGCTTCTTTTTCTCCAGGGCAATAAGCAATGTTTTTCTTTTCTCCTCTTCTTTACAAAATTCTTCAAGAAGTTTTGCAATATTCTCCAATTTACGTGCCTCAAACAATGACACTATTTCGTGCTCTTCCATCGCTGTTGCAGTTGATAAATGTCCTACATTGCTGTCGCTAAATAACAGTTAGTAGCAGACATTTACCTACAAGCAAAAAGTAAGGGGTTACTGCTTATATATATTTTATAGTCTAATATACGCCAGTTGGATTTTAAAACAATGCCGTGGAATATGAAAATCACCTTGAAAATGAGGCAGCAAAATTAAAGAATTTTTCATGGTCAAATTTTGACTTTAAAAAGGGCACCACACACAAAAAATATTATCAAAAACGTAGCAAATTTATTGCATGCACCATGTCCCATCCCTAAAGCTCTAGCGAGTATGCCTGTTTGACACATACTCAAAAGGGTTTGTTTGGGGCTCCTTTTTCCTGGTACTACTATTCTACTAACTGTTCAACTTTTTCAAGTTACGATTTGTTCCAGTTATACTATATATTCATAATGTACCGGAAGCCTTCCAAATGATGCCACAGTCAAGGAGTGCACCTGTGGTAGCCTGGTACGTTTAACCATGGCCCAAGGCAGATACCACTCACTGCACTTTACCATGGCGGTGCAGTTCCATTTGGGATGTTTAGAGTGCAGTTGCTGGCACTACATCTTTTAGTAGCTGCTATTGAGTGGCTGTTGATTGGTTTCATTAGGAAGCTACTTTCAGCCTTGCTTAGAGCGAAGCGAAGCCTATTTAAATCAAGAGTTTCGAAATGAACTGAGCTGTGAAATTTGTCAGCCTCATCGTATTTAAATATTACTGTACCGGGTATCGGTAACGTTGTTGCGAGATAACCAAAACGCAACAAAATCCATTCTGGTGATTTCACCAAATTCGAAAATCAACGAGCCACAGCAATATTTTCATTCCATGCAGTAGACCATTTCTTTTCTGTCCAAGTTTTTAAATGCCTATACACACTACGATTGCGATCTGGCAGAATTTCCCAGGGAGATGGGTGTTCACTTCTGTTTCCATTGACAAGTGTTTCTATTGATTATTATCTATTTCAGTTGATAGTCCAATTCATATCTTGGTCAATCTATAAATGTGGGTTTGTTTATACCCTAAAAATAGCGAAACAGACATAGGTCAATCTGTGCCCTGAAAATGCAATGGACTTACTGCAAAAAGTCGTGGATTCATGATTTGTTGTCGAAAATCTAATTGCAGAATAAATATTGTAATTTTTTCAGATTTTGTAAAAAATATTCTGTGCTTTTGAAATGGCTACCAATAGTAGAAGTGCAAACTTTCTAAATTCTGAAAAACAGCTGTTAATTCAGCTGATAGGGGAGCATCCTGCAGTGGAATGCAATGCTGAAAAAAATTTCTTTTTACTTTGTTAAAATCTTGTTCGAAAAAGTTTATCAAAATCTACTCTTTCGTCTACCAATACACATGGCAACTCCGTGATTGCACAGGCAATGTGTCGACTCGTATGTCGATCTGTGACTTGGAAATGCCCTGTGGCCAAAAAAAACGAGTTGCATCAGTGGTGCCAAGCATGTTTCCGTACTTGTAAATTATTATCGTGCCTGATTATGTCGAACAATATTAAAACACTGTTTTCCGAAAAAAGGATATCTCCTTAAATGTATGAATGTATCTGAGATGTTTTCGCCCAATTCTTCAGTCTTTCTACTTGCCATTTCTCCTCTACAAATCACACATCTTCCGTAACTTCCAAAACATTCATAATCAATACTTTATTATAGAGTTCGAAAGCCCCAAAAAAGGAAACCAGACGTTGCGACGGATTCAGCATTTTTGCTCATTTTAGATAGCAACGACCAAGCCATCGTCATGGCAATGCGCCAAGCCATCGTCATGGCAATGCGGGTCAAAGGGCAATACGTCAGGCGGCATCAGTGACATGTATTCGTGCCACGCAGGCGAACTAGGTTTGGTTAAGAAACCTGTAAGACATAGTTTATTTTGACACCTCTGTGGACACAAAACGCGATATATTAATTAAAGATATTACACTACACTACAGAGTTACCAGGAAAGCAAATAAAACCTAAAAGAAAGTTTAAAAACGTGCCACGGAATAAGTTTCAAGAAAACATTAGGAGAAATTAACACGCGTTTGCTTACCTCAAAAAATATAAATATTTTAAATTCGACCAAACACATCATACGGGCCAAAAAAATAAAGGATCGCCAAATACACACACACTCACACTATTTTTTTAAAACACAAGCGAAAAAGAAATTGGACTGTACTGGAGAAATTGTGCACTAGAAAAAATATTTTTATAACAATAAAAGAGAAAAAAAAATTAGGTGAAAAAAAAGATGGGTAGAATAGAAATGAAAATAAACAAATCCCCCCAAAAATGTTAGAAGGATGAGGATCGCCTTTCGTAAAAGAAAGTGGTGTTTGTGCCAAGTTTCTTGAGCCAAATCAAATACAACGTAAGAGTGGCAAATTCTTTCGTGGCGTACCTGAAATGGGCACTGAGGTCTCAGCATATGATTAGTCGACCATGATAATTGAGCTACATCGGACACAAAATAAACAGACATAATTGGATGTCTCACATGCATTACTTGATTTATTGTCCCAGACATCCATATTTCAATATTGATTGACTTTTTATCGTTACTGATATGAATTATTATAATGATTTCATTTTGGTATTAGAGATACAGCCATCGTAACATAGATTGTAAACATTTACAATACGAAACAATTATTATTCAAAGCTATTTTTTGCAATATTGGTGGACATAACGTATTCACTGCTGTTGGAGTTTAATAATCATAACAGTTTAATAATGATGACAATTACTGAGCTGTATTAATGCCTTGCCTTCGTGAGCCAATTCCGGCATCTTTTGTAGTTGGGCTACTGCGAAATAGGCGAGGCCAAAGTGATATTGTGGTGTCAAATGCCATCATTGGCCAAATTCGGCGTATTTCAAGGAGTTGGATAATTTTGGACGCTGGAGATTAATGTTAAAAAACCATTTTGGCCAGATTTGGAATTTTTAAAGGGTTGATAGTATTTTAATATTTTTAAGCAACTTTGTTATGTTTAAGCATGGTTCGCATATGAATCCTATCACTGGTAGATGGTTCAACCTACACAGCTGCCCAGTCTGCCTTCAATACCTACACAGCTGCCCAGTCTTTTTTTAAAATATTTTCCACTTGCAGTGCAACATCTGGGACAACATTTTGGTTCAGGTTTGTGCAATATTTAATGTCCGCAAATTCATTCTAGGTACTGATTCGGCCTGGCTTAGAGTGAATTTCACCCAAAAAATGCACCCTGGTTGATGGTAAAACTACCTACCAGTTATTTTGTTTTTTATTTGCCTCGCACAACACGCAAAAATTATGTTCGCAGAGCAAATTCTGAAGAAGGAGCGGGTCAAACGGGCGCAAGCGTGAAAAAATCCTGCCCAGTCAGAAAAGGGTTATCCGAGCATCTTGGGATGGGTCTCGTGAAAAAGACGCGTTCTATCTGTGTATCATGCTCCGCAAACTTCCTGACTGATTCTCTACATTCGAACTTGAGCAAGTTATCAAAAAAATACGTTTTATCAAATAGTAAGTGTAACTAGAACTGTGTACTCAGTACTACGAAGGCTTTCCCCTGACCATGTTTAACACTGCCACCACTGGATCTTCCATGGGTACTCATATATTTCCTAAGAGATGTCTTACACAAACTTCTGAGCCAATTCTATGCAAAAATCAAAGTTCACCTTTCATGATATTAAATCAGGCCATGCATACTACCGCTATAATCCGAAGAAATTGCTTATACACACTGGACTGTACCAAATCAGTCTCAAACCATATCTTTACATGGTTTTCGATCAAATCAATGACATATTTATGCGCCATTCATGAAACGAACATGATGTGAATTAAATTGTAATTGGAATGTTTATTTCAGGACTATGTCAAATCAATTGCAAAGCATATATTTACACTGATTTTGATTTACCCAAAAATATATGCATGGTCCAAACATGAGACATGCATGGTGTGGAGTCGAAATTTTATTTGGGTTATTTATCTCAAGACTGTTTAAAATCAGTAATAAAGCCCATCCTTGCACTCTTTTTGTTTCATCCAATCATATATGTATGGGCCATGCATGGGACAGATCAGGTATAGTCCCTTAAAATTATTTTTGGGCTGTTCATCTCAAGACTGCACCAAATCAGTAACAAATCCCATTTCTAAACTCTTTTTGATCTATCAATCTATCAGTAATAACAATAATAATAATAATAATAACCCAAGGAGGTCTTGCCCCCACTGACTCATCTGATCAACAGAGAAAAACTTACAAAGTATATGGAAAATCTATTTCACATTTGCTGTACATGGATGATTTGAAACTGTACGAAAAAAAAGAAAATCTTCTGTAGAAAATCTTATACAAATAGTCCGAACTTTCAGTGCTGATATAGGGATGTAATTTGGACTTGAAAAATGTGCAAAAGTAACTCTCATTAAAGGAAGAATACGGAATTCAGCAAACATTTTTGGACTCAAATACCAGTATTATCAAAGATCTCGAACCGGGCAACACATACAAATATCTGGGAATTGAAGAAGGGGATGGCATATCTCATGCAAAAGTTAAAACTCTTGTACGTAAAGAATATTTTCGACAAGTTAGAAATATATTAAAGAGTGATTTGAATGGCGGTTATAAAAGTCGTTAAATACAGTAGCCGTACCTGTTGTTATGTACAGTTTGAACAGCATAAAATGGTCATTGCAGGAACTCAGGAAATTTGATACCAAAACAAGGAAACTCCTTACTATGAACAGGCTACACCTTCCCAAAGCAGATGTTCACAGACTATATTGTCCTCGAAGAAACGGGGGAAGAGGTCTGATCGGGATAGAGAACACATACAAATTATCTACAGTCGGCTTGGACACATACTTAGCAACAAACAGTGACGAGTTTTTAAAATTGGTTTCAAGACATCAATTGCGGCTGCACAACACAGCTCAAAATTTCAGTAAAATTTTCAATATTGAAAACGTATCAGGAACAGAGGCTTCTCCATCGGACTTGGCCAAGAAAACAAAGAAAGATTCCTGTAGTTATTGGATCATTAGGTTTTGTACGCAAATCACTGGAAAAATATATGAAAAATATTTCTGGACATATTGTTATTGAACAAATACAAAAAATTGCTCTTTTTGGAAGCGCACATATTTTGAGAAATTTTCTCTCATTGACAGAATAAATGAAGTATTCCAGCTAAGGGTTATGGTTTAACCCCGCTCTTACAAGCAAATGTTTATTACTTGAACAAAATAATGATAATAATAATAATAAAAAACGTAGAGTTACAATAAGACTTTCGCTGTAGCGAAAGCCTTAATAATAATAAAAAACGTTGAATTTCAATAAGACTTTCGCTGTGGCGAAAGCTTCAATAATAATGAATAAACGTAGAATTTCAATAAGACTTTCGCTGTAGTGAAAGCCTTAAATATGAAACAAAGTGTTTCCATCCACAAAGACGTTTTGACTAAAATTTTAGATCTCTAGATCTTGTAGTTTTGATGCTGGAGCCATCTAGCATAATAATAATAATAAAACGCAAAATTTCAGAGCGAAAGCATCAAATTGAAAAACTGATTTGGCATAGTGCTGACATGAATATTCCAATTGCAGTTTCAAGACTCCACATCCTGTTTGTCCTGTGCATGTCCCATACATGTATCAATGGATAGATCAAAAAGAGTGTAAATATATGCTTAAAAACTGATTTGAAATAGTGCTGCATGAGTATTTTAATTGCAATTTTTGAGACTCCATACCATGTCTGCCTCATGCATAACAACATACATAATAATATTGGATAGATCAAAAGATTGTAAATATGTGATCCACTCTAAGAAGTCGCTATAATATATATATATATATATATATATTGATTCCCTTAATATGTTCTTCTGGGATTGTTCTGGGATTGAAAAACAATTTGGTGAATTGATATTGACCATATTGATGCTTTATTTACTTGACATTATGGCAAATTTCGTTACCATCATTGTACTGGAATTTCATTGCGGCTTTACAATGCCTTTCTTTTTATTGAAATTCACTCTTAGCAAGAGCGGAAGCAGTACCGAGAAGAACCAACTAATAGACATTCAACAGCAAAGAGCAACAACAAGAAATAGTGCCAGCAACTGCACTCTAAGTAGAAAACAGACAAACGGAAATGAACTGCTATGGTAAGTTGCAGTGAGTAGTATTTGCCCTGAGCGATGGTAAAAACATCTACCACTTCTTTGTTTTCTTTTAGTCGCCTCTTACGACACGCAGAAAATACGTTACGACTATTTTTAAGCTCGTGCCTACATGTAATAGCTGCTGTTATAATCAAGTGAGAGGCAACACCACTGCACCACAACGTGGTTTTAGTCGCGTAATACCTGCTTTTATAATAACTTGACACTATCATAATGTCGCCATGAGCGGTTGGATAGAGGGTGTATAAGAGCAAGAGGGTGCAACTGACCTAGCCGCCTCACAGGCTTAATACGTACATACAAAATGATTTTGTGAGCTTTTGAAACAGAAATTTCCAAACATCATGGACACAATGGTCCAATTCATCGCATGACAATTGATCCAAGTCGGAAATGTAGTTTATATAGGTTTACCCAGTCAATCTCCAACATGGAAACAAACCGGAAAGTCACAATTTGCAATATTATTGAACTATACTTTTTTATCCTAATAAACTGCACAAAGTCGACTGTGTAAAACAGCGATTGCGAACCCGGCGAAGTTTTAATGTCCGACCGATTGTGACAGCTAATATGTACCGGAAATGAAAAAGTAATAAATAAAGCATCAGTGTTTAAAATGGCGAATGAGTTCCTTGTGGGTCTTCAAAAACCCTTCAAAAATATTGCTCTTGGTCCACGTCGATTAGAAAAAGTATGGTTTGATTTTGGACACAGAAGACCGTCTAAAAACGCTTACAGGAACAGAGAAAAACACTTCGGAATAACGCAAACGGACTTTCGGGAAATTTCGACTCACTATGGTTTTGAAAATATGTTCTAGAAATGTTATATTTAAAACAGAAAAACAGAACGCCAGAAAAACGTTACTAAATGGTACAAAATATAACGATGTTTAAAAAAGGTTGTCATAACGTTTCTATGACGTATTTACGTTGCTTTTTGATATTTTGTAACCAAGATATACCCAAATCAAAACGTTATGAAACGCCGGATGGAAGCAGGTTGATTGCTAGGTGGAAGCGGTCTTTTTTAACCCAAAACTTCCGTTGTGGTCGGATTTCATACGACACATCATACATGTGAGAAAAGAAAGACTTGATGAAGTAAAAACTTTTCACAGATATTAGTCCTCCCCGATTTAGGAGGTCCAGTCATTTTCAACCATTTACAGCGTTCGCCCGACGGCCTATGAAAGATTTCTGAAATAGCACACATCGTCAAATTCGATCGGTGATTATAACATAATGCATTTCTGCTCAACCGTGAAAAATCTTTCGTATATAATCCTCTCCTAGATATCTCTGGTCTGGCAACATTCGGCCTTCGTTTGAATGCATTCGGCCTTCGTTTGAATGCATTAACGTATTATGAATTTTCCTCTGAATCCGCTGTCAAACGTTGCTCGTTTATCAAATGTACAACATGAAAATGCCGAGCATGAAGCAAGAAACAATCGCTAACCAACGAAGAGATTTATCCGTGCTGCGTGTGTGATTTTCAGTGCAGATTTTTTGCAAAAATGCGCTAACCGCTTTGCATTTTGATTGGTTGGCGACAGCGGGTCGGCGCCCATATAACACCCCTTGATCAGCCATCAAAACAACCATCAACTTCACTTTGGAAAACGAAACGTGAAACGTGAACGAATGGAAAGCATTTCTGATTAAAAGCCCAGCCTGGTATTTTTTTTACTTCCCTTGGGTGCGGACGAATTTTTTTTCTTTGAAAAAGAATGTTGTGGATTGTGGGTGTGGAGTATTTTCTTTGAGTGTCACAGGTACGTTCTGAGTTATTATGATTTATAATCATGAATAGGTAAAGACTATTATAATTATAGCGTAGACAGACGGGTATTGTTACGGTACGATTTAAGCTGTAAGGCTTGGTGACTCTGTGCTGGACGTAGGTACAGTAGGTATAGTTCATTTCGACAACTAAGCTAAGAATGTATTATTGTGGTTTGTAGTTTATGTCTATATATATTTCACCTCCAGAGTTTTTTTTCTTTATTTCAATTCACTCTGAAGCTGTGCCTAAAACTGTAAAAGAAACCAACCAACAGCTACGGTACTCAGTACTCAATAGCAAGGAGCTACTAAAAGATGTACCGGTAACAGTTAGTACCAGCAACTCTGACAGTCAGCAGGTCAGAACTGCAGTCTAAACAGAAAATATTTCAAATGGAACAGAATCTACATGGTGAAATGCAATGAGTGATATCTGCCCAGGGCGATAGTAAAACCATCTACCGTTACTACTTCTTAAATTGTATTGTATAGGCCCACTCCCGAATGATAAAAATAAAATCATTTTCTTAGTAATGATTAACACTTTCAGCATGTCAGCAAGCGGTTCTGGATTTTGTATATAAAGTTTTTATTCTCGATAATATTGAATTTCATGATCTGTACAAAAAATTTAGGGAACAAAATCGGGTCTCATGGAGTTTAGTACCATATATCTTATTATCATAAAAATTTCCCGTGTTGGAAACGATCCATTCTAACCCGGGAGACAATGCCAGATACTTGCAGCATTGGCGCCCCCTAGTTAGAATGAAAATATTCTGCCACTTTTTATTTGGATGACATTCAGGAACTAAACTTCACTAGACCCACAAAATTTTGTTTTCATTTGATTATCTCAAAACTTCTTCTAATATTTTATTCCATGGATCAAGACTACTATACATCAATACTACTATATGTTGCAGTGTTGATGTTTTTGAAAATTGTTACACTACTCAATTGTCATCAAACCCTCAAGGAAATGTATCAGCAAGTGTCATGTAGGGTTTCATGTTGTCATTCTATATTTTTTCTTGTACGTTATATTTCCTGTCTGAATAACCTTTCTTTCAATGGGAGCCACGAGCAAAAATTTAATTTTGTCAAGAATGATCCACAAATGGGATGCACCTCACCACCAGCTCTGTCCGTCTTTGACTCAAAAGAGGCAAAAGATGTTCGAAAAGAAGTTTTTTTCTGTTAAGAGCGACTGCGTTTTCTTTGGGTGTTTTAGTTAGCAAAGTAGCAGACTTTCTTCAAAATCGTTGCATCTTTATCAAAATGTATTGCATTAGACAGTAATTCTCTTTCGTTTTTGTTAAAGTTGGATTAAAAATTTTATCCGACTTCTCGTATGCGGATATATTGCTAGAAAGGCCAGCCCAGTCATAAATTGTATTTAGTCAAGCATACACTGCAGATTGATCGTGTATCATTGACGCACGCCACCAGGGAAACATACTTAACAAAAGACGTCTGTAAAAATTTTTGCAATTCTGAATTGGAAAAAGATTATTAGGCCAAATTTTTCTTGTATGTGTGACCTGACTCAAATTCAAGATATTTTTCATGTGAATTAGGTAATAATATATCCATTTTGAGGCAAATAAACCTACATACATAAATCCTCTTGTTATATACTACAAAATGCTAATTAAACAAGCAATAAAATATCAAACGACCTTACTCTACCAATTAACAGTATAAATTTGTGCAGCCTGTTTTGTTTATATCTTTTATTCCCTGAGGGTTTGTCAATATCAAGTTATAGTTCCATTAGCTAAATATGAACAATTATAGATATAGAAATGATGTCATGGTCATGGCATGCTCTGCTATTTTTAGCTTGTATCAGTACTACAACATGTTGAGCGTAGTATTGAGTCTTTTGGAATTAGCATGATATCGATGGATAGAAATGCTTCATATAATTTTCCTGCAGTAAGAGGGTATTTTATTTGTTCTTGAATACTTATTACGACCTGAATAATTTGTTGACTTGTTGAGTTGAAGTGTGTTCTGTTGTGTTTTGGTCACGATAGATCATACCACTGAATTGCAGTCCATCTGTGGCTCATGTTTGACTATATAATAGTTCTGGGATGAGTTATTGATCTATTATACATTTTCCTCGCTATTGAAACAATAATGATAACATAATATAGCAATAAGTTAGTTTTTGACTGGTTTATTAAAATGGTTTCCTGGCTCATTTTTAATTTTTTAATATTAATATTAAGTTTCATTGGATTCCATGATTGTCAAGCTTTAACCACATATAAACTGTGCCTTAATAGTGACCCATGCTTGGTTGTACACCACACCTATGTTCTGTGTTTGGTGGAGTAAATTTTTTGACTTGATTGCCGGATCATATTACACTTACAATACATGCTTACTCTTTGTGATATTCATATTAAACAGACTGTCAGAGCATAACCATTCATTATTGTTCATCATTTGTAATTAATCAATATGATTCATTTTCTCATTTGCTAAAGTGACATGTTAGGTTGTATTAATGAAAACATTATTGTAAGGTTTTCTAGTAATTCAGCCTCTGACTTTGATTCAAAATTCGATGTTATATATAAAAAGAAATGACTCCTGAAAGCAAGACTCATTGGAATATCAGCGTCAAGAATCGGTTATGACATCACATTGAAAACGAAAACAATGCAAAGTGCAAAACCTGTCGAATTAAGTTCAATAATCAATGTGGTCCAACACGATTCCCCCTATGGACAATTGCCTCAAAGAAAAATGGAACTGAAAAGTGTTGTATGCTTGAAGTCAAATGTTACAAAAAGTTCGAAGGAGCTTGAGGTTAAAGGTCATAACCCCAAGAGTCCATCTAAAGTGTCAAAAGTATCACCAGAGAAGCCAGTGTTGCTATTACCTTTTGGTCATCAAGTCAGTGGTCGTGCAAGCATATTATGTTACGACGAGACAACGCTGCTGAAACCATATGTGTCAAGGGAATTATTCTTCTATGAAACTATTCCTGAAGATTTGAAGAAATTTACTCCACAATTTAGAGGTTGGTTTTACCTTCTGTTTGACTTCAGAATCAAATAATTTTTTCAAGTTGAATTCAAACCGAACGTACAAAAATAAAAATAGATTAATTCTTAGTATGCATCAAATTTTGGACTGTCGCTTTTTTTTTCAAATTCATTTTTTCTCCACAAAAAATAAATGCGATTTCAAGTGATAATTTTGTAAACTTAAAAAATACTGATCAAAAATTACTATCAATCAAATTTCTAAAATATATCTCTGTTAAGATCAGGATTTAGTTTTAATTTGAAAAATAGAAGATTTGAGAACTAATTTTTTGTTGCTTTGCTTTCATTTTTAATATAGATAATTGCAGGGTGACAAAAACTTTTTTTTTGGTTTCCTGAACGCCGATGTCATTTTCTTCAAATGAAATAAAAATAGTTTTGAACTTTTTGTTCACTTTAGTTGCTACCGGACACCCGAAGAGATATTTTAGTTATTCTAACATGAAATATATCATGAAATGTGGTTCATTCGCTAAATTTTCTTCTGATTGCAGTCAATTTTCTTCATGTGGTCTGAGTAGCAGGGTGGCTGACATTCTGTCAGTCTGGTTCATTCATGAAAGTTCAGTGTTGAAGTTCAATTTTCAAGAAGTCTTTGTTATGGTAAATCTTGAAAAGAATTGATTTTTTTCAATAATTGCAGAACTCCCATAGGTTTTTGTTCTCAAATCTGCAGAGATTTGCTTCAAATTAGCCTAATTGTGAGAATGCTCTCTGGAGAATTAGATTCATTGGTGGTAATATTCTGTGATCAATACCAATATTATCTACTTAATTTATGCTGGTATTGCTATCTTATTACTGACAGAGAAGTTAGTTTAATACCGATGTGCGGTAAGTCCATGCTTTTGGGAATACGCTTCGAGCTACACATCTCTGACATCATGGGTTCGTATCCTGTATGGGATGATTATGTGCGAGGGGATTGGTGGACCACTTGTCAGTGCATGGTGGTTCGCATAATCGATGGCTACAGCGTTCTTCATCAACCATATCCATATCCATTCAAAGGAAAAGCATGACCCGACTTGAAACTGGTATCTGCACAAGAGTTTTTGGCTCACCATATGTTTATGATCATACTTTCCTCCCCAGCAAGATAAAATTGAAGCCTACACTATTCAATTTGTTCTGATTTAAGTGGGCTTTAGAATTGATTTAAATGAATTAACGATCGCCTAGGCCTGTTATATATCACTGTACTTCTTTATAGTGGTTCAGTCAAATTCAAGGTGCCCTGTTAGCTCAATTGGTAAAGCGTTGGAAATACCCTTCGAGCTATGCATATCTGATCGTCATGACAAAGGTTCGAATCCCATGAGGGATGATGATTTTATGCGAGAGGTGAGGTCTGCTGGATGCCTCGCCAGTGCACAATGTTTCACGTAAGCACCGTTTACGGCTTACTCCACTAACCAGGATATAATAACTCAAAATACCTTTAACCCGATTCGGAACTGATATCTGCACGAGAGGCCTTGGTTCGCCAGCTGTATTCTCAGCTTTCCTCTCCAGTAGGATAAAAATCAAATGCTATGCAATCTATCCTATTTTTTTTGAAATGTTTTCTACTCGGTATGCAGTTGCTAGGAGTTCATTTTGTAATAGCTTTTTCCATCAAGTGACCATTCAATGGTTCTTTTTCGGCGTCCCTTTCGACCTTGCTTAGAGCCAATTCTAATGGCAACGGCCATCTGGTGCAATGAATTTCTGTTTTGTGCAATTCTGTGGAATTGCCAATATAATAAATAATTTTTCATGCAAATAATAATCTCTGTCAGCATATTTCCTTTTTATATTATGATTATTCATAAAAAATTCAAAATTCAATTGTTAAAAAAATGATGAAAATGAATAGTGTTTTTCTTACCCCAAATGGACGAACTCCTGTTGGCATAAAAAATGGACTGTATCTCAAAAACCAATAGTATCCAAACAATTCTGCCATTTCTGTTTTATAGCTTGCAATACCACACACCAAAGTTATCTCTTCGTGAGAGGCTCACAATATTTTTTGAGGGAAAATATATTTCCGGAAAGTTTTCTGTTGTCAATTTTCCAATGCCAGCATATAATATACCGCACTAGAATTTTTTTCTGTTTATTTAGTTATTTTTTGCCACAACGGACTATACCTCTTCCACTATCATTTGTGATCATTCTTGTAATATTAAAATTTGTCAGTTTTTTCAGAATCATTCCTGATTTTTCAAATTAAATTGGTCATATTATAACATAAATAACAAGGGTGAATTAATCTGTCAGCTTTTAAAGATTTGAATTTGAACAATTTGTTATGAATTTTTGTGCCATGTTCTGATCCAGTAAACTGACTACACTTCTTATGGTGTAGTTTTGTATTGTTAGCAAATGATTTTACTTTCAGAGACAACAAGTTCTTCATTGATTGTACTTCTCTTTATTTTTTCCTAATTACCGGTAATGACCAATGTATTACCCAGTGTACTCTATTACCCTGTACAGGGTATAAATTAATTATCATTATTCTTATTATTAATTATTTGCATATATATTAAACATACGTATATATGTAAATTTCGCAATTATTCGATGCAAATTTTATTACAAATTGATATCAAATTCATATGCCCATTGGGGTTTATTTCAAACCTTTGAACCCTTCAATAACCCCTCCAGGGGGTTTAAAAAGTACGTACTTCTGTTAGGAATGTCTGTCATAGTTATGGTATTTTATACAATTAGGCTTAGTAATTAACAAATTTAAGATGCATTAGATTCCATTTTTGCGAAATTTTCAACTTGTTTTTGATTTGAGAGAGTGATTATTGATTTTTAAATGTGATAATGGCCTCCCTTCAAAGCTACTGAAAAATTAATGGATTGAAAATGTTAAAATTCCATTTTTTTAGTGAGACAAAATGAGATTGTGATATTTTTGTGGCTGGAAGTAGATCGTGATGGAACTTTCCCTGAGGTTTCTTTGAATTATTTAAAAGGGTATGATATTGATAGTTATCATGGCCTGGCTAAATTTTATTTCATTTTTTTTTTGTTGTTGAAAATTCACTCTAATTGGTAGTAATCTCAGACAAGAAACTCAAATTATAGAAGAAGTCAGTTTTGGTGAAACCCCATTCCACACTCTATAACAGTTCTGTTTATTTGAAGATCAAGATTTGCGATCCCATAGTGTGATTGTCCGTTAGCTCTTTTATTGTCTTTCAATTTTCAAACTTATAAGTTAAAAAAAACACTACCATTGCAAAGAGCTACTTAAAACATAAGCAATCGAAATGTAAAATATAATACATATATATAAATATATATTATATATATATATCAGTACCATGGATGGTCCATGGTCGCCCTTCATATAGTACTTCCTTCTCTTCCTCAAAGATTAGTCTTCTTTCGCATTGTTTGCCAGTAAAAACTGAATTTAGTCTTCAAATCATTGGTTGAATCTCGCTATCTTCTCGACTTGTGGTTGGAATACAATGTGAGTTTTTACAAACCTCATAGCCTGTAAGGGGAGGGTATTTTTCCTTTTAAAGAGGTCCTCTGACATTTCTGGAGAAAAACCAGCTTATATAAACATCAACTAATATGTTGCGATTGAATTTCAGGTCTTGTCACAGTCAGTTTCATTGAAGACAGTAGGACAGCATCAGTACTGGCCTATGCTCTACCCAGGACTCTGGTTAAACCAAACACCAAGAATATCATCAAATTGTTTGATGAGGAACCAAAACCACATTCAAAAAGATGCGTCAAAGATTATGGGAAAACTCATGTGATGTAAGTTTAAGGGTTTTGTTTTATTGAAATTCACTCTAAGCAAGGCCTGACTGGCAGAATGTGAGCTACTGTGCTACTTAGACACCATCAGAAGGCATTTGTATTTGACAGTTTTCTGTAACTTTGTCTTTTTTATTTTAAAAATTTTATTTGTATATTTGATTCAATTTCGAAATCAAAAGATGTTAAGTTTTCGATACCAAACAGGCTATGAAATAGGTAATTTTTCATGATAAATATCTTACTAGAAGATGAAAAAATATTTCCTTATGAGTGTCTTGTAGCAATAAAACAGAAGAATTTTCAAAATCATCATTACCGCTATGAAATAGCATTGTTGATAATTTTGAAGCTTCTGTTGTCCATCCGAACACTTTGGACAACTGGAGAAAAACAAGTTTCTTTCACCCTGTACTTGACTTTTTTATATTATCACATTAATTTTCAGATATCCGTCCGCTTCTGACAACACAAAAACATCATTTAACACAAATGAAAAAGAAGAGAATTTATTTGTCGATTCGGCCGAAACTTTTATTCCGATGATTTCACAAGTTCAGTAAAAATGATGACGTGGTCAGTGAGTTATCACAGGTGTGGTTTTTAATAGTGTTTTTGCTGTTTTGTTTTTATTAATGCTATTCATTACTCGGGCATACATAAGCATGGACTAGCTAATTCCAAACTTGCAGATTCGTTACAGTTTGCAAGATTGCAAAAGTTTTTATATTCTCGTGAGGATGGTAATATAGCAGATTGTATGGAATTAATGCTGGATCACACAGAAAATAAGCAAAAGGAACCTTTCTAAGAGTTTCACGAGAGTCTGTGTGACGTTTTAGAAACCTGTATTCTCATGAATTTGCAAGCGTGTATTCATACTATGTTCTTATCCAAGAAATCATGATTTCAGAGATCACATTGTCACATCTGTGTAGCTGAGATTTGTTAATGTATTTCTGTTTTGTTTTTACTAATATTATCATCAATCATCAATAAATAGAATATTCATGATATCATCCTGGCCATGAATCTCATGTTTAGTCGCCTTGTCGATGTATGTATAAAACTGAATTGTGTGTATAATAATCATGGTTGATTAATTTTTTCAATATTTTGTTTTCATCATTCTCTTAAAATCTCAGAACTTCAATACCATTAATATATAATAGGATTTCATTTTATCCTCTGGGAAAGGAAGGCACAGAATACAGCGTAAAGGTAACTTCGGCGAACCACAACCTCTTTTGCGAACTCCTGTTTTAAGTTCGCAATGAGACTTTTGGAGAGAAAGACAAATTTTATTCATCAACCAGAAAACGACATATTTTGACAAAAAATATATATACACTTTCCTCACAGACTGAGAGGTGGCGTTAGGAACATCTCGATCATAGTCAAGTCAGCCATCACCCAAATAGACATTTGACATGATAGAAATATAGTGTAATACAAAAATCAACCACCAATAAGATAATCTGGGTGCGAAGTATTCAGTGAGATTCAAACTCATGATATTAGATATACTTATTTATTTTTTTTTATGACCACTTATCACCCTGTCCAAGGCCCTGTAACAGCGGCCACTTGTAGACGTACAGGGTTACAATTAGATATCATCTTTTCCTGTTTGGCTTAGCCTACCCAAGTTATTACATTCTGGGTTAAGTGGTGTGCATGGAAAAGCGAGCCGGACTCGCTGGGGCTTGAACCCGAAATCTCCAACCTGCGATGCCAACATGTTTAACCACTAGGCCATCGCGCCTCACTAAAAATATGTAATTCGAAGTGTGTTCCTAGCACTTCTATAGACAGACCTAAGCGTGCATCAGTATTATTGTTGCCTTTTGCATCTGTTCATGCCCATCAGACACTTCTCGATTGATATTCATTCTGTTTTGTCTGGATTTTTTATCAGCTTGTTTGTTTGGGATTTTTGTTGAAAGATTTTTTAGTGCTTTTTTTTACTGTTGATTGGATAATAATGAAAAATTTTTTTTGATTCATCATAACAGTAGATTTAGAATAAACCATCCTTTGAAATTATGCACAGGTTTTTATGAAAGACAGAATAGAATTTTATGAATCAGAATAAGTTTCAGAAAAAAATATTTAGCCTTTTTTGAAATTTTTTACAGACTTTTTTTTCTTTTTCTCTTCTAGGGTTTTGATGTGACAGTCTGTATCGAAGATAAGAAGCCGGCATCCGGTAAAGAAAATGAAGAACACAGATTTTCAACGACTGGTTTACATAATCCTTGGAATTCTAAAGTCCTAGATGATGCTTGGTTGAAACTAAAGGTAATTTTAATATTTTTCCAGCGTTTGAGATGGGATTTGTTACTGTCGAAGTACATTCGTTTTGGAATCAAATCTCATTCATATCATTCCAAAAGAAAAAGAAGATTTCCCGTTATGAATGATATGTTTTTAATAAACTGTATATATTATTCATTCTTATTTAGATTCTATATGATACAGTGATTAATTTAATACACCAGTTTCAAATACATTCATTTTTTTAATCAAATGTCAAATCATATCATTTAGCATTCAAGCAGATTTTTTTGTAAAAATACAACAACAGTGATAAATTTCTTTATTGTTTTTCAGTTTTCCGACTCTGACAATCCGTCCAATGGGAAAAAGAAGCGTTTCACATTATTGGAAAATGCAGTTGCTCGTTATCGCCGCCCATGTGTCTTAGATTTAAAGATTGGGACTAGAGTACGTGAAAATGCATCACCTGAAAAAATTGCTCGTCATGTTACTGCTATCAATTTAGGTGCAAGATTGAGTGGAATGCAGGTGTCCTGGGAGTTTTTTTTAATATTTAGTGGGGATTTAATCGTATTCAAATCGTTCAATTGTGGCAAAATTAATTTCAATTTTGATTAATTTACTGATAAAATCAGTGGAAGTGCCAAATTTTATATTGCTAAATTTGACAGAGTACAATACCCGATTTTGAATGAAATATGAAAAGAGAAATGGTGATTTCAAACTGAACTCCACTGTTAGGGCAAGTTAGCTGGGTTTATGGGTGGCTTTTTTTTGGTGAAATTCACTCTGAGCGAGGCCAGAAGCAGCGCTCAGAAGCACCGGCAAGAGCTACTAAAGATTCAGTACCAGCAACTGCACTCTAAATGGAAAACATTCTAAATGGAACTGAACCGCTATGGTAAAGTGCAGTGAGTGGTATTTGCCCGGGACTATGGTAAAACCATCTACATGGTCTACATGGGTCTAATGATTGGGGTTTTTAGTGAAAATTTATTAAATTAAAGATTTATAACATGTGATGCCGACTGTTTACCATTAAGCTATCAATGTACAAATATTTTTTAAAATTTTTCCATAGGTATACCACCCAGAGCAACAGAAGTTCACATATCACAACAAATATTATGGACATAATCTGACTGTTTCTGGTTTCAAATCAAATTTAAGACATTTCTTCTCAAGAGGAGCTATTCCAATAAAAGGGTAAATACCAAGTTTTACAAAAAACGAAAATAGATCTCAGTATCGTATTTTGCGGGCTATAAGTCGCTACTTTTTTCCAAAATTGTCTCTTTTGAGATTTATACGTTGCTTCGACCTATGTATTGTTTTTTTCCCGATCCAGAGCGAATTGTGAAGCGTTTTATATTACGGTATATAAAAGTTATATATAGATGATGCGGCGAGCGCATGTTCAAGATATGTCAAATTGTAGAGATATTTGAATTAAATTGATATTAAAATGCACCCAAATTTACCGTGTGCCTAGCACATGATCGATCTTTTTTGCTTGCCAACATTAGTGAATTTTCATTGGTACCCGTCATACATGCGTTTTAATTTGATGACGATCCGATCATGTGTGATCATCAATCGGAACGGCCAGTATTATATCATTCATTGCAAAACGGCGCAATAAGAAATGTATGTAGTTTGCAATCGAAGCCACCCTCTAAATTAACGCGAATTACTTTGACATTTTGACAATGACGCAATCGACGGCACCCTTTAATCAACAAAATCAATCAATCAAGAAAGTTCCACAATTGTACATTTCCACACTGTGTCTGTGATAATGTTTTGTACTATTGTAGAAACTGCTTGTATGTTTTGTTTATGTTGACGACATGACGTCTTAGTAGGCAATGTATTAAAATGCACAAGCGGAACGGAATTTAATAAAATCCTCGCAGTCTAATCTCCTTATATAGTATAACTTCTGACGTCCCGCAGTCCTAAAATGACACAGTGTTGCTTCGTGTAACATATTGAACAAAAAATATGAATTGTAGCAGTGGGGAGTATAAAGTGCACGGAACACATTTTATACATTTGCTTTGTTCTTTGCTTCCGTGATCATTGCATAAACGGAAACAATAACATACACACACCTGGAGAAAAAACGATGTTTTACGGTCATCGGCCAAACAACAACAACATTGACCCTTTGCGACCATTACTACGGAGGTGCTTATAGCCCGCAAAATATGGTACTAGAATGTCGGATGCTCTGCTGCTTAGACACACGAGACAAATAGGCCATCGAAATTGGAAGAAAATTTAGTAATTAGGCATTATATGATGATCTCTCGCTAGAAGATAAGAAAAACTTCTCTTTGGAGTGGGTGGTGGCATCCAAAGCGTAGAAAAGGATTCAAAATCATCAATACTGATATGAAATAGCAGTGTGTTTGAAGCTTTTTTTCTGTCCACCTCAAGTCATTGTCATAAATATTTTAGACACTTGAAGAAAAACAAGATACTGTCATCTTGCTGGGGACCAAATCAAATTTGATTGAATTCAAGTTTATGATGAATAAACTAAAATAAATTTCTGAAATTTTTCAAATACATTGAAAATCTTGCACTTATCTGTGAATGTGTAATTCTCTTGATTTCAAATCACTCCGAAGATTTAATTCGATAGAACATTTTGCCAACTGTCTTTGGTCCAGTATAACATAACTTTTTCTGTTTCGATTTTAAGAAGTGGTAGATGGTTTTACTGTTGCCCAGGGCAGATACCACTCACTGCAATTTACCACGACGGTTCAGTTCTGTTTTGGATGTTTTCCACATAGAGCTCAGTTGCTGGTACTATATCTTTTAGTAGCTCTTTGCTATTGAGTGGCCGTTGGTTGGTTTTCCTTAGGCACTGATTCCAGCCTTGCTCAGAGGGAATTTCAATAAAAAAAAACTTCCCGATTATTTTCTAGTTCAAAGACTTCAGCAAAAATCAAGAATTCTCTCGTTGACAAAAAGTTAGTCGAGGAAAGCTGCGAAGAAGTTGACGGAATTAAAGAATATTATTGAATCAATACAGTCACATAGGTAAGTCTGGCGTAGGGTTTAAACTAAGGGATTTGAAGACTTGAAATATTCCCCAAGATTAAAAAATGAGTTTACTTATGTCCATTTCAAACCAAGAATTGGTCGTAAATCGTTTCTTGATCCAGAGTAGAGCTGGACAATTCGATTCGGTGATTCGAATCGATTCGAAGTACAGAATATTCAAATCAATCTTGAATTGGTCATGGGAACAAAAACTTGAAGTAGAATTTTTCATTTTTAACAACAAAATACAATCGATTTTGGTCAATTTTGACCCAAAATCGATTACATTTTGTTGTTAAAATAAAAATTTTTGCTCTTTGGCTGAAATGTTTTTATGAGAATACATCGATTAAATCTGTTTATGCTAATATTAGTAATTTGTAAATATAATTTGCTTGCTTTTCATAATGGAGACAATAATATTAAAAATAAAAAAGGGATATTTGTTATTCAATGGAGTCAGCGATTCGATCCATTTTGAAAAAAAATATCCGAATCAGTTTCAAATTCCAAATGCTTTGGTTTTGCCCAGCCCTAATCCAGAGGCAGTCCTTGGGCGCGAAATGAGATCTTAGATTGAACCTAATCGGGTCTTGTAGGTGCGTGCTTCAATATTGCCCTGACTTATTTCCTGTGTTTCATATGAGACGATTGTTAGGAGGTTGATGACTGGCAGGACTAGTTGTTCTTCTTTCAATATATGTAGAATATCAGTGGTACTGGTATCAACTTACGGTACTCAGGATTCTAACTGTATGAACATCCTTTAATACAACCAAATACTCCAATCAGTAAACACAATAAAACATGACAAAGAAACGTCGTTAATGAAACCGTATGAAACGAATAGTATACATCCCAATAGCGACTAAAAAGGGCAAAGAAGTGATACATGGCTTTAACAATGTCCAGGCCAGATAACACTCACTGCACCTTATTATAATGGCTCAGTTCTCTCTGGGAAGTTTTCTTCTTGAAGTGCAGTTGCTCATACTTCATTTTGTACTTGCTCTTTGACACTTAAAAATGTTTTTTTAAGTTAGTTGGTTCCTCTAGGCGGTACTTCCAGCAAATTTCTCTGTAAAGCAAATTTCAACAAAAAAAAAATATTAAGCTTTAACTTTTATGTTTTCCAGATTTTATTCAAGCTCAATTTTACTTCTGTATGAGGGAGATGTGTCAAAAAGACAGGAAGAAAAGAAAACTGAAAAAGCTGTTGCAGGAACAACTATTGTGATTGCTGATAAGTAAGCCTTCTTATATTAAAACTTTGCCCAAAGCAAGACTTTGTCAGGATCAATCTGAAATCACTGAAGTACTTTGAGCCATTAAAATTGAGTCCATGTTTAGAACGTACTGGAAAAACCTCCTAAATTTATGTGAAAAATCTGGAGTCTGAATCTGAAATCACTCAATTCTGTGATTCTACACGATTTTTACCAAAAATTTACTTGAATATATTGGGATTTTAAGAACCTTAGCATAATTTTTTACCATTTTGTCGGTAATTAGCTATTCATTGAATATTTTATTAAATTTTTGAAAAAGAATCAGATTTGAAACGATTCATTTTTAAATTCTTCGATATCTGATTTGAAAATGAATTTATCTATAGTTACCACCTTTCCCTTATTTGACCCTTTTTTATCATATGTCAACATTTTCAGACCGACCAAGACATCACCAGCATCAGAAGTTGTTATTCCACATCGTAGATTAGCTGCTCGTTCATTTTCATTCTCCGAATTACTTCAACGGTGGAAGCAAACCCACACAAGGCATCATTCAAAGCATTCGCCTGATCATCGGGATAGCAAACATTGCGATTCCAGGCGAAATTATAGCTCACAGAAACATTTCAAAAGCACTGATGCTCATAAAAAAGATGTAGGTCGCAAAAATGGTGATAACAGAACCTCTCACGAAAATCACGATCGCTATGGTGATGATTTTCGTGAGCAAAGATTCGAAAGTAAGTCATGGCCTCCACGTTCCAAATCATCGGGGAGGCGTCATTCCCATAAAATTCATCCAGAGAAAGAACGCGGTGATTTTAAAGACAAATCGCCATCTTACAAAGATGATTTTCAAAATGGTGAAAAAGTCTCACAAAAACATCATTGTGATGTTGACAAATCACATAAGAAACATTCACATAAAGATAAAAAAAGTTCGATTCATTCTCGTGATTCAAAACATCACCATGATCGTGATAAAGAAAGGCCAAGGTCAAAACATAAATCGCATCACAACAAGCATTCCCAGAAAAATAATGAGGATTTCACCCATGATGAGAAAGGAATCAAGTCCACTGGGCGGGAAGATTTGAAGCGAAGACATTCCGATGTTTATGTTCAGGGGAGTGATATTGAAGTGAAAATGATAGATTTTGCACACTATTGTTTTCATGATAATGAAATGCACCCAGGGCCGGATGGAGGTTTTATTTACGGTTTGGAACGTTTGATAGAATTGTTAAATGAGATGTTGAAGTTGTGAAAATCTAAGATCAGTTTAGACTAGTTGCTGGTTAATAAGTCTTTCTCTGCTGCTGTTAAGTCATTCTAGATTATCGTTTGAATGCTCGTTTTATTGGTGGCAAACAGACCTTGATCGAGGTAGCCAAAATCAGAAACATTTATATTTAGATTGAATCTTTTTAGATTTATTTTATTTTAACAATTTGTGGGAAAATTTAAAATATTATTTCTTAATATTGGAAACATATTTGGAAAGAATGTAAAATGTCATTACATCTGATGAGATTTGGGTCGAAACCTTGATCAAAAAATAAATGATTAATCGAAGGAATGAATTATTTAAATCATTCTCCGATTCAATGTGCACCATGGTTTTAGAACACTTGGTACGAGCATATTGTAATATAACTACTACTTGCTCGTGTAATCATTTCTTGATACTTTTTTCAATGAGCAGATATTGGATGGTATTTCGATATGGACTTTTATTTCTAATTCTTCACTCGAGTAATTTTTTTTTGGAATATTTTGACTACATTTTTTTTCATCACTCCACAGAACACAGCACCAAGAAGTAACAAACTAAATGTCAGATAAATGACAAAAACTACTTTAAATAAAATTTCGCCAATTTTTAATTCCGCACCTACAGAATTAAAATAATATGTATATTGTATGATGTATAGTATATTTATTTCTCATATTGAAGTCCAGTAATTTTGTTTATACTTTTATAAACATCTTAGCATCTTGCACCTTAAGCAACGCGATCCAACAGTGCAGTAAGTCCAGTAATCTTGTTTTGTATAGCGTGGGCCAATGATGGACTCCGCCTCACCGACGCGGTAAATCAGGGCCCTACTTTGAGTAGACTATTGATTCCTTAGTCAAATCAAAATCAAATCTTATTTACTTCTGGAAAGGTAGGAATACAGAACCAAATGTTACTAACTTATCGCCACTTAGACGTATGATTTCGCTTCTTCTGTTCTTTGACAGCTATCCATTGTAATTTAACTCACACATATATTGCTTATTCATCGAACTCTGGGCCAAATATATTTTTTTTTTATTTCCGCTCTTTTGTAACAGAAAATGCAGTTGTTCTTGGGTGATATTAATATAAATTTGACTAAAATTCGTCCAAATATGTGCTATTAATGGAGCATGTCACTAATAGGTAGGTCCATTTCATCAAAAAAGTCACTTAGGCAAAAGGCAAAAAGCTACTTAAAATTTACTATCAGTGATTTTAATACCTACAGCTAGCTATAGGGTTAAAGTAATATGTAATTAAATATATTTCTTGTAATGAAATCCAGCGTTTCACTTTCCTATTTTCACCAACATGAAGATTTTATCACTGCTTTTATATATTATATAAACTTGTTAATTAAAATTTTTAGTACTATTGTAGGATTTTGCTATACTTCATTTTTTAGCTTAGTTACAATGACCTTTTGTGCTAACACCAGTTTCGAAGCGGATAAAGTTTTTTGGTTTATCATATTTCTTATTTTTTCTGTGCCTGGTGGAGGAAGCCATGAGCAGTGCATTCATGAACCACCCAGCACCGGCAAGGCATCCAGCAGACTTCTTGCATGTAATCATCATCACTCACAGGATTCGAACCATCTCAGGATGATCACAGATCATAGCTGGAAGTGTATTCTCAATGCCAACTGAATAAACTTTGAATCTAAATTATTTCATAGTTATCCCGATTCTCATTCTTTTGATTTCATTGCCTTATTAACTTGTTAGTTTATCATTATAATACTTGACTAATATTAAGCCCTTGAATCTTATTTTGAAACATTTCCTAGCAGCTTGGAAACAGATTCTTGAAGATTTTATCAAAATTCCTAGAGAAAATGCAATTTTTTTCGCACCAAAACATCCACATTTTGCGTTGTTGTCTAATTTGGTGTAGAAATGTGAGTTTCAGTCAAAATAAATTTTCTTTGTGCTGCTTATGATGTCATTATTTGTTCAGTGGAATTTTCATATTTTGCATTTGCTATTTGCCTTTGGATTCTCAAGCCTTTATAACATCATTGATAATTTCAACAAAATAACTTAACCTTTCCTGAATTTTTATGTGATTTCGCTGAACTTCTTCTGTTCTTTGACAGCTATCCATTGTTGTTTTAATTCACATATTCATCGATCTCTGGGCCAAATATTTTTCTTATTAATTTTTGCGCTTTTATAACAATAAATGCAGTGACATTGTTGTTCTTTGAGAGGAATATCACTTGGTGACATTAAAACAAAATGGTCTTAAATTTCGTCCAATTATGTGCTGTTAGTTAATGGAACACGTCACTAGTGGTTAGGTTCATTACCAGCACATTCAGGGCATAACTTTCATAAGTTACTGCAAATAAATGGTAAATTTACTATATTCTTGTCGCAGTGTACATATCGCTAATAGTTTTATTTTAATTTTAAAATCGACTATTTTATTTTTGAGATTATGACATTGTGTCAACAAATTTTTTTTTCCTTTTGGTTAGATTCTTTGTTTATTCTTATGGAGCACTATTTCCTTCATTTATATTTTTTCAGTTTTACACACAGAATGTTATTGGACAAATCAAGCTGATTTTCTCATTTAATACATTATAAGACAGATTAGCAAATGCTGTTCATTTTATATTTCTGGATGGGGATAGGTTTTCATGTTTATCCTGCGGGTAAAAAGCAGAGAATACGGCTCAACCATGCGGTGAACCAGGACCTCTCGTGCAAGCACCATTTCTCAATTGGGGAAGGTTTTGGCTCGGCCTTTATTCTATTTTCCTGTGCAGGGATGAACATGGTTGGTGGAGGAAGCTGTAAGCAGCACTTGCATGAACCACTGCGCATCTGTGAGAAGTTTTTTTTATTATGAGAGTATGGGTTATACAAGTGGTGCATGGTGATTCAAACTCGTGGGCAGAACCGAATCATTTAGAATTCGAGTAATTGTTTCGAGTCACCAATTCCATTAGAACATTGGTCCCCAACCTTTTTGTCTCCACGGACCGGTCCACGTTTGATAATTCTACCCCGGCCCACCAAAAGGGAGAGGGAGACGCAAATTATTTTCAATTAACTTGTATTTGAACATTCATTCAAAATAAAATTATTTGAACCATAAAAGAATATTAAGTGATTTGAATTGCAAAATTTTCAATCCATCATTAAGTCAATGAGAACCCTGAGCTTCACACATGTAGGATGTCGAAAATGGTAATAGACTTTTAAGCGCTGTGGTGGCGATATCCGGGTATTCCGCCAACCTCAGCATAAATACTCTGAATACTGGCTATGAACTCCAGCCTGTGAAAACAAGCCTCCAAAAAACTGAATGTAACCAGCTTATTCCCCTGGTTAAAGGGCATCCGGCTGCTAGAATGATTATTAGAAGAATATTAAGTGATTTAAATTGCAAAATGCAAAACTTTCAATCCATCGTTAACGTTAAATCAATGAGAACCCTGAGCTTCACACATATAGGATGTCGAAAATGGTAATGGGCTTTTAAGCGCTGTAGTGGCGATATCCGAGTATTCCGCCAACCTCAGCATAAATACTCTGAATACTGGCTATGAACCCCAGCCTGTGAAAACAAGCCTCCAAAAAACTGAATGTAACCAGCTTACTCTCCTGGTTAAAGGGCATCCGGCTGCTAGAATTGGCAACAGATACTAAATTAGGAAAACTAGCTGATACGCTCAAAATAACAATTCAAGAACTCCATCTTCAAGTGCTTGTGATGTAATAAACTAAGGTTATGATGGGATAAAGGGGTTCCCACACTAATTAACAGTTCCTTGTGCGGACCGGAACGAACTGACCCACAGACCGGCACCGGTCCGCGGATCGGGGGTTGGGGACCACGGCAATAGAATACCAAATATCTTTCAGAAAACACTACCTAACCCTGTTCGTTTACATTACAGGGATAGGATTTCATTTTTTATCCTGCGGGAGAGGAAAGCTGAGAATACAACTTAATCATATGCCGAACTCGGCCTCTTGTGCAGATGCCAGTACTGAATCCTTGTTGAAAGTTTTCTGGCTTATCATATTTCTCTTTTCTTCTTTGCATGGACCTGGTTGGCGGAGGAAGCTGCAAGCAGTGCTTGCGTGAACCACCGTTACGTTAGTGGCAAGTAAGTTAATTTTGCCTTCCCGTGAAAAAGAAACATATACACTATAACACATCAAACACAAGGAAAGGGTCTGGAGAATCTATCAAGCACACTCATGCCCAAGCAAAAATATGCACAGCATTAACATGCACCAACGTGATGTTATTTAACCAAATCAGCAAGCTTTTGGCAAATGTGACTCACTGGTGTATCGCGCCGTGGTGACCCCTGCCTGACAAAATAAAATTTCTAATTGGGCCAATGTTACAACGCTGCGTGAATGGCGATAATTCCCCTATGTGAGGATTCAATTTTTCTTGTAGAAAGGATATGTGTCATTTTTTTTGTAGCAAAAAGTGTCACTCTCTTCAAAAAATTTTTTTAAAACTTTCTCTGGCACGTTTTCAAACTTCATTTTAGGGTTTGCTTTCTTTCCTGATAACTCTGTAATGCGATATCTTTATTTATATCGCCCTTTATGTCGATAAAGCGAAATAAACTATGTCTTCCAAACTTTCAGGGCGGTTTTTATATTTTGTTATTGTGCAAGTTGTGTTGAAGTACCCAAGTGAGGATTTTGCTTCAAAATCGAACTCGATATTACACCTTTTAGTACTCTGAAATATTGTTTTACTTCGACCCGATATTTATACTGTTTTTTCTCCTAACAGTAAAAGTTTCATTTGTTCAAATTCTTGCCTGCGGCGCTCATTATGGCGTCAGAAATTTGACTACTTTACGACCTGCCGATTTGACGACCAAACCCCTTCCTACGGAAGTTACTGGATCCGCTACTGTAATAATCGATAATTTTTATCTAAATTAAATTTTTGCTTGAGTCTAGATGAGAATGTATGTGGCAGAGTAAGCGGCACTTGAAATGACTATAATTACCTACCAATCGGAAAAAATTTTGCCAAAGCATCCTTTGTTAAGTATGCGTCACTGATGGATCGCGTCGATAAGACGCGAATTATCTGTGGCTCATACTTGACAAAATATAATTTTTGATTTGCGTTTTGCCAAGTATGGGACACCCATAGAACTGTCAACTGAGACAAATATCGTCTGAAGCTCATGATCAATGAAATGTAGTATTTGGATGGGTCTGTAGTCTGTAGTTTTTGCAATTACCTGTTCAAAACTATTAAAATAAACGGTAGGAAGTAAGTTGGATATCGATTAAAACATCCCGGTAGGAAATGCATCGTCTGTGTTTTCCCCGTGAACATCGGAACGTGATCTTTTATTGGCATTTGCAAAATCATCATTAATTCACGTAAGGGAAGAACATGATATAGATTTATTGCTTCGAGAACTCGATCGAATTTTGTAGAGATTATAAGGGGATTTCGCAGGTCACGTGGTCAAATGAGCGAGCAATGAGGCGGTTAGTCGCGAAGTGCTGTTCTACTGTTTAAAGCTTTGTAAACATATCGCTTTTCAGTTTTAAGTTGTCAGCTGGTAATTTGGAATTTTATGGTGGTTATTTTGCTGTAAAAAAGGCACAATGAATATTATTGAAAGAGATGGCGAAATAGACATGGCAAGAAGGGTGATTGGCCGTGCAAATACCTTACGAATACATTCTGGAAATATCCTACATACACTGAAAAACAGAGTCGGGCAAAAGAGTTCTGAAGAACTCCGCGACTGTGTGGAAAATACGATTAACGCATGGAAAAGTTCCCCAAAGCTTGATGCAATAAGTACTGAGGAACCAATTGCCATGGTTGAAATAACAAATAAACCACTTGTGAAAAAGTTTGAAAAGGATGAACGGGAGAAATTGAAATTTTCGGTGAAGATATTTTTAACACAATGGCGACCAGAATTGATTTCTCAGGCTGTTGACCAAGTTTGTCAATCGTTGGACGTGTCTTTTCTTGATTCTGTGATCATATCGTTTCCTGTGGCTCCATTAGTTGATTCTATCACAAGTAATAATAATAACAAAAAGAGTGCTGTGCCAGAATTCGACAAAGTTAAGATGATTTGGAAAGAGTTGGAACATTTGGTAGATACAGGAAGAATCAGCCATATTGGAGTTACAGATTTTGATAAAGAAGGACTGGAAGAGCTTCACAAGTGGTCAAAGATCAAACCGTCAATTGATCAAATAGGAATGTCAAATTGTTGCACAGTTCCTGCAGATCTCATAGAATTTTCTAGAGAATATGACATAGAACTTCTTTCACACAATGATGCACAAGAAATTTTGACTTCTAAATCATTCCAAAGTTTGATGCAAGATGCGATACAAGGCATGAATTCGAGTGGATGGTCACCTTCTTACGTTACAAGATATTCAGTGATATTGCAATGCAGAGGAATTGTGGAAGCTAAAGGTTACGTTGTCGGTGCTGAACGAAAAGTTACTTCAAATGGCATACAGACATAAAAGACTTATTTTATATCGGAAAGATTTTATTTTTAGATCACTGGAAATTTAGTGCCATAGTGTCGAATATCATTAGCGACAACTGGCTCATTCAAACCTTGAAAGCAATTTCAAGCTCATGGTATTGTCCCCATTGATTCGATGAAAATATACTGCAATAGTGGAACATCTACTTCTATGTTGATATGATGAGCTCTGAGCTTATGCAGTGGAATGTAATTGATAGTTTTATGGGCCAGCTATTTCGTATAACTATTCAGGTTGAAAAATACCTTATTTGCATTTCACTGGATGAACTTATGTCATATCAGTACAGAGTACGAGTTTCTGTGGTGGCAATATCTTGCTATCCATTTCTGAACTTTATACAAATTATCATTGCCCAAATATAGTACGGTACGAAAGTTTGGGTCTCATAAAGTTCAGTTCTATGTTTGAAGCCACTCATTCTAACTCAGAAGGCAATGCCATATTGTTATGTTTACAGAAGGTCCATCTAAGCAAGGCTGATGGCAGTTCCTAATAATGACCACTTGACAAAGTGCTACTATAAGATGGAGTGCTGGTATCTGCACTCTGAGCAGAAAACGCCCCATATAGAACTGAACCAACATGGTAAATTGCAATGCTTGCAGCATTGACGCACTCTAGTATAGATATGAATATTTAATTTTAATGACTTTTGGGTAATACGGTACCTACTAAACTTCACTAGATTCTGGTTATCCTACAAATTGGATTATTTGCACTGATTGTTAATACTGATAGTTGCATTTTTTTATCATAATTCACTTAAGACAGTTGGAGAGCACCACTTGAAAAGGAGATAATTGCGGTTCTTAATATACCAGTCAATCTTGAAAATTTATGGTGACTTTGTTCACCTCATCATATTTTCTGCATGTCGCAAGAGTCGTACTAAAAATAGAAAAAATCTCTCTATGGCCTTGTTCAGAGTGAATTTCAATAAAAAAAAGTGATATATTATTTTCTCACCAAGCAGATACCACTTGCTGCACTGTATTAAAGTGATTATGGCAATCATGTTTCTTCATTGAATTTTTGCTTGCGATCGCTGGTTCTTAATTTTATGTAACCACTCTTTGCCTATAGACCACACATCGGATTTATATTTAGACATTCCCAGATGTCCTTAAGCAATAATTGCAAACAAATTTTAGAGCTTTAAATAGAAAACGTAAATATAAGCAGTTCCTAAATGGAATTACGCCCACCCCCTTTGAATCCATCCATACTGAACTGAACCAATATAGTATGGTGCAATGAGTGGTATCTTCCTTGTTTAATATTTTTTAAAATTATGTTAATTTTGTAGCTCAATTGCAATTGCTCATTCTTTAAGATGAGATTATCTAAATGGTATTATTGTTAATAATTTTGTACTGATATATTAGATATTGATATGTTAGATACTGGTGAATGTTTCCTGTATTCAATTTCATTGGTTCTTGCTGATAAATTGTAGGATACATATATATTTACTTACAATTCTTGAGGTTTTCAATTTCAAATATTTTTTATTGTTACTCATTTGAGCAAATCAATTTAAGCAAGACTCTAATACCAGTGACCACTCATGACAAGACAGAGTTACTAATGCTAAAAAGCCATTGCTTTCTGATTGTGTCGAGCCCATCTGAGTTATTACATCATGCATTGAGTGTTGGCATGAGTTTACAAGCTGACCTAACCAGGACTGCAAACCAGGACCTTTACCTGCAACACAATCTGGATTAACCAAACATTGGTTTTAGCAGAGTATATTTCTCCTTTCTCAGTCGCAGCTACCTTGCTACTTAGACACCTGAAGAATATTGGTTCCGTCAGAAAAAAATTTAGCAATAGGACTATATTTCATAATACATCTTTTGCTAGAGATAAAACCCTTTTTTTGAGTATCTGGTAGAGGCCAAACTGTAGAAAAAGGTTCAAAATCATCAATACTGCTATGAAATAGCAGTGTTGATTATTTTGAAGCTTTTTTGTTCATTCAGACGTCAGACGAAATATTAAGACTTAAAAAAATCAAGCGAGTCTCGTTGGTTTTGGATGTATGAAAAATATTACTCCAAAAGTTTATCCCACGAACATCTGGACTAGAGAACCTTTCTGTCATTCGACTGTATTTTTGGTCGTCTGGATTACATTGTTTCATATCCCACGCATATAAAAATAGTAGTTCATATTGTACAGTGCAGTTTGCGATAATTGTAAGATTTTTATTGAAACTTATCTCGATCATAAAATGACTAAAATAATACTTGTATAAAATGATACTAACACCAAAACTGCAGATATTATTTACTTGTTTCGTTTGAAATTTTTTATGTGCATCATCTCAGTAACTTGAAGTACTTTGGTCACTCCTGAAAAGCCTGTGAAAGTGGTTACTTTTTAAAAAAGCTACTACATGTGTATTCTTTCATTCACTAATATTTGGTTTTTTGGGAAGTTTATGAAAAAAGGAAATTGATTACATGCGACTTGAAACGATTTGAATCAACACATAGTGATTCGATTAAATATGATTGTATCTGTGAGTGGCAACCCCAGTCTCCGAAATGTAGCTTTTAGCTAATTTGTAGTTTCCAAATAGTACTTTATAGCAATTGTAGACTTAATTTTTGAATGAAATCACTCTTATTTTTATGTTGTATATATATTGTATTCTATTCTGCCAGTATGTCAGATTATATACAATATAGTTAATAATTCTATGTCCCTCCATCCAATTGCTCAATTGAAATATTTTTTAACAGATGATACCGCTTTAAATACTACTACAAAATGTCGTTTGGGAGAGCTAATCAACAATGGGCGACGTTTTCACGGATGTGGTATATTTTAAATGCTTACAAGCAGCCACCAGGTGGAATAGCAAGCGTTGCTGCAAAATATCTTGAAGGCCGACACAAACCGATCTATCATCCCATGAGTGATTGCGGGGACCATGTTGTGATTATAAATACGAAAGAAATAGCTTATTCAGGGAATAAATGGGAGCAAAAGGTTTGTGTTTTGTTATCCTTATCAGAAACTTTATTTCATTTCAGGTCAAGTGAGATTCAATGTGAATAATATGATAATAATATCTCAAACTTTTGTCAGTTTGTCGCAACATTGCCCTGCTTGTTTTTTTTACATATAGTTTAAGGTTCATGCTGTCTGCTCTTGTTTCTTAGACAACAACACTAAGTCTTTTCCTTGAAAGCCTGTAGGTAAGGCCTTTAGAATAGTTCCAACGTATTTCCTGCATGTCATAAGAGTCGACTGAAAGGAAAGAAGTGGTAGATGGTTTACCATCGCCCAGGGTAGATGCCACTCACTGCACTTTACCATGATAATTAAGTTCTGTTTGGAATGTTTTCAGTTTAGAGTGCAGTTGCTGGTACTACATCTTTTAGTAGCTCTTTGCTAGTGAGCGGCTGTTGGTTAGTTTCTTTTGGGAACTGCTTCCGGTCTTGCTCAGAGTGAATTTCAATATAAAAAATAGTGATAAGTTCAGGGCCCAATTGGCTGAGTGACTGTAAATCTTTGTTACTTTTTATTCACTTCTTTATTTATAAATTTTAACCTTCACAGGTTTTCACAAATCACACGGGAAGGAAAAGAGGCTTTCTGCAAATGCAAGCTTATCAAATACATGCATTGGATCCAACATGGATCGTCAGAAAACTAGTTTACAGTTCTTTGCCTAAAACACACCCTAAACACCGTCACTCAATGTTTACAAGAGCTTTATTTTTTGAAGATGAAAATGTTCCTGAAGAAATTTTACGAAATATTGTCGGCGAAATTCCAGGTCCGCGAAGGATTCCAAAATCTATTTATGAATATTCAGACGAAGAGATCGAAAACTTTCCCAAGTTATGGATTCCTCCACCTGATCTCCTTAAAAGATGACCACATGTTTGCGCAGAGGGCCTAAGCACTATAAATTGGGTATTCCAAGTGGAAGCAAGTGTGTTTGAAAGGGAGTTTTGGAGTTATCTTCATAATAACACTTAACTTGGTTCACCCTCATCAGAGAAACAATGCAGAATTATGTTGACTAGGTGGGAGTATGGGTGATTCCCACTATGAAACAAATTTTTCGTGGACAACATTCATGGGTGCTAATTGCATCTTCAAAGACCAGATATACCAGTCAATTTGATTAAATCTGAACTATTTGGTTTCTAGATTAATTCAAAATATGCCATAGACGTCCAAATTGATCATTTTGAAAATACTGTTTTATCACTTGTGATTTAAAATGACTGTTTGGTCCATCATGCTGAATGTGCTGCATGTTCTAAAATTTCTAGAACTTAGTTAGAGTTAGAGATATTTAAATTTCAATATCTCAGTATGTTAAGTGGATGTACAATACCGGTGTTCTACTGTCATCATTTGCCCGCAAGCTAACCTGGCGCAGAAAGCCTTGTTGAGTTATTCATGTGAGTGTGCTAAATCATGAAATGGGTTTTTGCTGTGCTACTAGCAAATTATTGTCATTGCAGTTACATTTGAGATTGGGCTGCTGCTATTGTTGTCCATATGCTTGGTCATATCTACGGAGTTCTCCTAATATAATGATGGGTCAATTGGCTATGGGTCAATGATGGTTCACTGCCAAGGTGTGATTTGTGGCTAATGCTTGATGAAATGAAATTTTTGATTGGGCGGTGTTGTAAACAATTTCATGTGGAGAAGTATTTTTAAAAGACAAACTGTTTAATTACTATGTTGCCAACCTATGATTTTTTTACTGACATAAAGCATAGATGAACGATTAAAGCAGAGATTCCGGTTTGATGAAACGTGCAAAATTTTCAGATAGGAAAAAGATTGTGCAATTTTATCATCATGTTAATATTTGAAAATTGACAAATTAAATTGATGTAAGGCAAAGACTGACAAAAGTCTAACTTCTTTCTGAACCTAATGCTGACTCTGGACAGAAATATAATTTGTGAGTGTATGAAGCACAATTTAAAGTCTTATTAGTAGTCAGCTTTACTTTCTCTACTGTGCTGCTAGTTTGCTAACACAAAGACATTGAAAGTGAATAAATATCAAATTCAAGTTATTTCGACCACTCAAATTGACTGCAATTTCTTTTTTCTGCTATGAAGAGTCATTTGACCTAAATATAATATTCTGTATTTTTTCTCTATTAAAGCATTGACTTTTTGATTTTTTACAGATGACATTGTGTGACATAAAATACTAATAATTATTTAAAATGATCAGTGCTGCTTGGGATTGGTACTACGGCTCACAAGATGAAGGAACTTCTCGCTGATTGTGAGTTTGGAGTGCCGTATTCTACTAAACGCTGCACAAATAGGGAAATATGCATACGTCCAGCAACTTTAAACAATGGTTTACAAGTAACAATTTTTACACAAATAAAATCGAGGCCGAAAGAGGTCACAGATTTAGAGAAAAGCTCAAAAAGGTTAAAGTTGTTAAGACACCCGAACATTTTGCGGCATATTGGTTTCGTTTGCACAGAAACTGAAGTTCATCTCGTTACAGAAAGAGTCTCGCCGCTCTATCTCCAATTTGAAACTGCTGATGCTAATGAGGCCACAAGTGGGATATACGACATTGCTCAGGCATTGAATTTTATTCATGAAAAAGCGGGATTATCACATAACGCTGTTAGTATCGAGAGCATTTTTGTAACTGAAGGGGGTTCATGGAAGCTCTCTAACTTTGAATATGCTTGTCATTTTGAGGAAGCCACAGCTGACCATTTAAAAAGTATAAAAAGGCCAAAAGATATAATGCCTCCAGAAGAGTCTGATAATCGTGTAGGATTCCCTATTGATAAGAAATACGGACATTGTAGGGATGTTTATGCACTTGGAATACTGTTGGGAATATTTAACAAACAAGCACGATTTACTTCGGAAATCAAAACTCAAGATTTGGAGGATTTATTGGAAGAAATACTCCAGAAAGAATACACGAATCGACCAAAGGTATCTGAACTTCTAGACACAGCTATTCTTGCATCAGAATATATCCAAATTGTAAACTTTTTGCAAAGTATTACGCTAAAAAATAAAGCAGATAAAAAGAGATTTTTTGCTGGTCTTATTGCAAGGTTAAAAAAAGCTTGCATTTCTGATGAATTAATTGCAAAAAGAATCGCAAAACTGCTTCTTTCGCCTGTGGTTTTGTCTGAAACGGAAGCAGTTGAACTCATTCTTCCTCGATTATTAACTCCGATACCGATCAGACCCAGGGTTCCTTCACAAGGTTTAATTACAAGCAGTATGTTTGCTCGACATGTGATCCCACGAATTGTTGATATGATGGAGATTAAAATTATACATGTACGCTTAGCGCTAGTAAGAAACTTTCATCGATATGTACATATGTTTGATAAAACCGTTCTGCAAGATGTGGTGTTGCCAGAAATATTGCTCGGTTTGCACGATTCGAATAATCAACTTGTTAAAGCTAGTCTTCATGCATTAGCAGACTCTGTCCCTATTGTAGGAGGTGATTTAATAGTTGGGGCCGAACGTGAAAAAATATTTGGTTTTGGAATGCCAAAATTTAACGGATCTGTTTTAGTTGATGCATCTTCTTTGGCACATGAAATTAAACCCAAGCGTAAACCGAAGCCCCCGAAAAAGAAATCACCAGTTCGGCCAATGACACTACTTGAAATGGCAATGCAAAGAAAACAAAGTCCTTCAAAAAAAACCCAAAAACAACGAGATTTGATGATGCTTAAGCAATACGAGTTGGCTCTAACATTAGATTCGACAGAACCAAAGACAAACGGTGCTGCTCCACATCTTCAGCAAGAACAGGAAGTTTTAAGAGTAACATACGAAGAAAACCATGTAGATTTAACTCATGCAGTACCAGTATCACCACAAGTAAATGGATATGCAATAACGAAAGTTAAAGTTCCAGAAGATGAAAGTTTCTCTCCGAAAAAGGCTAAAACAGTGCCAGAACCGCAAGAGGAGATCATTGATAAACCTGTCCATGATAGTCCTATTCAAACAAAAGAAGTTCGGCAACCAGAAGTTGAAACATGGGCTGGTAGTGGGAGTGAAGAGGAAACTTGGGATGATTTCGATGCTTTTGAGAACAATAATGAAAATCAATCGACGGAAACGAAAAGTGTGTTGAATTCTCCATCTGACGATGAAATGCAAATTCCCGAATCTCTCACAACTGAAATGAAATCAAATACGTCTCGTTCATCCAGTGCTAAAAACGATAAAGACAGAAAAATGGATTCTGTGTCCGATACAGGAAAACAGTCTGTTGAAATTCTTGGTAATGAGTTTGAAATCGCAGTAAAAGTTGCACCAACGGCCACTAACAGGGAACCCGATTTTTTTGCCGACATGACCCCGGTTATACCCACAAGGAAGGTTCCTGTTTTACCTTCTCCGCAACTTCCCCAATTGCCACAGAAGCAAGTGAGGAGTGGGAGCGTTACGACGGAGAGCTTGAGTGCGAAAAGTAGTCCCATAAGTGTTTCATTCACTGCAAATGATGATCTGGCTGATGATGAAGCAACCGATGGATGGGAGAATGATACAATTGCATGGGATGAATAATCCATGTTTTGTTTGACGTCGTTCACAGATGGATCGCACTGCCGAGGTTCATCTGAGTGCCATGCTTGACAAAATTTCTGACCTGTGTTGATCAGACATAATTTTGTTAAACGTGGGTCACTGATAGATTGTGCCATCGTAGCGCGGTCAATCTGTGGGGCCATGCCTAACAGAATAGAAAATTTCTGTCCGAGGAATTGTTCATCAATAAAATTAGATAACATATGATAATAATGAGTTGAAACGATGCAATTACTGAGAATGGGGGTAGGGTTGTTCTTCCCCACCAGAAAAACTGAGTTGCTCTGTTTTTTATTTATTTTAAGAAAGTGTTATTGAAGCTTCTGGAGTCTAGGTTCTAGCATCCTGGCAACCAATGACTTTATTCATTACTTTGTTTGGTTTAACTGATGAAAAACAGGTGGTTATACATGATGATAAAAGAAATCTTAAATTTATTCCGTCAAATTTTTGTTTTTATGAATTGAGATCTGAATCAAAGATGATTTGATATATTTTTCCAAATATCTCTGGATTCTGGGAATACAGTGTAAAATTCAACATGTGTGATAATTTCTGCAAAATGAGTTTTTCTATAAAATTATACAATGAAATGAATTTTTGATAATAAATTTAAACATGGACTACTGGGACGTGGGCAGTCTTATTGACGATTTAAATTGGTGCTTTGATTAAATGTGGTAGAATATGCGACAAAATCATGCTCCTGTGTGCGCTGCGGAATTTTAGCCAATATTTAAGATGTCTTCATATCAACACAAACAACAAAAATTGGTAAACCAGAATAAGTGCCATGTACGTTTCCAATATTATTTTGCACGTTAGTTAGAGCAACAGTATTTGTTTTCGTCTATTATTAAGTTTGCGACTGTGCTTGTGTATTTTTATATTTTGCTTTGAGTTGATCCCCATTACTAGAGCTCGATAAACAACCACTTATTTATGAATGCTGTTAGTGTTGGAAAACGCTTTTTTGTTTTGCTGAGCGCCCGTAGTGGCTAATCTTTGTTTTTCTTCTCAGATGTTCGAAATGTTATCAATGTGGTTTTCTTGGTATGGACAATGCTGTTTCATAGCAGTATTGATGATTTCGAACCTTTTTATACTGTTTTGTTACTTCCAGACACTTAAAGAGACATTGTATTCCTTCTAGCTAACATTAATTACAAAATATGTCCATTTGCTAAATTTTCTTCCAATGGGACCCATTGTCTTCGAATGTTGGAGTAGCAGGGTAGCTGGCCTTCTGTTCATCCGTCCAAGTCCACCTAAGTTATCGAATCCTAGGTCATTGGTTTATGAGTCTGAATAACCGGGAGCTTATTCTGCTGATTCATTGGAAGAGAAATGTTATCAAAATCCAATATCTTATATGAATTCATATCAAATCAAGCGTGAAAAATAATAAGGCGGGTTATCCGAAATAACTGACACGGGTTATATCTTGTGAAATATTATTTGCTCATTTATTTGCTGAGTCATTTACATTATATAATTTTATTATCAATAAATATGGTGTATGCTATATAAAATTAATATATTTAAAAGGAAATATTCCTAAATTTTATCAGGGTATCGAATTTTCTATAGGAACTTTGTACGGTTTAAATTAAAATAAAATTTGGTGCTAAAAAACCAAACGTATGAACAAACTTTTGATTTTGATTGGCTCTGTGCATATTTTATAAAAGTTCACTTCTCATATTTACCATGACTATTATTTTTCACTATGTCAACTTTATGATTCAGATTAAATAATATTTTATTAAGTTCAATATTTGAATTAGGAATGGTACAAGGTCTATAGGATTCGATAAATAAATTTGCTTAAACAATACTGCAATTCATTCCAGAAAATAAATAGATTTTAATTGAGAGATCCTAGAGTTTAGGAACATCTCTCAACATTTTTACCATGTGCCACATGGTCAAACAAAAGCACCTTTCCATCAGAGGCTGACTGGTGTATCAACACATATGAAAAATGTCTGATACTATCAGTTTTGCTAAATTTATATGCATCGTTACACAGTTCGTATCGAAATGATGCTTATCCGATTCCTAGCAATCTTTGCATTATATTTTCGTATTCTTTGCCTAATCCGTTTTCTTTCTTTCATGGTTCATCGATATTATGAGTCATTGGTTGAAACTATAAAAATTTTATATCAGTCAATATTGGGTGTGAGCTTGAAAGTGTTCCATGACTCAGCAGAAGCAGAAAAATCTTTGTAAGCAGAAAAAACTACCTTCATTTTGAGATCAACTCTCAATTAAATGGTGTCACAGGCCATCCGAGCATTTTTTTTAGTCAGATTTGTTGCATTTTCCAGTCAATCATTATACTGAGCCTTATTTGTAGCCAATTAAAAATGGTAATATTTAGTTCAAAAATGTATCAAGAGTCTACTTATGCATATCGGATAAAAATTTGGAGACTGAGAAATTTTGTCGATTATAGATCAACTGTGCAATTGTTGTATATGTATTAATTTGCGTGTTTACACAGAAAGGTCTTCTATATTTTGGTATTACATATTTTGCTCATTTTCCTTAGTTGTGATTATGTTATAGTGTTTATATTTTCGTTCTCAGTTTTTTTTTTTATGATTACTATTTATTTTAATATTATGACCGTACTGGAATTTAAGTGCAAATGCTATGTAAAATAAACTAAGAGCTCAATCAAATTCCGTAGTCAATTCATACAAATTGCAAGATAATTGCATTTAATTTTGGGGCCTTTTTTCTTTTCATTTTATGTGTATGTATTAGGGGAACAGAATCTTATTTTCTTTTACATGCCCAAAGCCGTCATGCCACTTTCTTCAGATGGGCAAAAAGTCTTTGAAGCGTTTAGTACACAGTTTATTCACTACCAGTTCCCCGTGAAATCTAGAGTTGACTTATAAAATATTTTTCATATTCCTTATGAACCTCATTTGCTTGCCACATTCTAGGGTATAAATTATTTGAAATTTTAAGAAAGGTATGCTTTCAGAATCCGATTTGTTTTTCTTGACAAATATCAATATTTAATAAACAAAAATAGATATGCTTCAGATAGAATCCACATGACGTAGTAATGAAAAATTAGTAAAACGAAGGAGATTTGGCAATGGTCTTCACCTGGGTATTTTGGTGCCAAATATTTCAAATTTTACATTCTCCAAAATTGTTGTGCATTATTCCGTTCCTACTGCTTTTCACCCTGTGATGTTGAGCGGAAATGTCTCTAAAATTCAACATGATATAATCAGTTTTAGTACTCTACTAAAACTTGTGTTTTGTTAATCTTGAACCAGTGAAAGTACTAGGTAAAGAACTGTCTGGGTGTGAAGGAATTTTATTTCGTTTCACTTTGTCCGTCTCAGTGGTGCTCTGTACGTGACATTTTCATTTATTGAAATAAATTTCTTAGCTATGTTTGTTTGTCTCATATTTTTGTATGTCAGGGGGTAGATCAAGCATGGGCATGGAAGTGTTGGAATATTTGTATTAGAAGTCAAATTAAATGGTCTATCGGGCCGCGCATTACGCTATTCCATAAAATTACGTTTTGCCAATATACGTAAAACCGTCAATTTATGACGCTCCCTTCCCGAAAACGGAATAGTTCCCCACATTAAAGAGAAGCGCCGGAAACGTTATCATAGACAACAGAAGAAGGCTCTCGGCTTAGCCTGTCACGTAAGCCTGCTGCGCAGCAGCACGATTGGCTGAGCGAACGAGAGAGCTGTCTCAGTCTGAACAGCAAGCAGGGCGAGGTAGAGTTTTTGCTGAACAGTCAGTATTCTTCGCATTTTCCCGTTTTGCGTGAGTTTTTGATGGTGTGAAGTCAAACAATAATTACAAGATTGAAGATTAGTGATTGGTCAATCTATATTTAACAAAAAGCACGATGGTTCGAAAGTTTTTGGAGGACGTTTTCCGTCGCAAGGTAAGCCGGACTGCCAGGCGATTTCAGCAAGCCTGTCGAGAACGACAAAGCTTGTGCTCAGCCATGCGCAATGGCGCACACACATAGATGTTTGTTTATTACCTTTCGCTCATGGCTGTGTCGTCCGCCATGTTGAATTTTCGCGACGATTTTCAACGGCTATTGGCTTTTTAGACGTTTTGTTTCCTGTATATGATAATTATTCATTATTAATAATGACGCAAACATTGTTGATATATAACTGCTTCAATTGATTTTCTACAAACTAAAAAACATATGAGGTATCTATGCAAGATGTCCACAGGTCCAATGTCCAGGCATTTGAAATCAAATACGATAATAAATTGATAAAACCATCCTGAACCGGTAAATCTTGACTTTACTCTTCTGTAGGATGAAATGCTCTCATATGAAATTTTCACTGATTTTCGGATTAAATTGTTCTTTTTGTGTTTTGGAACTTTGCACTATTTGCAAATGAGCCCTAACTTTTTAGCATTCCACAACTAAAACAACAAGTTTTAAACTATACATACCTATAGCTGGTGACTGGTTTTATAGCGGGCCATTTTTCTCTATTTGTTAATACAGCGTAGGTGACAGCAAGTAAATGTTGCATGTTTTTTGGGTCTAACTACTGTCTACATTCCTAAAATTTAACGTTGATGTTCGAATTTACGTATCTTGGTCACCGCACCTCAAAATGCGTAAAATAATGTTGAATATTTCAATTATTTATATTGCATACTACCAAATTATATAGATACGTGTGTGTGATTGATTGAATTCAATAATTAAAATAAGAGGATATGTCTTCTATTTCCATGCTCTTTAATATTTTATCCAACTATCCAATGTCTTAAAACTTTGTTTTGGGTCATTTGTTGCAATGAAATTCTGCGACATCTAGCCTAGTTAAACTGTGTGTTGAACAAACCTGAGAAGCCCAAGTGGTAACTGGCTTATTCTGATAGGTGCCCGGTTAGCTCAATCAGTAAAGCATGGGGAATACGCTCCAAGCTACGCATCTCTGATCGTCATGCCGCAGGTTCGAATCCTGTAAGGGATGATTATATGCGAGAGGTCTGCTGTACGCCTTCCAGGTGCATGGTGGTTCATGTGAGCACTGCTTACAACTTCCTCCACCAAACAGGTCCATGCACAGGAAAAATGAAAAATATGATAAGCTAAAAACCTTCGCCTTGATTCGGAACTGGTATCTGCACGAAAGGTCGTGGTTCGCTATATGATTAAGCTGTATTCTCGGCTTTCCAGTCCCGCAGGATGGAAATGAAAGTCCTATAAATTAGTACTTCTCAACCTTGGCCCTCGGCCACCCAAGTTGAGTGACAGGGCATTTTTAGATGGATCACAACCACAAGTGTATGTTTCACTAATAAATTTCAACACTTTAACTTTAGTATTCTATATTCATGACAAAACAAGGTGGCTGAAATTACAGTCAAGGGCAAACCGAGACAAAACACTTATTTTGATCTGATTATAATTTTGTGTTTCACTTTTGCAGCTCGATGTTCTACACTCAGCCCGTGTTGTCCATACATTGTACCAACAACAAAAGCAAGGGAGATATTGTGACCTGAAGGTTTTGGTTGAAGATCAACAATACTTTGTACATAGATGTGTTCTGGCTTCTGCATCTGCTCAACTTGATGCTCAAATAAATGTAAGATATGCATAAAAAATAAGTTCTATGTTTGTCATCAACGTAGGCTTTATTTCTTTTATTTATTGAAATTTGCAATGCGCGAGGTCCAAAGCCCTAAAAAGAACCAGTTAATGGGCCTTATATGTAACAAGAGCTACTACCAAATGTAGTACTGACAAATGCATTCCAAGTAAAAAACACTTCAAAGAGAACTGCTTTTGGCGATGGTAAAATTATCCACATCTTTGCTTCCTAATAGTCAACTCTTTCGACATTCAGTAAATCCCATGGAACGATTGTGTAAGAGAGGAATATTGGAAACTTTGCCAGCAACCTTGTGTGGTCAATGCTACTTCTTTCAAGTCAGGCACTGATCTATATCTGATCTGGCTCAATACTAGATACTGCACCTGTGCATTTGCTTTTGCTAGTTCAAACAACCTGCCGTTCTACCAGATTTGTTGATGGATCACATCAGCACTATTTATGACACATTGACCTGTTCGTGGTGTATATTATGGTTTTCTCTTTTTCTAAAGAATCTTTGATAAATCAATACGGGTTCAATATAATGTAAAATAAATTGCCATACACCTAAAACGGTTATGTTTACATTTGTCCTGATATTTTTATTTTATGAAAGGTATATGAACCAAATATGAAATTTTGTTTTTGATTTTGCATCAAATCAAGTTTTTGATTGCGTGATTTAGAAAAATTTAATTTGACTTTTTACTTACTAGTGATTGTCTATCCTTCAATAACAAATTTTATCCACCACTCAATACTTGAATTAAATTTTATTTCAGGGACTCGACACAATACAGCTGGTTGGAGTCACCAACTATGGCTTCGAACATCTTCTTGAAATTCTTTATTCAGGAAAAATGGCAAAAGTTGCCACTGTTGATTCTTCCAAATTTCATGAAATTGTCAGTGCTGCCGATGCTCTTAATGCAGAAAGTGTAAGATTGAAATGGTTATATTATCTTACAATAATAGCAGCCACGTTTCGTTTGGGATGTTTACTGCTTTGTTGTTGGAATTTTCTCTGATAGTACCTTTTTGATCTTGAGTGTTCGTTAATGGTTCCTTTCAGGTCGTTAATGCTTGTTAATTCGGTCGTTAATTCAGGCACTATTTCCGACCTTGCTAAAAGTGAGTTTCAATGGAATAAAAAAAATTATATATTTAAATAATATTGTGATTCATCAGATGGAATATCAAACACTAATTTTAGAGAAATCTGGATTGCAATGGGAATGAAAGAATACTTTATTGCTTCATATTAGTTTTGAAAAAAAAACAAAGTATCATGGTAGTAGTTTCCTGTATTTCATGGTGCATGGTTGATTTTTTGATATTTTTATGAACTTTTTTTTCAATCAAGGCAGGGAATATTGCATCACTATACCTGAGTGACAGTAGCATGTTTTTCTATGGTGTTTGAAATACTTTTGGGGTGGACCAAAAGGCTCCAAAACCATTCAACACTGCTATTTCATATCAGTATTGATGGTTTTGAATCCCGCTCTACAGTTTTGCTTCTACCAGGCCCTGAAAAAGAGACATTTAAGTCTTCTAGCCACAGATATATTATAAAATATTATCTATTTGCCAAGTTTTTTTTCGGTGGAAATCATTTTCGTCAGGTGTCTGTCAGTTGTCTGAGTAGCTGTAATTCTGCCAGTCTGAACTAAATATCCACTTATGTGGCAAATACATACTACCTGCAACTGCAATCTAAGTGGAAAACACAGCAGAGAACTCAATTGCAAAAATTAAAGATGGGGCTATATTTCTTTGCAATGAAACAAAATATTTTTTCCGTTCAGGTGATCGAGTATTGTGCTCGGGAACGTGGTGATTTGATGAAATTTGTGTTAAATCCTCAAGATGTTGCAAAAGAACCAATGGAAGTTACTCAGGTATGAGGTGTTTATTTATGTTTATTTCAGCTCAGCTCAGTGGCTCAGTCGGGATAGCGCGGACTGGACCGTATTGTCCGGGAGGCTGATGGTTCGATGCCCGATCGTTTCGCCGCTGAGCGTGCCCCTCAGCGAGGCACTTCACAGGCAGATGTAACATAGAACAGATACACAGTCTGTATGCTACAATCAGAAAGTTTGTCTGTTGGAATTCCTGAAAAGATAATTGAATGAACTTCTCAGCCCCCGGGTTACCATTTAATTCTGTTGGGTTGGTCACCTTTTGCACTAGCTAACAAATCCTTTTAATAAGTATTCTACCTTATTGCGCATACGTTTCAAGTTTCTGATTTTTCAATTCCAGAAATAATTCTCTACAAAATTACACTTTACTGACATCAAGGGTCTTTTTGTTTTAAATCATTGATTCTCATGTCACACTGGATTTCGATAGTGTTTTATGCAAACTAGGAACCAAAATTTCAGGCAAAAGAACTTCTGATTTAAACTTTCAAAGGCACTAAAAGTAAAGCCACAAAAATTCTCTAAATTTCTTCTAATTGTGAATAAACTTGGGAAGTTTAATATCGCTCCCAGCGGTCTATCAAAATTATAAAGATATTTTTAGATTTATTATTTTTATCTCTTTCTCCAGTCACAGTCGACTACATTGCAGTCTACTACAAACATAACAGAAGTCAGTGAAATGCCTAGTACAGAGACTGAGAAACCTGATATGGAACCTGAAGAAGGTATGTATGTATTGGCTAATACGTATTAGGCATGCATTTCTTATGTTTTCTAGTCCATGTGGTAAAGTGAATGTAACAGACTCTAGTTACTAGATTGAGTGACTTGCCACCAGGGATATTTACAGTGAATCTAATTGCTCAACCGGTGATGTGCAAACGATGTATCGTTTTTATTTTGGCAAAAAAAAAACATCGTTTGCACATCACCGGTTGAGCAATTAGATTCACTAAGACCCTAGTTACTTTATGCAAAAGTTGAGAATGTGTTATCTGTTACCTAACCTAAATGAAATCTAAAGTAAAGTTTGAAGTGGGGCTAGTGATGGCTCTAAAAATCAACATTAGGATGCATTTGTCCATAAGCACAGTTTGAAAAGTTTACCTTGGGCAACTGAAAAAGGAAACATTAAAAAAAAAAGATTTCTTACGAGAACATATTATGCACATGTTTACTTGAGCTGACAAACTACGAATTACCCTTTACTGAGGAAGTCAGGAACGCGCATTTTCTCTGCAGCATTGAGAAGCATTTTGTTAATATTCTGTTCATTGACATCAGTAATTATCTCATTATTATTAGTTATTATTTTTTTCTTAAACACTTTCTTTCCATTTTTAAACTTCTCTGTTCCATTCTTATTTATGGCCACCATAATTATGACCCTTGACCTTGCAAAAACCTGTTCTGGAAATGGGTCTTTGAAATTGGGATTCTGAAGCATGGTGCTCTATTGTTTGTGTGTGGTTTTTATCTGTTGTAATCGATCTATATTAAATAATATTGAGAATTTTTCACATTTCATTTTCACCATTCATCAGAAGGACACTGAATATATGATAAAATTTGTCCCAACCAAAATACGCATTTTTAATCTGATATTTTTTTCTCTTTAACTCTGCAAAGTGACAATACCACCAACATCAACTGAAACATCTTCATCTGAGCATGTTGAACAACAGCCACAAGCTTCAGAGAATCCTCCAGTTGAACCAATCAATACTGTTCAGCCAGGTAATGTTTCAAAACATTGGTTTCCTAACTTTTACGCAACACATTGCCTTCTTTGCTGACTCTTTGAACGCCTGACTTGATAAGTTATTTTCAGTTTTTTAAAAACAAGATAACCATCCAAAATTTGATTTAACCGTCGGAGTTTAGTCTAGTCGTTGTACTTTAGTTTAAGAAACATTTTAAATGAACTATAAAATAAAATAATTGTTCAACTCCCAGATACATTTTTCTCCCATTGGAATTCAATGGAATTCCATTGGAATTCATTGAAATTCCATTGGAATTCTGATCAAGACTGGAGGCGGTACCTAAAAAGAGGCAACTAATGGCCACTTAATAGCAAAAAATTACTACAAATGTAGTACCAGGAACTGTACTCTGAGCGGAAAACATCCCACCTGGAACTGAATCGATATGGTAGAGTGCAGTGAGTGGTTTGCCTTGGGTAATGATAAAACCATCTACCACTTCTTCCTTTCCATTTAGTCGCTTCTTAAGACACACAGGAGATGCATTAGGACTATTCTGAAACCTGTACCTACAGTGCTTAAAGTTGCTGATATTTTACCATATTTTGCCCGTTTCGCAGCAAGATTGAAACAAAAAAGTGGTGGATGGTTTGCTATTGCCCAGGGCAGGTACCACTCACTGTACTTTGCCACGGTGATTCAGTTTTGTTTAAGACGGATGTTTTCAGCTTAGAATGCATTTGCTGATGTTATATTTTATGGCGGCTCTTTGTCATTTGATTGGTTAGTTGCTTATTTTCTGGGCGCTGTTTCGGCCTTTCTTAAAGCGAACTTTGGTAAAAAAATATCAATATGCTCTGACCACTTCGTTAGTTTTGTTGTTTATTTGTACAGAATCATCAACAGAAGTGCAGGAAGAACAACCAAATTGGAATCCCAAAGTAAAACAAGAAGCAATGTGAGTGCTTGAAAATTTTGTTAGATTATACCTTTCTGTGTCTCCAACTTAGATCTAAAATTCACAATTTGTGGTGCTTACACGTCGGTCATCATGGATTATGCCGAGATATTTTTCTCATCTATGCTTGCAAACGCTTTATAAGGTACTTTTGTCGCCTAATAAGTGGCAGTCAAGTGTAAGCTATGGCCTAGTGGTCCTCATGTTGACATCGCAGGTTGAAGTTCTCAGATTTAAGTCCCGGCGAGTCAGCTTCGTTAATCCATGTCCATCACTCAAGCCAGGATGTAATAACTTGAATAGGCTAAATTGAACCGGGAAGATCATATAGATACGGGCTTTAAAATAGTCCTAATGTATTTCCCGCGTGACGTATGAGGCAACTAAAAGGAAGCAAAGAAGTGGTTGATGGTTATGCTATTGCCCAGGGCAGATATCACTCACTGCACTTTACCACGGTGGTTAAGTTCCGTTTGGGATGTTTTCTGCTTAAAGTGCAGTTGCTGGTACCGCATCTTTTAGTAGCTCTTGGCTATAAAGTGGCCGTTAGTTGGTTTCTTTCAGGCTCTGCTTCCAGCCTTCCTCAGAGTGAATTTCAATAAAAAAAAAAGTATCTTTCCAATAACTCTAACCCTGTCTGTCTATAAGTGTAAGGTCATTATGCTCCACTTCGGAGAGGGGCTGATAAAAATAGCTTTGGAATACACTGGTAATAAGCAAACATTGACATGGATATATTATATCAAACAAGTTGTGAAAAACGAGTTTATGTTTTTGTGTTACAGCTAGAAAATCCTCATTATCTGAATATTCTTGTTTTCTGTATTAATGATTATATTTGCTTTACAGTTATTCTAAAGAAGCTCAATTTGCAAAACATGGAAAAAATTTTTAATTTTCTGCAATGTGCCTCAAATATATTTTAAAAGCGATTATTTTTTACTGGATTTATTTTTCGAATAATGAATGAACTAAATTCCTACTTCTCGCCATTATAAATCAACTCTTCATAAATGTACATATTGTTTTTTCATCAGAGAGACAGCTAATAATGAAATAGCAGAAACAACTTCCACTGATGCAGAAGACAGAATTGTCTAACAACGCAAAACAAGGTGATTCTTTGATTTATTAGCGAGGATAAGACAGGTTCGTGTCTCTGTGCAAGTCCTTCTTGTTAACCAATGCCCACCACTCAAACCCAGGACGTGATGAACTGGAAGGATCATATATTTCCAACAACACTTTTTTATTTTCTTTCTTTATGGTATTGACCATAGGTGTGAGTGGATCATATTTGAGCAAGGTCCTAATACTAGTGACTAGGAATGTGACGTTTTGAATACTTTTTTTGAATCGAATCTCTAATAAAATAATTTCAAATAGTCTTTTTTCAAATATGATTCTATTTAAAAATACTCATTTCCAGCTGTTTCAAGATACAGTACTATATTAGTTAGTATTAAAAAACCAAAAAAACACTTCTGTTGCTCAAATTCAAGCAACATTGAACGTAATAACTGTGTATTTACTGGACGTGGTAAAATTGGCGAAAAGTTGTCATAAAAATCACCCAATAGCTGAATAAATATTTGCTTCAAAGATACGAAAATGAAAGAGATTCACATAAGCGACACATCGGGAATCTATTAGAGTCACAACAAATTTTTGAATTAATATTTTTTTTTCATTGTCGCTTATTTTCTGGAGATGAGTGGGATCAATAAAACCTGAGCAGAAAAATGATATTTGTCCATGGCAATCAAATTTGTCAGTTTTGTCAATTTAAGAATTGGTGCATTTCAAGACGATGATCTGAAGTATGCAATTTTTGTAGCCGTCATAGAGGTTGCGTACTATTTAATGGGCGTGATGGTTAAACAAATTGGCATCACTGGTTGAAGATCTCGGGTTCCAACACTCAACCCAGATGTAACTTGAGTAGATTAGACCGAACAGGCAAATATTATATGTTTCCAACAACTCTAACTCTGTCTGTCTATAGGTAGCTGCAACTACAGCGCCTTGGTCAGGGTGATCCACTCCAAGAGGGGAATAGAAATTCCCATCATCAGAATATGATGGTGAAAGTCCCATTTCATCAAAATTCTTTTACATTTACTCAGACTAGCGTGGTTCTTGTCCGAATAGTCATGTATTCTAGAATTCTGTCAAAAAATAATTTCATTTTTGTTCATTCTTAAATTGATTCATTTTGAAATGGAAATCATGATATGTACAAAATTTTACGTTTCAAAAATTTGTCATAAATCTTCCGCTGCAAATATGGTCAAATATCCTTCATTTTTGTCATCAAATTTGATTCATCTGAAATGTTGAAATACGTTTTCATTTATATAGTGGGTTATAAGTGAATTTTAGCACATTTTACTGGTTATTTTTACATTCAGTCTCGGCACAACCAGAAGTGCCAGTTACTGCAACGCCAGAAGATATGATGAATACAACAGCAGGACATGGAGCTTTTGTGTGAGTTGTTTATTTCTGCTGAGAAGTATAATATAAGCAAACATTGGGAGGACTTTCCGAAAGAACTGAACCGCTATACTTGAGTTCAGTAATTGATATCTGCCCAGAGCGCTGGTGAAACCATTTACTACTTCTTTTCTTCAGTCGCTTTTTATGGTCCACATGTTTGATAGGCAATTCTAAAGCCTTGTGGGCAAGAGTCAAACTCTCAAAACTTGTTTTTCATTCCTTGCGTGTGCATGGATATTTTCGTGCACAGGACACAATTTTAGTAGCTCAGAATGCTTCAAATATCTTGAATTAGGATTTTCGAACTCTATTTGTTTTTTAATCAAAGAAATTTGAATTGAATCCTTCTGAATCTGTTTCTATCTAAAAAATTTATGGAAAAATTTCATTAGATGGAATGGAATTCCTGACATGACTTAGCTTCAAGCAAACTTGGTTAAAAAAATTTCCAGGGCAGAGTTTGAATTGAATATTTGAAGTTTACGTTCAAATCTCGCTATTTCGGCAAATTTGGTTAAAAATTAGTATTAAAAAAGTTTGTATTGCCAAATCATTACTGGCAAGAGTTTATTTTTTTGGGGTTTATTGTGAACCATTGAACCCCATATGCAGGTTAGAATATTTCTAACATATATCCTTTTGTGTCTTAGAAGGTGACTAAAAGGAAACAAAGAAATGGAAGATGATTTCACCATCACACAGATTAGTTACCACTCACTGCACTTTATCATAGCGGTTCAGTTCAGTTTGGAATGTTTTCCGCTTGTATCGCACTTGCTCTAGGATTCTGGATCACCATCTGGGTTTCATTGGATGAAATTTAGCTTTATTTTTTCATTGTTTATATTTTCATTATTGCAGAACACCTGAAATGGCTGTAAAAAGTGCTGAACAAATGATATTGGAATCTGGAGAAAACCCTTTCTTGCACCAAATAGACCCAAATGATATCAAAAATATTCAGAGCTTGAGAACTTCAATGTTTCCAGGTTTGTTGTATATTTTTTTTATTGAAATTCACTCTAAGCAAGCCCGGAACCAGTGTCTAGAAGGATCCAGCCATCGGTCACTCATTATCAAAGAGCTACTACAAGATGTAGTACCAGCAACTACACTCAAATCTGAACTGGAAAAAGCAACATTCTAAACTGAACTGAACCGCCATGATAAAGTGCAGTGAGTGATATCTGGCCTGGGTGATGGTAAAACAATCTACCACTTCTTAAATATTACCATATTAAATGGACTGAACCAGGCTGGAAAAGTGTCAAATAATCTGCTGCTAAGCCACCCGAAGAAAATGGGTTTCATCAGAATAAAAAATTCAGCAATAGTTATTATTTCATAATATATTTCTTGATAGGAGAAGATTAAAATGCCATCGGGGTGTCTGGCAGCAATCGAACTGTCCAAAAAGTTTTAAAATCATCAACACTGCTATGAAATAGCAGTGTTGATGGTGTTGAAGCTTCTTGGTCGCCCGAAAAAATAAAACGAACGCTTCAGACATTCTGCCACCCTGCACAGATCACTTTTCTAACATATCCGTTTACCAATACTTGTCGATTATGTTCTAGGAGCGCTCGGAATGAAACGAACAGTGAAATGTGTGATTTGCAAACGAATGTTTTCATCTCAACATCATTTGAAAAGTCACATGAAGAAGCACACTACAGTGGGAATGAAGCCTTTCAGGTATTTCAATTGAACTTTAATAAATTATTATTCATGATTTCCTCCAATGTTTTGAAAAAGAAATGAATGTTTGTTAGATTTTAATAGGTCAAGCTTTATTTCGTTCCCGCATTTTTTTGAACGATTTGGTTGGTTCACAAAAATGGCTATTCTGTATTCAATTCGGGACAACTACCCTACTCCTATATTTTTGGGAGTTGAGAATCAATATCCAAATTAAGAAGTGGTAGACGTGGTAGGTTTTATCGTCGCCCACGACAGATGCCACTCACTGGACTTTATCATGTTTGTTAATTTCCTGTGCTGCTTCTGGCCTTGCTTAGTGAAAACTTTATATAAAAAAAGTGATTCAGATGTATGTTGGATTTGGATGGTTGAAATAAGAATTTCTATGATTCAACAAAAGCTTCTAGCAAATATGTCATTGCACGAGTTTGAAGTTGGCGATTTATAAGTTTTTAAAATAGAATGAGATTTGAAAATAAATGCAGCTGAAATTGCTACCCCGCTTATATGAATTAAATTCTCAAATATGATGTTGAATATTGATTCATAACCTTTTGAACAGAATTTTCTTAACTTATCTTGTTTGAACTGGTTTTAACCGGTTTCATATTTTTTTAAAATGTATTTCAGATGTGATATATGTGGCATGAAATTCAGTTTCCAAATGACACTGATGAATCATATGAAACTACATGAAGAAAAGAAATATGTTTGTAAAATATGTGGACGAGATTTTAAGGTCAGTAGTTGGTTGTCAATGCTTCTCAATATATTTTTTGTGTTTGTCAGGAAAAGAAAATTATTTTAGTTTTTATTTCATTGAGTGTTTTCTCTTTTTTTCAGTTGAATAAAAACTTGGTGATACATATGGGGAATGTACATCCAGTTGAATGGGAACAAGAGCAACAAATATTAAAGGTATTTTATGTTTCTTTTCAATTTTGTATCATGTTGTAGGATCAGGCTGAGGTTTTGTCACGAACGATTGATGTTGACTTTAGAATCACTCGAAACTTGCTCCAAGCTGATTGCAAAATGACTAAAGGGAAGCCCAAGCTGTAGTAAATGATTTTATCTTTGTTCAGGGCAGATACCACTCACTGCACACTTTGCTGTTCTATATTTCATGTGGGCTAACCACAACAGTGGTCATCAACTGTTCCCTTCCAAAGCCGTTTCGCTTGAAGTGAATTAAAAAAATATTTCAGTGATACGTTGTAATGAACTTGCCTGCAAATTGGGAGCGAAATTATGATTTTCCAACTCTTAAACTTTTCTTCAAGACCCTGCATGCCATGAGTCTGCGCCATCCAATTTTTCAAAGGAAAGTTTAATTCTAACGGACAGCATATCACTTGTTTGAAATATTCAAACTAAATTCTGCTTTCAGGCCAATTCAACTTTCCTCAATCTCTCAATAATCCATCACTTCCTGGATCTTCGTCATCATCATCATCTTCTTCTTCTCGAAGAAAAACTCATCCCGTTAAAAGACCAATTGCTCCACAATCTGAATTAGGTAAGACAAATGTTATACTCAGCATCTTATTTTGAGCTGTAGGTACGAGGTTTAGAATAGTCCTTACTTGTTTTCTGGGTGTTATAAAAGCCGATTAAAAGGAAACAAAAAAGTTGCGGATGGTGTTATCATCGCCCAGGACAGATAATACTCTCTACACTTTACTATGGTAGTTTAGTTCTGTGTAGGATGCTTTCAGATTAGAGTGCAGTTACTGGCACTTTTTCTTGTATTAGCTCTTTGCCAATTGGGTGGTTGTTATCGCAAGCTCTTTTTAGGCTCTGCTTTCGACCTTGCTCAGAGCGCGCTTCTGTAAAAAATATTGGTTTTATGTAGTTGATCTCCATATTTAGACATTTTTAACAATTGAGAATCATGTTGGCACGCAAACAAACAAAGCAAAAATTTTTCGAATATGTAATAAAAGACAAAATATAATGTAAATCAAATCGATCATTTTCATTTTTCTCTTCGAATTAATTTGTCTAATATTTCTTTATTTTATTTTTTATTTAGTCAATCCAGAAACAAGCTTCGTTCCAGCGGAACAGCCAATGCCTCAATCTCTTCCCACAGATTTTCCGCAGAAACTTCAATCTAACGTTGAGATTGAACAACTTAAAAGTGCAGTTGAAAATGTGCAAGTTGGAATAGATGGAAAGTTCTCCTGTCCTCTGTGTGGGAAGGGATTCAGCAGAAGATGGAATTTGAAATGCCATGTCCTAACGCATGCAGAGGTTTGTGATGTGATTTTGTATAGCTACTCATTCGAGTGGATCACCCTCAGGTCTTCTATTGGCGGCCAATTATTAAGGACGAACAGGGTTAGTGTTGTTGGAAATATATGATCCTTTCGGTTCTTCACACCCTGGGTTGAGTGGTGGTCATTGGTCAATGAGCTGGACTTGAAAAGACTCGAACCTGTGATCTTCAACCTGCGATGCTAGCATAATAACCACTAGGTCTTTGGAGTATGTGCTTTAGAACCACTCTGAACTATTTTCTGTGTGTTGTAGGTGCCAATAAAGAATAAGCATGGATGTTCTAGGTGGTTTTATCATCGCCCAGTCTCAATACCACTCACAGTAGAGATATGTATGGAACATTCTTGCTTACACGCTGCGGTTGCCTTATTCACGTCACAGCTCCTTGTTGTGTCTGTTAATAATCCTTCCTTTTATGTATTCACTCCCATACTTACTTAGAGTGAATTAAATTTAATTATATTAAGGTTTGAAATCGGCATAGTCAAAATATTTGAACTACACTTTAGTACTAAATTATGGGTTTTACTTGGTCAGAAATCAACATTTTCATTCCATTTCAAGTTCCAACAGTTATCATTGGTTGCCTATTTTACGATTGTTAGTTGTTTTCTTACACGAAAGTTTTTTGTTTGGAGCGAATCTCAATAAAATAAAATTTTTGTTCTTTTCCAGAACCGTATCCCTCGTTCACGAGCAAAGTTTCCACCCAAGAAGTAAGATTTTTTTGTATTTGATTGTATAGAGTGCAGGGCAGATACCACTCGCTATACTTTCACTATGGCAGTTTGGTTTCCTTTGGAATGTTTTCCGTTTAGTGTGCCAGTTGCTAGTACTTCATATTTTACTATTAGGTGACTGTTAGTTTGTTCCTTATATGCACTGCTTCCAGCCTTGCAATAATTGTGTTCAAAGCTGTATAAAATATTCAATTCGATTAGCGATTACGAATCATAAATCATTGATTCGTTTTTTGCAACAATTCGAAATCAACAAAGTGATAGTTTTAAATTTTTCAAAGATAAGTGTGAATTTTCATGCAAATTTTAAGCTTATCAAAGGAAGTCATGATTTATCATATGACTTCTGAATCAATTAGATTCTGAAACAGAAAGATTCAATTTTGGTCACCACTGATTGTGTTCCCGGATTAAGGGTTTGGTGATTCGAAACTTTTCTTTCGATTGATAAGAAGCAATCAATTTATTTGTTGGAAGTTGGAAGCGGTGGTCCCAAGCTGACCGATGTCACGACTCTGATACCCGAGGGAAATGGGTTTCATCAGATGAAAATGCAATAAAATGTGTAATTGATATATCCTTTGCTTAAAGATTAACAGGCTTCAGTTGAGCGCCTGGTAGCTACAAAACCGTACAAAAAATTTCAGAATCATCAATACGGCTATGAAATAGCAGTGTTGATGATTTTGAAGTTTTTTGGTCTTTCAAAAAATGATGTGAACGGAATATTTTGGACACCTCAAAAAACACAAGATTTTGTCCTCTTAGGATGTCCCACGCTTTTCAACCATTGACATTTTGTGCGCTTTATTATTTGGTATGTTAGTCCTGCTTGTTCATTGTGCGTATTATGTTTTCATATTGATGCAAGACTAAGGGGTATATTTAATTCCAGGCCGTTACCGTTTGGATGTCCAGAGTGTGGTAAATCATTCCAAACTGCAGGAAGTCTTCAGAAACATGCGATACTCGTTCATCCGTACAGTAAAACATTGTTTGGATACAGTGGTGTTGGGCAGCCTCCTTACCCGTAAGTTATTTTTTGAATAATAGTGGTAAACATGTAAATGTAATGCGTTCCCCTGTATGTGAATTCTCTGTTCAGTAATGTAAAGCGTTTTTGTTTCCCAAAACGGTAAATCTGTTCATCTTTGAATCACCTCTGGCATAGGATAGGGCCTTGCTCATATTCTTTATTTGCCCTAATCCTAAACATTTCCTTACGCGACCCTGTATGTAGTACGGTGCGGATTTTCAGGACCAAATCAATTGTGACAAATTAAGGAATTTTTTTTATTGAAATCCTGATCGAGGCCGTAGAGTGTGCCTAAAAGGAACTAACTAACGGTCACTTAATAGCAAAGAGACACTACAAGATGTAGTACCAGCAATTGCACTCTAAGTGAAAAATATTCAAACGGAACTGAACTCGTATGGTAAAGTGCAGTGAGCGGTATCTGACCTGGGTGATGGTAAAACCATCTACCTCTTATGATTAAAATAAAAAATACTTCGAATTATTGTCTTTGAATTTCCATTGATTTAATCTCTTTAAAATTTAATTGCGGCTTTGAAAATGACAGAATACACTGGCTGTTTATCATACTTGTATTTTGCGTAGAAAACACTTTTTTAACCCATCTTTTCTCTCTGTAGAGAAATGGGGGAGGTTGCTCAGACTGCGAATCCGAGTGCTGCGTAAGTATCCAATTGATTTTTTTTGTTTTATATATTTTTTTAAAAAAAATTTTTGATTGAAATTTATTTGCATATATTTCACCAAAATTATCTACTGTTGAAATACCTGTGATTCTGTATGAAATTGTGAACAGGAGGAATTCATGCCAAATCCCTTTTTAATTTTTTCTGATGAGTGGATCGCTTATTTATCACGATTTTTCAATAATTTCCTCAGGTTAAGTAGGAATAAGTTCAATTTGAAATAATACGATAAAATAATTTGTTAAAATATGATAATCGACAAAAAAAACGAATATTTTTCAGACCGACTGCAGTACAACCCAGAGCAGAACCTTCACCTGTCGTGTGAGTATTGGCTTATTCTTACTAATTATTTCCTTAGTATAGCGTTTCAGTTTCTTCGGGATGTTTTCCACTTAGAGTGCACTTGTTGGTACTACTGGCATTTTGTTAGAGCTATATGCTCTTCAAGTGGCTGTAAGTTGGTTCCTCTTATGCACTGCTTTTGGCCTTAAAGTGAATACCAATGAAAAAAATATATAATATGTTACTCGTGTTGACTCGTTTGAATGACACACTTTGAGATCTGATCTGGTATTTAGGTTAGTTCCTTTCAGATGCCGCTTTACCCTTGCTAAGAGTGGATTTTAAAAAAGTTGTCCTGCTGTTCAAAAAGAAAGCTGTGAATAGTGTTGTTTCACTGCAAAAATATATAAATTCTATGTCACTACTGTTTGAATCTTGAACCTTTTCTTGTTTTTAATAGTTGTTGGTGTAAAGTGTGTGGACGAGGATTCAGAAGATTGAGAAATTTAAGAAATCATATGGAAACACATTCAGGAACAGGGTGAGGGGTTATTTTGAAACTCCACCATAAATTTGATCATGGTAGCTCATTGCCCTTGAGTGGTTTGAAGAATTGTCTTTCAAGGAGTTTTTCTTTTGCTTTAAGCAAACTTTAATACAATAAGCTAAATACATGCATGTATCTTGTTGCCACTGCAATGTGCATGTATCTAGACTTTATCAAACTTGAATATCAACAAACACATTCAAATCTTAAGTGAGTAGGGCAGTCGAAACGATTTATTTCATGTTTCGTCTTCATTATGCGTGTGTTTTCAATTTAATCAGATACAAATGTGACATAAATGTTGCAAGAAAAATTAACGAAAAACCAGAATCATTTTTTTCAAACATTAAAAATTTCTATTAAGCCCTGTTCTATTTTATTTATTCAGCTATGAATGCCACATATGTGGACGAACCTTTGCCCAGAGGGACGGATTAAACGGTCATTTATGGATTCATGGAGGATTGGGAGGATCAAAAGCTAATCCCAATCAACAAACTGACGCTGGAACTGAAAAAGGAAATAATTTGGAAACGAAGGCAAAGCCTGATAAACCTCCTGATACCGCTGCAATAAAAGGAGACTCTAATACAGGATGAAAAATTCATCCGATATGAGTACTTTGACTCAAATCTGAACTTTCTAAATATAAATGCAGTTGAAAATTTGTAGCAAAGCGTGCAAACTGTCCTCATTTGTTAGTGCCGTCTAGAATTGTTGCTTTAATATACGTTTATGTTTTAAATCGTTCGTGAATTGATTCTATTGTTAAAAATTGACACTTTTTGGAAAAAAATGTAAAATTTTTCAAGTTATATCAAAGTCAGTGCAAATATATGATTATTAATGTCTGATAATCTGGATATGTTAATGAATTAATTAATTTTTTAATCTGGAGTTGGCAAATTTTTACCAAAGCATCTTTTGTTAAGTATATGTCACTGATGGATCACGTCGATGAGACGCGGTCCATCAGTGGCACATGCTTAACAAAAGAAAATCGCGGTCCATCAGTGGCACATGCTTAACAAAAGAAAATCTTTGATTTTATCGGGGAAGTGTCGATACCACTATATAGCATGTATTTAATAAATAAATTCGTTTTTCACATTGTCATTGCAATATACATTCTGGCAATGTGTTTTAGCATTGTGATGGTTTGTTGCCAGTCCCCGAATTATAAATAAAAATTTAATTACAGAACAGGGCGACTATTTCATTCTAAGAAATTTTTACCGATTACTTTCCAACTATTAGTAACGAGTTTAAATGAACTGAAATACGAATTTCCTGCGTGCCGTAAGAAGCGACTAAAAGGAAGCAAAGAAGTGGTAGGTGGTTTTACCATCGCCCAGGGCAGCTACCAAGCAGTGCACTTTACCATAATGGTTCTGTTCGGTTTGGGATGTTTTCCGTTTAGAGTACAGCTGCTGATACTACAACTTCTAGTAGCTCTTTGCTATTGACTGGTTGTTGGTTAGTTCCTTTTGGGAACTGCTTCCTGCCTTGCTCAGATTTAAATTCTATAAAAAAGGAATTACCAGAGAATTTATTAAAAATTTTGTCTGGGTCATTTGCCCCCAGTTCACTGAGTGGTCAATGCTAGTTGGGGTATGTTTATTAATGTAGTGGTCAACTGATTAAACTGTGCTACTTGTAGTGTTTTCACTTTCAGATGCATGTATTCCAAATTTCAATTCTGATTAGGAAATCAAATCTAGTTCTGCTCCAAAAAATTAAAGATAAAATTAAACAATTAGCCATTTTTTCTTATTATTAGCATTAATTTTTGAGAATTTAATTTTTGAGATTCCAACACTGATATATTGAAAGAGAGAGATCCGTTGATATTTAATATGGAAATATCTTGTATTGAATCATTTCATCTCATCAAATATTGAACTTTTGGAGTGCTATGCCTGAATGCTCATTCTTCTCAAAGTAAAATTTGATTGTGAAGTTTGTTATTAAAAAATGTAATTTAGTTTTTTTGTTGTTGTAGCTTTGTTATTTTGAGCACATTTCCATTTTTTCTTTTTTTTGTTCCATTCCTAAAGAGATTTTCTTGGACCATTTTTTTTTGTTGTTCACACTGTTTTTTTGTTTGTTATTGTTTTATTTTAACTTCTACTTTGTGAATAAGTGATGAACGTAGAACCTTGTAATTATTATCGCAGTTTTAACAGTAAACCAATCTGTGAGTTTTTGCACCTAGATAAATTCATATCAGAGAGGTTAAATAAGCACAATCATTGAAAGCGAACGACGTATATTGTCAATGTTTCCAATATCCATACGAACAAACTGCCTGTCTTCCTTGAAAAAAAGTTTCCTGGTGTAGAGATTCGAACGTCGGCGCAATACCTCGTCTGCTTTTAATGGTCAAGTTTATTTTATTAACTTCAATATTATGAGGTCATCTCTCTGGAGCTGTGATCCTACTATTATTACTGCTCCAATCAAGTGTGGGACCGTTCATTATGTAGTTGGGATTCATTCTTAGCAAGGCCTGAGGCATTATCTAGAAGAAAACTCCCTTTTTATAGCAAAGAACCGCTACCAAATAAAGTTGAAAAATTTTTTCAATTATTACTGAACCACTATACATATCCAATCGGAAATTTCATTCTGTCAAGCATGTGCCACAGATGGATCGTGTCTCATCGATACGATCCATCAGCGACACATACTTGATAAAAGATGCTCTGGCCTGGGACGACCTTAAACCGGATTCTACTATTTAAATGCTATTGTATCAGAGAACCTGCCCAAGGCCCTGTAACAGCGGCCACTTATAGACTGGCAGGGTTACAATTACTGGAAAGATATGATCTTTTCCTGTTCGGCTTAGCCTACCCAAGTTATTACACCCTGGGTTGAGTGGTGGGCATGGATTAGCGACCCAGCTGGATATTGTATATCTTATTGACATATTCATTAGATTCTTATGAGCTGTATAAAATGAAGCTTGACAGCTGCTCTCGAGTGGATAACATTTCATGCAAAATAGTTGAATGCAGTGAGTAGTGTCTGCCCGGGGTGATGGTAGAACTAAAACTTTTTACCAGTTTGCTTCTTTTTAGTCGCTCATGAAAGTGAAATACATTTCGCAGCGTTTTGAAAGCCTGCACCTACCACCTAGTCTAAATCCAATTGTATCGATATTTTGTCGTATCCAGTGAATGATGAAATGCAAATCGTAATAATAATGTCACAGTTTGTTGCTCTAGTTCTGTCTTTATATATATTGTTTGTAAGAAAAATAAATTGTTAAATTAAAATGTTGTGTTTAAGTCTTTTCCTGTTAGCTCACTCGGGAAGGCACATGGTTATTACTATATGCACCATGAAAAGTTCTATGTCCTTTGAACCATTCCTAGATGAAAACAAAGAAATTTCTAATATTAAAAATTCCTACTATTTTTAATCCCTGAGTAACGAAATTTGCCGACTTTTGTTTGCATCAACGAAGTCGTTTAGGACAATAGCCTAGTAGTGATGTTGGCGTCACAGGTCACGGATCTCAGATTCGAAACCTGACTCCTTAATCCTTGAAAACCCTTGTGTGCGTCCGGCCGAACCGAAAAGTCTAACGGTACTAGGACTTTTCATCTAAATAAAGGTGGCCCCGGGCAGGTCTTTGCTCAGAGTGATCCAGTCTGCGTAGCGAGAGATCACTTTTTCAGAGAACTCTGTCGCACTTTATCCAATCTAAATCCTTTCTGTTCGCACTACTGCTTCTACCATAGGAATGGTTTGCGTACTATCGACTTTCAACTAGGATTGTAGGTGACAGGATTGATCTTCAGTATTAAAGTTGGCTAAAGTTGATTGATAACACTGATCCTATTCACTGTCTAAAGTGACTCGCTTTATCCAAATTTCCTTTTTGTATGAGTGGTTTGTCAGAAATAAGCACAAATGAACAGGAGCCCACAATTATGTATATTTTCTGTACAAATGATTCAACTTCATTTTTGGTCAGAGTTGGTGTCTAAACTTATGAATCGCTTTTCAAACTTTAATAAATTGTCTGCTGCTTTTTCTTGATATCGCTATTTACAGGTTGCAGAATTTCGCAACTCAATATATATTTGTAATATTTTACAGAATTTTAGTACCTATCGCTTGGATGAATTGCCCCTGCATACTACCAATGGCAACGGATGACAAAGTTTGTGTGATGCTTCAAAAGACCTCGAGTGAGAATATATATTTCAGCAAATACAAAAGTGCATTCATGAATAAAACGTGAAGGCAAGCAATGATACACAAATTAGTGACTTGAAAACTAATCGGGGATTGAAATTTTGATTGAGGATTGATAGTGTGTGTGTGAAGGAATGCATTCTGAATAAAAATACTTTATGAATCGTGTTGTCTGCTGTGAATAGTTCATGCTTTTGTGGTGGTGTGGGAGGATAGTCGGTCGTCACTTATTGTTAGTTGCTGTACTAGTTGGGTCATAAATTATCCAATGACCAAGTGGTAGTAAAATCACAAAAAGGCATGGCAAACTGATGGTTTCGAAGCTCAATTGCTTCGAATCCGTCGCGAATCGTTCATAGGAACAAAAACTTCTAAATGAATTAGAATTTTTAACAACAAAATACAATCGATTTTGGTCAAGTCTGACCAAAATCGATTATAATTTGTTGTTAAAATATGAAAATTGTTGCCCTAAGTGTGAATTGAAAATACACTACAAACTCCTTGATTTTCACAATGGGAGACAAGTTGTAATAGTAAAAATGGGATATCTGTATTTACATGGAATTTCTGATTTGATCCGAAAAAATTATTCGAATTCCAAAGGATTCGGTTTTGGGTCAGCCCTAGTCACATATGAAGAAATGGTCACACAAATAGCCAAGCCAACTGTGAGACCAGCAGCTCACCCAAGGGGAAAACATTCCATAGCGATTCCTGGGCTATGGCAGAACCAATTAAAACTGGGTTGGCTACCGGATAGTCCCTTTTTATGAGACACAGGAAGTACATTAGAACAATTCTGAAGGCCACTAGTAATTGCCATATATTTGCATTACCGTACTTAACAAAAAAAAAAAACGAAAAAGTCTTTAATTTCTAATATCCAACCATACCCAATTAAATTTGATCAAGTACGAGCCACAGATCTGGAATTCTTTGATGAGATATGAGAACTTTGCAACCAAGAAGTATTTAAACAATTCCAACAAAAAGCGCATTATATAAAACAAACAACATAAAATAAAAATATAATTTGTTCAATTTTATTAAGAGAGCTTGATCAAACGTTCATTATAACTTTATTATATAAAAAAATAAAACAATGGCATCAAATATAAAAAATATGCGATTAAAACACTAATTTGGAACATCATGTCAATGTAGTATAAACATATAATAATTTTAAACACTTATGTTGACAGCGTTAATACAGGTGCGTGTCTGGGTCCTAACACACTTTGTGCTTGAATTCCATTTATTCCTCGCGGAACTGGCGGCAGCTCAACAACAGTGGTCGTTTTGGGCCTTGGGAACATGAATGTTGATCGCTCTGTGCCTCTAGGAGTGACATTTGGAGCCCCGCCTCTTCTTGGAGTTGGAGGAAAGATAACTCCGCCTTCTTGGAAGTATGCAGGTGAAGGATGTAATCCATCGGACATCAGACTTGTCCTAGAATCAACCTCAGGGCGATCGCCAGTGGTCGCTGATTCTGGAGGATTGTGAAACGCCTGCAAAGAGTGGGATTTTAATAAAATTTCGTTGATGTATAGCAGTGTTTCTCAAACTGTGCGTTGTGGTGGCCCAGTGCGTCATTTTGTTTTACATAAGGCATCAAATGATTATGTTCCCTAGTCAGCAAAACACAATTCTCACAAAAACAGTTCAAAAACACGAAACAAATCTTGTTTACATATTGACTGAAAACTATTCTGAGCTTGATGTTAAATTTGAATTGTTACATCACCATAGACGAAAACAATATGATGATTGGATAATATCCCTTGTAGTCGAGCCTTGGTGAGTGCTCAAACAGCCTACGGCTACTAAAAACGATTTTGGTTATATTAGCAAAAATTTGCAATTAGAAATAACAGGCTTAAAGAAAAGATCTCTCAAGTATAACAATGACTATTCAGAATCAAGATTTGTCTTCATCTTGTAGGATGACGATGGAAAACCACAATGGGTTGTCCAGAGCAATGTCCTTCTATACATTGTTGCACAGTGAATCCAGCAAACTTATTCAAGGGCGTCAAAATCACAAGAAGTTGGAGAAACATTGATGTATAAAGTGTGGACGCACAAACGCTCACTGTGATATTATTCAACTATATTATATTGCTTTTTACATGTGCCACTTCTGTTACTATTATTACTACTACTGTTCGCAATATTGCACAAGATGTCTCCCTTGACGTACAAGCTTTAGAAAAGTTCTAACGTACTTCCTGCGTGTCGAAAGAGGCGACTAGAAGGAAGCAAAGAAGTGGTAGATGGTTCTGCCATCACTCGGGACAGATACCAGTCACTGCCCTTTGCCATGGTGGTTCAGTTACATTTGGGATATTTTCCGGTTAGCGTGCAGTTGCTGGTACTACATCTTCCTTTTAGGCTCTGCACCTTCCTTTTAGGCTCTGCTTCCGGCTTTGCTCAGAGTGAATTTCAATGAAAAAAAGGGGATGCTCGGTTAGCGCAATCAGTAAATGTGCCAAAAATAAGCTTTGAGCTACTCATCTCTGATCGATTCAACATAGGTTCGAATCCTGTGAGGGATGATTATATGTGAGAGGTCTGCTGGATTCTTCGCCAATACATGGTGATTCGCGTAACCCCTTGTAACGTCTTCCTCCACCAATTGTATCCATACACAGGAAAAACTAGTATGTCGTTTGGCAAAAACCGAAATCACTGACTTGGAAATGATATCTTGAGAGAAGACATGGTTCGCCACATGGTTAAGCCGTATTCTTGCCTCTCCTCTCTCCTAACTTAAAAATGATTTCCTACCCTTTCCATCAATAGAATAAAATTACCCTCACCCGCATAGCTGCTTTCCTAGCTTTCATGGCAGCGACCCTCTGTTTTGATATGAGAACCCGTTCGTTCGCCTCTTGTAAAGCTCTTGTGCCCAACTCAGCCTTCTCCTGTCCGCAAGCCAACTGCTGCATCAACTGCTTGTGTTCCATGTATCGTCGAACCAAGTCTGCTTGCTCGGACAGTTGAAGCTAAGATGAGAAAAAAAATGGTGTAATTGGAATAAGCACGCCAAATGATACTGTGATTGGGTATTTGGATGGAAAAATAATTGGAATGGATATGGTATACATATTTTGTCTTTATAAAATCTAATTTTAGTTTGATAAATCCAATAAGAAACAAACTTCCAATACCTGTATTCCTTTCACCATTTCTTTCTTTTCTGCAACCAGATCATCAATGTTAGATTGTCTATCGTGTCTCACGAGGGCGCTAGAGACTGAAGTATGTTGGTTACTAAAGTCCGCAGCAAACATTAAATCTTTGTGTGCTGCTTGATGACGTCGTATTGCTTTCTCTTTTCTTTCTTGGGCCTGTGAGTGAAGGAAAAAAATATAACATCATCAATATATCATTAGATTTATTTGAATTGAATTGAGAATCGAAAGTATATTACCCAATCATTGCATTTATGTATACATATTACTGTTTTTTTTTTTATATGTTAACCTGTAATTTTCAATTCAATTTTTGCACAACAGTACCTTTTAATTGACCTAAATCGCTGTCTACCAGTCTATACCAAAAACTTTTCTTGTATTATATATTTTAATGTAATGTGTTTTCAGTTGACGAATATTAATAAATTTCACTAAAATGGTAAAGAGCTGTTATAAAGAGTGTATAAGTGCAGTTGAGTGGTAATCTGCCCTGGGCAATGGTAAACTTTGATCCAACTACTGTTCATATTAAGCAAAATTAATTTTCTGGACATGAAATTCTGTGAGAGAAGAACAAAGAATACCGATGTTTCAACAAATTCATATCAAAAGTAACAAACAATATTACAGAAGCTTACGTATTCAATATAAGCAGCCCTGTTGATTTCTTGTTGTTGTAAGGCTCGGGTAACTTTGATTCTGTCTTCTTGACGCTTGTTGAGTGCGATGTTTCGTCGTTCCTCCTGTCAATGGTATAAACATTTATGTTTGAACAAATATTTTCACTGGCATTAGAAAACAAGAAACCCTCTAATTATAGCTCTTTAATGATTTTTTCGATCATAAAGGTATTTTAATGTGAAGCAGTGCCGATCAATATAATTTTAACAAGTGGTAGATGGTTTTACCATCGTCCAGGGCAGGTACTTCTCACTGCCCTTTACCATAACGGTTCAGTTCCATTTGGCATGTTTTCTGTTTAGAGTACAGGTGCTGATACTACATCTAGTGGTATCTTTTTGCTATTAAGTGGACGTTAGTTGGTTCCTTTTTAGTACTGAATCCCGGCCTTGCTTAGAGTGAATTTCAATTAAAAACAGTTTGAGAATATACAGTGAGATTTTTAGTCTAGATGTCGGTACCATTATTTTTTACATTGGACAATTGATATTAATCTTCAGCGCGCAAACCTCAGAGCAAAACCTTTATAATAACAAAATTTATAAAAAAAAATTATTTCAAGTTAAAGAAAACTACGCCATTTTGATGTTTTGTGCAGGTTTATTCAATGTAGCAAATATCATTATTGGCTTCTATAATCCACTCACCTTGTAAGCGTTGACAATATGCTTAGCTTGCAATTTCTCCTGTTGTATTTTCAAGACTCGATCCATTTTTATAGCAAGTTGGTCAGCCTTGTCTCTGTCTTTGTAAGCTTTGGATACTGCAATCAGGGTTGCAAGACTTACTTGATCTTTATACTGAAATGAGAGGGTGAATTCAAAATTCCGCTTCCACTTTTAAATTAAGATGCTTGACTTGGGCGATATGAATAATAATTTTCATTCAAATAATGCAATCTAAAAATATTGCGTATCTTATTGGAAATGTTTTTTTCTAAATTATTATTTAAAGTGAAAATCTTACCAACACTTTAAAATCTTGCATATTCACAATCCTCGATTCATTTGAAAATTTTCCTACTTTATGAAATAGAAGCATATTCACAATGACTCGATTCACCATGGGAATATGATCACTAATGATAACTCTTAGAATTAAATGCTTCCCAATTAAAGTTTTCTAGGAATACATGATTTCCAAAAAGTAATTGTTAAACTACCCCATGGTCGTCTTATATAAGAGGAACATTTTCTGAATGCCTTCCTTTTATTTTAAAATGTATATAGTATCTGTCTCAATGACCTGTGTGGAATCATTACATTTATTATGAAAAGCAGTAAGCACCAGTGTTGGGGAGAATCGAGTCACATTTTCGAGTCACTTTTTCAAGGACTTAATTTGACTCAAGTCGTCTTAGCTAATAATAAGTCGACTTGACAAAATGCGGACATGACTTGACGTTGCATGTCTTATCAGAGAAGAAAACGCGCCTTCCAGAAGGATATAAATCATACAACGTACCCTGCTGTGAAATCTCTGTTCGTTTGCCCAATAATAATCAGATAATGGTTCTAAGTTGTGTACCTATGAAGTGAGATAGATGTTGGTTAAGATTTAGAAATCGATTAATGTATGACTCGACTTGACTTGTGACTTGAAAGTACAGTGCAGTGACTCGAGAGATGTGTTTAGAAATCGATTAATGTATGACTCGACTTGGATTGAACTGAATTCACTCGAAGACCCCTGGCTCAAACAATAGCTTACCCTTGGATCTGGTTTATGTTTCTTCGCAACAGGTTTTGGTCTATTTTCCTGTTGATCATGCCAGAATTCCTCTGCTTCCCTGACGTCCCTTCCTGCTTCTTGGGTCATCATCACATGGTCTTGCATGGGGTCAATCTAGTGTTAAAGGTCAACACAATAGTTGGGTTGCACATATAACGCAAATAAGATCATTTTTATTTTTATTATATATATATATATATATATTGGAATTCACTCTAGGGGCAGAAGCAGCACTAACAGGAACCAACGAATGGTCATGTATGTAAGAGAGAGAGAGACAGGGAGAGAGAGAGAAGGATGCTTAAAATATAGTACCAACAACCACATATCAAGTGAAAGCAATTCAAACAGAACTGAACTGAATTGTTATAAAGTTAATAAAGTAAGGCGAGTGGTATCCGTCCTGAGCAATGGCAAAATCATCTACCATTCTGCAATAAAAAACTCTTCATAACAAAAACAAACATTTTGAGTGTAAATAAAATGTAAATATCAAAAATATGTCAAGTTGCCTACATTCTATACATTGTAACAAAAGTACAGTGAATTAACTGGTCATTTGCAGTAATTAAATATTTCCGAAGTTTAAAAAACACGCCATGTTGATGAGATTTATGCCAATTATGGGCTGTTGATGGACCGCACCTTTGTGGTGCGTTCCATCAACACCCCATATTTGAACAAAACAGTCAATTTTGAATTTTTTTTCAAAACGGCCAGACAGCAAAAAACCAGTGATTTTGTTACATTTTTTGTTACAGTGTACTTTTTTGCTGTGAAAAATTTTCATCCAATTTGAATAAACTGCGATTTTGTCCAGTAAATAGTCATGCTAAGTAATATCACACCATTAGATAGGTCATCTAAATTGTAAGAGTGGAGGCTAATTAATGGTAACAAAGAGTGCCGTTTCCCTTGCATAAATTTCTCTTTTCCAGACATGCAGCTAGTATTGAATCAAATCAATGCCACGTTTGTTTTGCTACCTACAATGCAAAGTAATGCATACAACTTCATTTGTATCGCAGCCTCAAGGACCAAAACATTTCAAAGTAAATCCTTCACTAACCTCCATAGTCAGGTGGTTTCTCAACTCCAAGTCTAAATTTCCTGTTATGTATCCTCCATTTATGCTGTGGTTGTTCCCCATTCACCCACAAATCTTCCACCCTGACCCCCAATTCATAGGAGGGGGTCTGGGTTGCAAATCCTGGGGTTTTTGTGGGGCTTGGGGGTTGTACAAGGCTGTCTTTTGGCCCCAACATTTGCTGTACTGTTTGTGGGTCTCGTCGTTTTGGTTTTATTTGCTCAGCCCGAGATTTTTGTCGGAATGGCGATACAGAATCTAAAAATAAACAATTAAGGGCTGAGATCAAATTGATTTCAATTGAATTTCAGCTTGAACAATTTTCAAAATTATCATTTAGTTCAAATATAGTAGTGGGTTTTCTCATCGCCAAAGCAGATGCTGGACTTTACCGCTCACAGCACTTTACCATGACGTTTCAGTTTGAATGTTTTCAGCTCAGAGTGAAGTTGCGGGTATTACATTTTGCAGTAGTTGTTTGCCATTTGAGTGAATGTCAATGGGCTCCTTTTAGGTCCTGATTAGAGCAAACCCCAATAAAAATTAAAAAAAATTTGTTCACGATGTATGCTTTAATACGAGCACTTGGACCAGCCTATTTTTTCATTGAAATTCTCACCTTTCATCTGCTCAGCAAACTCTCCTCTTTGTGTTTTTTCTCTCCTCTTGTGATGTGAACAATTTCTGAAAGGTCTGGAGATTGTTGCACTGGTATGAATTAACAAAATATATTAGAAGTGGTGCTTTTCAATAACGACCTGGACAGATGCCGCTAATTGCACTCTACCAATTGACCTACAAACCAGTATCATGGTCTGTACCCAGGGGATTGAAGATATCATGTTGATGGGTAGATATCAGTTTTATAAAATCTTACTATTCCGCTGTTTTTTTTTTTTAATCTTGGTCCTTCAATAGCCTACAACTTTTCAAGATACATCAAAGACATTTTAGAGATACGGCAAATAAAAATTGCCCACAGAATTGTTTTAAAAACATTGAGAATGCCATTTGGTAAGTTGGTGGCCAAGACAACTTCTGGGTGAGGTAAATTTTAGTAAGAAAGACACAACATAGGTACATTTCGTTTTATGAATATGCATGTTATTATTTATTTTTAAATTAATCAAAATATATGGAAAATTTGAGTTAAAGAAAACTACCATATATTGGGTTGAAATTGTTGAAATATTAACTTCTCAAAATTTTTGAGAGTAATGATAATGATTAATGGAGATTGGCACACTTGAAACTAATTATTAGTCATAGTGTTAAATAAAAGTGCGTAACTTACATAATTTCTTCATAGCAACTTTCTCCAGCTTAACAAGATTGATATGAAGGGAGGTGGGCAGGTTCATATCTGTAGAGTCAGTAGTTTCCTAGGAAAAAATCATCACAGTTTTAGGTATAAGTAATGCATATTACTATTACCCACTTATACTATTCTGACAAAATTAAAAAAAAGAAGTTCACATCCTGATAAGTGTTGCTCAGCCAAATGGAAAACAGCATGTAATCCAGCAACAACCTTTTGTAGGTCATGGCAATCTGCTTTCTCCAAATATCATAATATATGAGTGGTAGATGGTTTCACCATCGCTCATGACAGATACCACTCACTGTACTTTTCCATAGCAGTTCAGTTATGTTTGGAATGTTTTCTGCTTAGAGTGCAGTTGTTGGTAGTAATTTTGTAGTAGCTCTTTGCTATTGAGTGGTGTTAGTTGGTTCGTTTTCGACACTACCTCCAGAGAGAATTTTAATAAAAAAAATGAGCTAAAAAATCAGAGGTCAAGAGCAACTGATCGCATGCAGGCATTCTCCCATATCTTATCTATGTCTGGTAAAATTCAACACTGAGAATGACATATCGTACAAAACCGATCTCTGACCAACCGCAGTTTTCAAAAAATTCACTTACCTCTCTCTGTATTCGACTCGGAAATGATTCTGCTCTTCGACTTTTGCTGCCACTAGGTGTCTTGGAACCAGGCCTTCGATTCTGGTAGAAATAATTCATATGGAAACTCAATTCAAAATATTCACACACCCACTATTACATGATTCCACAAAACCCTGTTTTTAGCATATTCAATAAATAAATTACACTGATAATCTATCTGAGTACAATTTTTTTTGTTGGTTTAGCTTTTGAGTAGCCAGCCAACTAAAATATTCATCAAATTTGAATCATCTTTGTAGGTGTAGTTTTTAGTACCCTAATGCTTTCTCAGCACGTTGAAGGGGCGAATAAAATCCAGCCACGAAACGGCGTTGCGTTTAACTATCAAACAGGGAATATCAATGGCCGTTATTTGGTTACGGTAGTTCCTTTATGTGCTGCCTTCAAGCTTGTCGAGAGCAATTTGTAATTAAAAAAGTTATGCCACAATATCTACCTCCATGTAGGTATCAAAATCAATGTCATAGCCCTCGCCAGGTGTGGGTTGTGTTGCGCTCAGTCGAGAATGTTTGCGTATCTTTTCTCTAAAGAAAAGGTAAAAAGGCTGATAATGACAATACCAAATAAAACACAGCAAGATAAATAGCATACAGTTCATCTGGAAAACATGGACCAACTACTTATCCTTCCTCTATGCATTTGTGTTTGTGGATCTGTTTGCAGTAAATGCGAGGATACAGTAGTAAGAATGACTATGACTGATATTGGAATAGCGGTGTGTGAAAATATGTCATTTTCATGTTGTCAGAATTGGCATAAAAATCCGTTTTTGCTTTCCAAATTGTTTCATGAAAGGAAAATTACCAGTATGTACTATAACTTTTGCAAATTTCCCATTAAATATTTTTATAAAAATAGTTAAATGCTACTTTTCATTAAAAACAAGGCTGAATTTACAATGTAATCGTTATTTCATATTCAAAATTATTTTCTCAGAATGTACGCTATAACTAGTAAAATATTCAGTTTTGGCCGACTTGCTTTGAACCTATACAATAAATACCACACTTGAAAAAGGAGAAAATTAAACAAAATGTTTGAATAAAATTTTATTTCAATGTTTGATCTTAATTTAACAATGTTTGCTTTTTCTGAATAAATGGAGTCTGAATAACTCAAGCTAAAGTTTTGGAAAGTTTGTAACTTTTCAAACATATGTAACAATATCACAACAATTGGGTTGATTCAAATATGTGGTTTTCGTTATTTGGGATGATTTAAAACAGTTTTAAAATCCCACCCATGGGATAAAAGAACTAAAAACTGCTCATTGCAATCCCGTCATATTTGTTTCAAGCTTCAAAGACATGTTGCGCAAAATATTTTTTAAAATCAACTTCGCAAGAGATTTCTTTTGAAAATGATCTTATCCAGATATTAAAATAATCCCACCAAGTATTCAAAAACTACCACTGATCGAGTTTTCGGAATATTTTTTTAGATGTTATTACTTATAATCTGTTTTCAGATCTATTTCAACAATAATCTATTTGGTAATCTCTTATATTCGTGTATACCTATAATCTATTGCACATTAATCTTGTAGACAAACATATTTTGCTAAAGGAGGACAGGTTTCTCACAATGCTTAATCAATGACTCTTAGATATTTAGCAATTCTATTTTCAAGAAAGTATAAAATTAGGACTCACATAATCTGATTGTATTTAATCCCTCTTCTCTTTCTTGCAAGATGACCTCTGATCCATCGTTGTATAACTATAACTGGAGATCCATGGGCAAGAAGAGTGTTGATGTCTCGTAATGTTCTCCTCACTACGTTGAGCTCGAAGGTCAGTGTACGAGATGATGGTGGCTAAAATAGAATTTTAAAGATAGATTCAGAATTACTTTTGACTTTTCTGGTTTGGCTTAGCCTATCGTTAGACAATAGTAGTAGCATTTTTATAGCCGCTCGCAGGAACTTCACCCGAGACCATCAGCCTGCGATGTCAACATGTTTAACCACTAGGCCATCGTGCCCACTAAAGGTAACTTATAGATGAGCAGGGTCAGAATTACTGGAAAGATATGATCTTTTCCGGTTTGGCTTAGCCTACCCAAGATATTACACTATACACAAACAGTGGTGAGATAACATGGCCCACACCTAAAATAAATAGCGATAAACAACGGACTCGCAGGAACTCAAATCATAAAGTAAAAGACCATCAGCCCTGCGTGTGTCAACATTTGATTTGAAAGTGCCACTAGCCCACTCTTTTGAAAGTCATGATTGTACCAGTGGCAAATCTTGTAGTCAATTTTTTTTACACTTAACTTTGAAGAAAGATCAGGCGAGTTTTTTCGAAAATTACTCATTCATAAAATAGAAATTTATTGTTATTTAAAAATTTTACACGCACTAAGAACAAGCACTGCTTACGGCTTCCCCCCAGCCGTAGCCCTAAAATATGATAACCAAAAACCTTCACCCCATTCGGAACTGGTTTCTGCAAGATACCAACTATTGGCCACTCTATGGCAAACTTCCCGCAGGGCAAATGATGGCTATACATCTACAAGACTGAAAGGAGTGGGCAGCAAGTGGCAGCAACTCTAAGAGGAAAACATCCCATTCAGAACTAAGCCACCATAGTAAAGTGAAGTGAGTGGTATCCACCCTGGACAATAATAAAACCATCTACCACTTCTTTGTTTCCTTTTAGTCGCCTTTTACGACATGCAAGAACTACGTTAGTACCATTCTAAAGCCTGTACCAACAAGGCACGCTTGAAGCACAGCTGCTGGTACCAGATTTTATAATTTCTCCTTGTCGTATGAGTGGCCTCCAGTCACATACGAGTCCAAAGTAAACAAGAAGGTTCTTTTTTTTATTGAAATTCACTCTAAGCAAGGCTGGAAGCAACTCCCAAAGGGAACCAACCAACAGCCACTCAATAGTAAAGAGCTACTAAAAGATGTAGTACCAGCAACTGCACTCTAAACGGAAAACATCCCAAATGAAACTGAACCGACATGGTAAAGTGTAGTGAATGGTATATGCCCTGGGCGATGGTAAAACCATCAACCTCGATCATTTACAGCTATCCAGACTCAAATTTTTACCGGCATTTCATACAATAATTAACTAATAAACTCACAAGTTTTTCTTTTGGACACAGATCAATTGCCAGTGAAGGATGGTAGGCCTGGAATCTTCCATTAAATTGAGCGTCTTCTATAATTTCTTCGTCACTTATAACGTGATGATCTAATGCTTTCAAACTCCAAATGCTGTTTACTGTGTGATGTCTGAAACTGGAATTTGAAAAAAAAAGTATTTGATACATGAGATTCACATATTTGTTCAAAAAAAAGGTCTGTTTGAAAAAATCCTTTTTCTTGACTTTAAATCTGACTGAAGCATTGGGACTTTCACGTCCACAAGAATAAAACCGATACGTCTGTAAAAAATTTGGAATAAAATTCTCCCCATGTAACCAGCTGCGCATCTCGACTTGGCAACTGAATATCTGCACAAGAGATGTCATCACATATCAACTCGACTTGACCCTATCTTGTATTCGGTGTTTTTATAGCATGGGACAATTCATATGAAAAAATTCAATAAAAAACATTTAGTCGGTCGGAATGTGTTTGTACGAGAGGTTGAATTTTTCATTTCAAAGACAAAATACACTTAATTTTAGTAATAGTGAAAATCGATTGATAATTTGTCGTAAAAATTTTCATGGAATCAGCGATTTGGTCCGATTCGAAAAATCAAATAATATTCGAATACTTGATATCAAATTCAACAATAGTAAATAAAAAAAGGTTTTGCCATGGAATCTACAATTAGAAAAATCGAAATTAAACATTCCAATACATTTTTAAAATACCTAAGAAGAAGCACTAGAAACATTTGCAGTAATTGGGGTGCACCAAGTTCATTCGACTCAATTCGTAAATCATAACTTGCTTGAAATTTGACCAGCGATTTGGTTCAGTAGAATAAAACGTAGATATTTTCCAAAAAAAAAATCACATATGTGTAGTACGTAGAGGCATATTTTCAAACGGTTTTATTGATTGAGCTAATCAAGCAGCGTCAGCGGAATATCTGACATTCTCCCAGACTGGTGATGGCCATAAACAAATGTAACATATGCAAGCAAATCAAAGAATATTTAAATACTGTAAAGAAAGCGTAAAATTTTACCTGTAATTAGGTTTCAATGACACAGGTGTATCATACAATGTTAATGCAGTTAAACTTGAACATACTGAGAGACTCTGAAATAAAAAAATTTTCTAGTAAAGGTAAAAGTTTAACCAAACCGCAAAAATGCCAATAAAGAGCATATTGGATTATGAGAATGACACAAAAGGAATATTTTATTTTGTTTCATGAATACTTTGTAATAGATTTTTGGTAGATGTATATTATAGCTAAATATTTTTTATATTGAATTAATTATAATTTACAAATACCGTGACAGAATTCAGAATTCCAGCAGGTGTAAAATATTAATTTTAGTTTCATTTATTTAAATTCACTCGTATGGCTTTAGTAACTGAGAAATATTGTCATTTTCGACTTCAAATTGGTAACCCGCGTGAGAGGAAAACTGAAAATACAGCTTAACCACACAGCAAACCATAACCTTTGGTGCAGATAACAGTTCCAAATTGAGATGAGTTTTTTATTACCAAACGTTACCAATGTTTTCTCCTGTGCATTGCAGACTGGCAAAATGTCAGCTACTCAAACACCCAAGGAAAATGGAATCCATCAAATGAAAATTTAGCCAATGAGCAAGATTTCGTGGATAACTCTCGGTAGAAGATTAAAATCCAACCCCCTGTAACAGCGGCCACTTACAGACGGACAGGGTTACAATTGCTGGAAAGATATGATCTTTTCCTGTTCGGCCTAGCCTACCCAAGTTATTACACCGGTGCTCGAACCCGAGATCTTCAACTTGCGATGTCGACCTGTTTAACCACTTCACTATTACATGAAGCATCGAACCTACGATAAAAACAAATGCAAAGCTTGAAACCTATTCTTGAAGCCTGAACTGATTGCTTACTGATTGCGCTAACCAGGCACCGATTTGCTCCATTCAGTATCACACTACTCTCTACCTCAAAATGATGATCTATTTTACCTGAACAGAATCAAGACTTCCGATCCCGTTATCATGTAAGTTTAATATCTGCAATCTTTCAAGAGTCGACCAGAACGTCTCATCAGGCAGCTTCTGGATCTGAATGAAAATATATAAAACTTATCAGAAGAAATCAATATTTGTTAAAATTCAGATTTTGGCAAATAGGAAAGAAGCCAATTGCTCTGCCACTTGAAAAGGAACATCTGTGATCAGAAGGCAAGAGTTTATTTTGGGTGTATAGGTGTCACTCGCAAGTCCAAACAATTTAGAGTGCCTTCAGTGAAAAGTTCATTTTCATTCAAATCCCAGCGGAAAAAATTATACACCTCACATTATATAGGGATATGATTTCATTTTTATCCTGCAGAGAGGAAAGCCAGGGATATGGCTTAGCCATATGGCAAACGACGACCACTAGTGCAGACACCAGTTCCGAATCGAGGTTGAAGGTCTTTGACTAAACCTTTTTTACCAAAGATATACCTGGTTGCTATGGAGATCCAATCGAACCAATTCTGGGCAGTTAGCAAGTGCGCTGAACCGTGTCAAATAATTGTTATTTAAAATACAGATTTGTAAATGTCGACACGATTGTATATGTCCCAGCGTTCTGATATGCATGAACGATAATTGCAAGTACTCGATTTCTCGCAGTGATCTGGTTTCTTTTTCTGTAGTCTTGCATCTGTGAAAAAAATTCTTAAAGATCGATAAGTAAAAAATGAGAGTGTTCTATGTGAAGGAATAAAGTATAAAAGAAACTTCACAAAAAGGTATATGCAAGAAACTAACTAACGACCACTAGTGGTCACTATGTGGCAAAGAGTCGAATAAAAAAGAAAACTAGCTACTGAACCCTGAGCATACATTCCATACAAATTTTTTTTTGAATTTTGGGATTTTTAACAAATGAAAAGTTCCTGCATATAAACTTTACAAATTTTTTTTTTTGATAAAACACAGACTATTCTTCCATGTTACACATTGTGTCAGGTGTCAAATAAAATGCAAATAAATGAATAGTTTTATGCAGTGTTGATTGAAAAAAAAATCAAATTATCGTCACAACTAAATTAATCAATTAATCAAAAAAAAAATCAATGAAACACATTTATGCCAGGTCTAGTGTGTACGAGTGCCTGACAGACATCATTCAAATGATGAGCTTGTAGCCAAGAATAACCAAAACCAATCAAATACATTCGAAAAAACATATTCCACATACCGTATTCTGTTACTGTAGTAAAATTATTGATTTTAGATATATATTCAGGAATAGTAGGATATAAAGATACAGTATGTTATTTTTATTTATAAATCCGGACGAAATCAACAGAAAAATTTGTCTCCCCAAATTGACATAGTTTCATGAAATAAAGTAAATTGTGTTTTATATTGTGAAGTTTTTGGATTTTGCAATTTACATTTTTCTTTGAAAAAGGTAAAATTCTAACTTTCATCAAAAATATGGCTGAATTGAAAATATATTCGATATTTCATCTTCGAAATCATTTTTTCCGAAATGTATTCGAAATAGCAAAACATTCAAATATGGCAATCCCTGCTTTCATAATGTTCTCATCCCAACCCGAACGAGGGAAAAATCGTACACGGCTAGCATTGCTTTCCAATTTAGGCTCGTCCAAATTCGGAATTTCTATGATGTTCGGGAATAAATTTCTGTTCGAATCATGATACCCTCCAAACATACCTCTCTAGTAGAAAAGCTCTTGAGGGAGATATCAGATAACCTCCCTCAGTAGCCTGTCTCAGGGCAGCATCTGCGAGTCGGCTATCATAACTTGACGAAGCTTGCTGCACAGAACGCTTGCTTTTCTTTCCGGTAGTGTTCAATCGACTGTGACTCGTACCCAAGTTCTGCCGAGTCGGATTGGAGCTTTTTGGCCCGGAGGCCGGGGTGATTGCGACATTCAGTTCATGATTTATTCCTGATGTCATGGTTGACAGGTTTCTACCCTGTAGTTATGAGATTTATTTTACCATTCTGTTTTGGCAGAAAGAAATAAAGAAGTACGGTAATATACAAAACAGTAAAAGTAATATAATGTTTTGTTCTGAATTGATTTTACCAATTACACTAGAACATGTCTGCTAATACTATATACGGAGAGGCTAATCTTCAACAGACATAGACATTTTAGTAGAGATATAGCGTACATGGCTATTTAAGGAGGGACACAGAAAGCATTTCCTAACCCCAATAACCCTCCTAGACAGACGTTTTAGCAGAGACAGAGCAAACAAAGCCAATACACCAAATTATAACTTCCCCTTGGTAAGGCATACTGCATAGCAAGGGCTAGGCAAAACCGAATCATTTGTAATTCGAATCCGATTCGAATAATTTTTTTCGAACTGGATGGAATCACTAATTTCATGTAAATCACAAATATCTCAATTTTTAGTCTTACAAAGTTTAATTTATAAAAAATTTTTGCATCTCAGTTTTAAAGTGCCAAGTTTGGGAATTCATCATATTCAAAATGTCGTACGCGATTCGGAACTGTTATCTGCACAAGTGGTTGTGGGTCGCCATATATTAAGCTGTATTTTTTTTTTTTTAATAGGAAATAACGCCTAAACCAAATGTTTAAGATATTTTTTCCAAGCTTTAACGCTAGCATATCATGTATCACAAAGATTCGTTTACTTCTACCATGCTATAAACTGCGATACTGTTGCAGTATATTCATTTATCACGTTTACTGATCACATTAATTCAGTTTGCCAAGTTGTTTGTGCAAACGGTTCTTTGGGATGATGATTCACATTTTTACGAAACCACTTTACTAAAATTCGGTTATCTTTCGGTTACTTCTGTCCACATTGCCACATTTTAAGTCACCAATTTAAATAAGTGAAATGCTCGGTTTTACTCAAAATGGATGGTCATCCGTGAAATCATTCTTTTCGCATGTAGTTTTTCTTTTGTATCACTTTGATTGGTTGATGTGTGTGTGTGTTGGTGATCAGACGCTTGTAGCGATACTTGTTTTCAAACCTTTTTTCGGGTTTTGTGTGGTTTCAAGATGTTTCTAGAGTTTGTTTAAATTTGTTTTTTTGTGCTGATATCGAAATAAACTCTATCTCTATCTATCTCTACCTATTCTTGGCTTTCCTTCCCGCAGGATAAAAATCATATCCTATCCTAGCTGCCACAAGGCATTTTGGTGAATAAACTGAACCAAACTTTATTCATGTTTAAAAGTAATGTTCGATGAATTAAGTGAAATTCAATCCACGCTGACGATATCAAAGTAACAAATCCAACAATAAACTCAGAAACGTCAATCGTGTGTTGACCTTTGACCCGCCGCTCTCTTGTTGTCATGGCGTGTATTACGCATGAGCGATTTCATTTCTGAGATGGTCCTTTATCGCTACCTAACATTTTTGACTTTGTGTTTTTGATTCCCCAACAGGTGGTACTGTAGAACAATAAAAGTCGAATCGTTACCCAGCGCTCCTAGTTGTTGTTCGCTGACTAAGAAAGCATACGTAACCAAATCCCATTTTATGAATATAATAACCAACGTCAGAGTAATAATCCTAAATTGAAAGGATGCGTTCTTAATTTTATCCGTCATAAGTCCTAAAAAGTTATCAATTTTTAAACGCGACAAATCGATATTTCGGCAACATATATCGATTTTGTCTTTGCCCAATTTGCGTGGAGTTTCAGCTCGATTGCTTTTTAATTAAAGACAAGCGTATGTGTGCTCGAAATTTATTTATTTTATTCAACCAAATATTGTCTTCTTTCGTACTTTCTCTATGATAATCAAATTTTTTGCCACATAATCAAAAAATGTTTGGATAAAACATGGCTGCCGTTGAGTCGTTGAATGATTAATACGCCGATCGCGAGGGCTTTTTGAGTTTTTGATATTGATTAGGTCAGGTCGAGGCATCTGGCGTTGTGCGTTCGACAGAAGGTTTGGTTGATTTATTGATCTTTTTCGCGTCCTTTAGTTACGATCGACGTATTTACGATTGCGTAAAGGTATTTCTGTTTCAGATATTAGTCGTAGTGTATTCATATTCTGTACTAGAACGGTTGAAAGTTGTTCGAAAATATGGCGGCCACTAACAACACAAATGTCGCGCAGACTCAAAATCAGCAGAAAGATGCCGCCGATCAAAACTTTGACTATATGTTCAAGTTGTTGATCATTGGAAATAGCAGTGTTGGGAAAACGTCTTTCTTGTTCAGGTATGCTGATGACAGTTTTACAAGCGCATTTGTGTCCACTGTTGGCATTGATTTCAAAGTAAAAACCGTTTTCCGACAAGACAAAAGAGTAAAACTACAAATATGGGATACAGCTGGACAAGAACGGTACAGAACCATCACAACTGCCTACTACAGAGGCGCAATGGGTTTTATTCTGATGTATGACATCACAAATGAAGACTCATTCAACAGCGTACAAGATTGGTCGACACAAATCAAAACTTATTCTTGGGATAACGCTCAAGTTATTCTTGTCGGTAACAAATGTGACATGGAGGATGAACGAGTCGTTACAACAGATCGCGGCAAGCAACTCGCAGATCAACTTGGATTGGAATTTTTCGAAACAAGTGCGAAGGATAACATCAACGTAAAACAAGTTTTCGAGCGTCTCGTGGATCTAATTTGTGATAAAATGTCCGAAAGCTTGGATACAGACCCAACAATCGGGAACGCAAACAAGGGTACAAGTCTCAAAGAAAGCTCCTCAGAGAATGAAAGTGGAAATTGTGCATGCTGATTAACGGTTTAAAAAATAGACCAAGAATTGGACCAAAATTATTTTATTACGTAAAAACTCTGTATGGTAGAGCCTAGGTCCTTAGTTTGTGGACTTGTATTTTATTTGCACATTTAAATCATCTTATTAAATATATTTTGTGCATGTTATGTCGATGTACTATCATCATTGGGTAACGGCAATTTTCATTTTTAAATCGCTAAAATGGGCATAAAATTTTATTAGGATACATCTACTCTAGTATCTTATTGAACAAAATATAGTTGACAGAATAATCTCATTCTAATCAGATGAAGCCAGTGCTGCCAGATCTTTTTTTTCTGTTAGGATGCACTGGTTACTTAGTCGTACGAATACGAAAAATTCTTAATGTATGGTGCTAAACTCGTCTTCTCAACCTCTTTTTTTTTCCATGACAATGGAATATAAATTTGCTTGTCTTTATCCAATAAACCATATATGTGAAAATTGAAGATCTCTGCAATAAAGTTTGCTGTTTGTAGACTCAGGACTATAAATGCTGCTTCTATTTTATCATTTTGAAGCAAACATTTCAGCGCTATATTTTTAAATTTTGTGCTCATTTCAGCTCTGCACCCTTCTCAGTGACTGTGAAGCAATAACATACCGGGGTGTTGCAATAATATTAATAATATAAATTATGACAAAACAAAACCTATTATTTCATCATAATAATTTCATTATTATATATTTTATTAGGTACAATCTAGAATGTCCATTATATATTCACTGCTTTTTGAGCTTGTTGTCTTTTTGCTGTAAATACATTATTTTCTTGAGTGACGATATCGAGTAGCCTTTAGAATCGTAGTTGTAAAGTTGAAAACTAAAGTTGACATTAAAATAGAACTCAAACATCGTTTTGCTATATATTTTGCGCTTTGCGATTGACTAATAATTTTAGTTATTGTGAGTGGAAGCAGGTAGGCTTCCATCAAGCTGTGCTGTCTTTATCCCAGAAAAAGTTGAAAAAAAACATAATTTTGGCTATCGGCATGAAATATTATTTTTCAGAAAAAACGTAACGTTGACCACTCAGTAAGCAAGTGACTGATTGTAAATTAGATACTGCACATTATTATCCAGGGGTATGAGATTTTCAATATATTTTCAATGGAATTATGTTGCGAAATATCAGAAAATGGAAAGTACCTTTTTCTAACCTATTTCACGTTAAATTCTTGGCTTTTCTCAAATTTTGATGCAAAATTAATCAATTCCCCAAAAAACTAAATAATTTTCTATCAAAATTCTAAAATACTTAATGATCCAAATAGAACATCTTTAACCTTTACCGGGTTCCACTTTTAAACCTGTACCGCTGCTTTGGCTGCCGGATGTGATATATTAAAATTCCAAAGTACTCAATGATCCAGACAAAACATCTTTAACCTTTACCAGATTTCGCTTTTAAACTCGTACCGCTATTATTGCTGTCAGATGTTATATCTATGACGACGTCTTAATGCATTTTATTTTATTTTGTCAAGTATGAGTCACAGATGGGCCGCGCCTTGGCAGCATGACCCACCTGTGGGCTCATGATTGATAAAATATGTTTAGACAAAGCCTCTCAGACTGGATTCGTGGCGTCTTACATAATATTTTGACAGTCTATACCCAGGAGATATGTCTGGCATTTCAGACTCCAAATTTATAATATTTTGAAGCATTTTCCATGTAACGTTACACTGAACAATGAATATCTCTTCTGGACAAATTTCACCCAAAATGTTTTATACAAATTTTTTGGGCCGAGCGGCCGCTTGTAGACTGGCAGGGTTAGAATTGCTGGAAAGATATGATCTTTTCCTGTTTGGACTCTTTACCGGGATTTCATTTATAGTCAGTTACTTGCTTATGGAATGCATTAAATTTGTTTCAATTATTATGTTTCGAAAAATGTTAAAAAATTAGACTTCCTAGTTGTGATGATGAAATGTCTTGCTTTGTCAAGAATGTGAGACACTGTTTGACCGTTCCTCATTGGCACTCTCCATCAAAGGCTAGTTTTGATAAGTTAAGAGTAATGATACAGCATCTTTCTATCATAGATATATTTCTTCGTTATGAACTTCTATTTCTGAAAATCTTGTTCCTGAAGGAACTTGTGAAAAAGGGCAATATTTTATAATGACAATTCACTGTCACTAGACTATTAAAACAATTTTTTTGAGTGTCTGGTGGGTAAAAACTACAAAAGAAGATTGGAAATCATCAGCACTGCTATGAAATAGCAGTGCCGATGGTTTCCAAGCCTTTTTGGTCATGTGGGGAGATTAACGTGTGAGTATTTGACACTAGAAGAAATACATATCCTTTTGGTACTTATATACTTTTCTAGAACTATTGTGTGATCATAATATTCTTAGACACGTTTACATCTGTTGCGAAGATAGTAGTTTTCATCTTCTATTTTCATAAATATTAGAAGATCTAATTAAGACGGGCGTCCCACAGCCCCTTTATCAGCTCAAGTCTTGTTGACAGATTGGTCTTCTAATTTATTATTAATAAATTCGAGAAAATTTTGACCTCTTGCTATAGAGTTTGGTCCATTTGAAGTGACTTTTCTGTCTTTGTTAATATATTTTCCTATGAAAATTTGTTTTTCACCAAGGCTGGAAGCTTGATCATATATGGGCCAGGGGTCAGATATGATCCATCCTTGGCCCGGGCATGATAGAAATAAGTAATTTTTGCTTTATATTTGTATGTTTTATTTGTCTCAAAATTTTGCACATAATACTGTTATAATGAAATTGTAAAAGTTGAATTTTTCAAGGTGCTTTCGGTTGAAGCAAAGCAGGCTTGCGAATTTGTGTAATGATAGATTTTTGGTATCTTATCTGGAATCTTTAAAGGTCACAATACATGTGAAGTTGTTTTTCCGTTGTGTTGCATTTAAACAAAGGAGAAACGACATTGCAAATCTGCATTTTTGCCGTTCGGTGAAAGCTTCGAGAATGGTTGTCACATGTATCCAAAAAAATCTTTGTTTTTTCGCTAGTGCAACATCGTTCCTTGTATTTTCAAACACAACCAAAGGGTCTTCTACAGCTGAGAGTTGAGCTTGAGAGCATCGCACAATAAAAAAACAAGCTTAATCTATTGCGGCCATTGTGAAGCAACTTCCAAGTTTTACAATTTTTCTATGGTAACTATGTAGATTGCTGGCCCGCCTCTTAACTACCGACCCAAAAGTTAGCAAATTCGCAGGCCTGCTGTATGGAATTCTGATAAGAAAAGTGTGAAATTGTTGCTGCACCTGACAGGGTGTCGAGGCGCGATCCATCTGTGACTTGTGTTTGACATATTGAATTTTCTGATAGGGAATGTCTGAGATTTACTTAATCATATGAATGTTACAGTTATTTTGAAAGTTTCTTTTTCTAAGTTCACACTTTATTGTGTGAATAGATCTGAAAGTCCTTGATTCTTCATTTTGAAATCCATTGTTTCTTTTGAACTCAACATAGAAACAGAAACTGAACACTTCCTATAGTTGTGTTGACCTCACAAAAATTTTTCGATTACTACCGGGAATTTATTTCAAACACTGCGTCTGACTTCAGGCACTTAAGACATCAATGAAATGGCCGCAACCAAAAAAAAAATAAATTAATTTTTTATGAAGTACCACAAAACTTTATGAAACAGCAATAAATTCTCCAAAGGCCTGAAAATCATTAATCACTGGTATATGGAATATGAAGTTTTTGAATAATGATATATAAGTATAAGTAGACACTCAGAAAAAAGCAGATTTCCCTTCCGGTTCAACAGCAATTTCACACTACTTTTTTAAAAACTATTTTATAAAAACATCAATTTATAGAATTCGCCATAATGTTTATTTAAAAAATGTTGCAGATTATATTATGAAGCATTAAAAGAATTCTAGGTATCTGAAAAAATATCTAATTTGTTCCAAATATTTATACATGTTAAATAATTTATGCCGTGAATATGATATATCGTTACGTATGATATTTTGTGCTAATTTGGTGGAGGTTTTATTTGGGTTTTATTGAAGGTTGTAAATTTGTGATTCTTTTTTTTGATTTTTGGTCTCTCCTTGGAGAGTCAACATGGGATAGATTGTTAGTTATTCTAAAATTTTGATTGAAAATTATTCCGTTTTTCGATTATTCTCGAAAGACTCTTGTTTAAAAAAATATGATATACCGGTAAAACTAAGTACGGTACAGTTGTCCTTATGTTTGAAGACAATATTCAAATGGTATTTAAAATTGGCTTTATATGTAAATGTAATAATTTTCAGATGATTGAATTGCTGATATACCCATATATGATATACCCTGAACTTTCCCATTTTGCGTCGAAATCATGATTTTCACATTTTTAAAATGCTTGTCTGAAGTCTGACTTTGGTCAGACGAAACTTTACAGAAATAAATTTGTGTAAGTGTGAAGCAAGACTTTAAATCTCTCGTAAAAAGCCATGATTTATGCCTCATGGCGCATACATCAATTAGGTATATAAACAGAATGCTTAGACATTTCCGATAAACGAGATTGGACGAAATTCACGATTGTAAAGTCATGATTTTTATTACAATTTACATCATTACAATGCAAAATGCTGATTTTGATGCAAAAAAAAATCAATTTTAAAATAAATTACTTTAATGAATCCCATTTCTAGAATATTGGACAATTCAAATAAGGGCATAACACCTTCTATATTGACTTAAGTTAAAAAAATTAAAAAAAAAGTTAAAATTATTAGTGTGTATTTTGTGGGTGTATAGGTTACGTACTTTTACTTTTCTTTTCTCCTAACATATCTGGGTAACATTATGTTTCCATGTTTAATATTTTATATAAATTATATCATGAGGATCTTTATGAGGGAAAATATATATGAACTCTAATGAGTGGATGTAAAACTGAAATGAAATCAATATTCGAGTCAGTATATTCGATATACTAGTAAAAATATATTACTAGCAACTGCACCCTGAATCACCATACTAGAGTGCAGTAAGTGCTATCTGCCCATCAATAGCTTAAAGATATCGAAAATGTGGACCGGTGGCATCATGGTCCAGAGTCCTTTTTTTTAGGGTGACTAAGAAGCTCAAAACCATCAACACTGCTATTTCATGGCAGTATTGATTATTTGGAACCTTCCCATGCATTTTTATTTACTAACAAAACATATCATTAAATATTGGCCACTTTGTTATGATGGAACCCATTTTCTTTTGGTGTTTAAGAAGCAATCATTTCACCACTCTGAGAGAAGACCTATATTTTCCTTCGTAATACTCTCGCACACTTCTTCAAAGTCGCACTTTTAATTGTCGTATTTTTTTTCGTCGTAGCCGGAAACTTTTTTAACATCTTCTCTCCTCAAGTATGGGTCAATGGTGTAGAGCATTGTCAATGCATGGTTTATCTTTGACATATTATTTGTAAAAAATTATAATTCTATTCTTTCACTTGTCCATTCGAACTTTTTGAATCTGGAAGTTGAAAACTGTTCGATACTTTGACTGCTATTCCTACTAGCAGTGGCCACGGAAAGTGTCAGGTTTTTGGGATGGGGCATAAAAACTAAAATATTACTGTATAAAATCTAGCGCAAGAAAGATTTGCGAAAATTTTTTTGACTTGTTGAGAAAATATATTTTGGTTCACTAGTGAAAACTATAAATAATGTGTGATTGTGCCGAAGGTGCACAAAAATTTTGCTCAATTTGAAGATATTTTTGTTAAAATTCTGAAATCTTGGGGATCAACTGTCCCCCCCTTTCAATTTTGGGACATGCCCCCCCCCCAGTGATCCCTACAGCGATTTGAAACTTGTTAGAATAAAAAGTTTAGTTTTTTTTAAGAAATTATGTTTCATTTTGAAGTAGGATTCCCAAATAAAGCACTAAATTGAGATAAATTTGGTTTTGCCCTCCCCAAATCAAAAATATGATTTTGTCAAGCATGAGCCACAGATGATATCAGTGACACATACTTGGCGAAAAAAAACCTGGACACAATTTTTTTAATTGGACCATGTTAATATTTTTTTCCTGAAGGAGTCTTGACACGTATTTGCTCAGGCAAACTTTACTGAATTGAAGTTTATGTAAGTGTGAAGCCAGACTTAGAACCTCTCTAGTTGGTCATAGTTACTCTTTTTTCTGTATCTGTATTTACCGCATAGATATTTCCACCAGACCAAATTGTACATTTGAATATGTTTAATTAAATATACATAGAATCTTTTAGTAAATTTTTTGAAATTTAAATGAAAATGCTATTAGTCTTTCTCTAGTGTATGTAGTTTTAGTCATTTTTATTCCTGTATACTTGTCTGTACTTTTATCATCAACAATTGTACCTATGTACTATAATGTGTACTGTTATAAATATCATTAATGATGTAGAACAGTTTGTAGTTTGTTATCTAGGTAGAGAATGATTTTGTGCAAATATCCAAAAATTTTAAGAAATTGTAGAGGGTTTTGTTGTCGTCCAGGGTGCATATAACTCGCTGCAGTCTGCTGCATGAGAGGCTCGGTCCATTAATTGCCGGTGGTATATGATTTTACCATCTCCCAGGGCAGATACCGCTCACTTCTCTTTACCGTGTGGGTTCAGTTCTATTTGGGATGTTTTCCGTTTAGAGTGCAGTTTCTGGTACTACATACACTGCTCTTTACCGTAGATGTTCAGTTCTATTTGGGATGTTTTCCGTTTAGAGTGCAGCTTCTGGTACTACATCTTTTAGGCGCTCTTTGCTATTACGTGGCCGTTAGTTGGTTCCTTTTGGCACTGCTTCGTCCTTGCTCGAGTATTGGTGATTTAAAATCTTTTTACCCAGCTTAGTCAAACACTCTAAAGGAGACATTTTCAATCTTCTAGAATAAATATATCATGAAATACTGCCCAATCGCTACATTTCCTTCTGATAGAGACTTTCGTCGGGTGTATCAGTAGCTGGCATTCTGCCAATCTGATGTATAATACTTCTACCAGGTAATCGTGTACGGTACATTTCCACCCATGTTATTCACGGAAGTTATAATGAGTCATAATCGTCCGCCCGCCTCTTTCCTAGGATTAAGTTGAGTCACGGATCGATTTATAACTTATTTCCCAAAAGGTAGCTAAATAGGTGTTTCAAAACTCAGTTAGGAATTCGCTAGGAATTCGCTACGCGTCTGATTTTTCGGACTTTGGTTCGAATTCTGTAAGGTATGATTATTATATTCGAGAGGTGTACTGGACAATACGCCGGCGTATGATGGTTCACCCAAACGCTTCCTGTGCCCACAATGTCCAATAGGAATAATTAGTAAAAGCTTAGACCAAAATCTAGTCTGGGACAGGTTAAAAAGGAAATCCTATCGTAAATAAGGATGTCCAAAATATTCAGTTCGAGGATTTATAAATTATTAAATTTCTCGAGCTATTTGAAATCAATGAAATTCAGAAAATATACGCAACGTGGGATGAATTCGATCAATTTGAGGGGAAAACGCTTTATTTATTTATAAAAAAACTTTGCTTCGATTATCCCATTCGATTCGCCAAAAATTATTCGACTCGATTTCAGAATCAAATTATAATCGATTTAGGCCACCCCTATTCATAAATTACAATTTGCCAGATATAACGGTAAACCGCACCTCAGTGCGCGATCCATCAGCGCAGTACGCATGAAAAAGCATAAGTTTGGACCAATTTACTCGACTGAATTGATGTCTATTACCCTACTCGGTTAGAAATTAGATTTTTTCAAGCATGAGCCACAGATGTACCGCGCCTCGGTGGCGCGACCCATCGGTTGTTCATACTTAACAAAAGATACTTTAGCGAATTTTTCTCCGAGTGTCATAAACTTTTGAAAGTATCATTTTGTCAATTGTGCGCGGGTCGAGTGTCGGCCATATTTACACAGGGTTTATTTCGAGTGCGTAATTTATGATTCATGAAGGATTTTGTTGAGGTTTTTTTGAAGCCATTGACTGAGATATTTATATATAACTGTGCGCAAAGGAAACACTCAAAAGTCTAGTTCTAAAAATATCTTCAAATCGGAGACTCGTTAAAATTCTAGGTTTTGTTGGAATTACTCCACCGCGTCGACAGCATAATTTTTTTATCCGGATTCTGGTGATTTAATCGACGCACTTGGAAACTTTTTTGCCAAAATATGTATATTTGTTTCGAAACGTGGGAGCATTTAAGCCTAAAATATAAATGTTGTCTCGTTCATTGTCACGTTGGGTTATTATTTTTTATTTTACTAGAGAGGAAAGTCGAGAATACGGCTCTAACGTATAGTGAATCACGATCCCCCTGTAGCAAGAACTCCACGTCTGTTTTTCAACAGTATTCTGTTTTTTTTTTCTGTATAAGCACATAGTTGATGTGGAAAGTCGTAATCACGGGTTAACTTACTATGCCGCGGCTCCCAGTTGCTTGAAAACTGTCTTTGCCCGACCACACTCCGTTCTCATTGTTTTGAATTTAATACGCCTGCGATCACGTACTTTGACATATGCTGTTAAAATTTACAGCCGAACCATATCCGATAACTTATTTCCCACCATATGTTGTTAAGCATGAGTGACTGTTGGATCGCGCCGACAAGACGCGGCCTATCTGTGGCTCATACTTGACCAGAATGAAATTCCGGTTTTGTTTTGATTATGTTCTCATATGGCGATATGCTCTGTCTTGTCAATATATTATTGATCGGTGACCAAGCCAGTAGCGTCTTGATTAATTATGGATTATTGCGTTTATATAAAGTCAATTGTCAGTAACTCAATCGGAAATTTTATTTTGTCAAGCATGAGCCATAAATGAACCGCACCTTTATAACGCAATCTATCATGGATTCATTCCAGACTGAACAAGTTTGACCATTGCTGGGAAATGCGACAAGTTCAACATATCATATCAATTGCGGACGCGATGGCCTTATGGTTATCATGTAGGTATCAAGGGTTGAAGATGTCGGTTAATCCATGCCCACCACTCAGCCCAGGGTGTAATAACTTGGGTAACCTCGCCAAACCGGCCAAACCGCCAAAGTTCATAGCTTTCCAATATAACTAACCCTGTTCGGCTATAAGTCGCCGATGGTATTGAACCTCGATCAGGGTGGTGCACTCATATGAAAATAAAAAATATAATTCCGATAGCATGTGATTACTCCTATACGTAGGCCAGACCCGATACTATTGTGTAGGAAACGGTTTATTTAACACGGAAGTTTGCTAGTTAGTCGTTGAACTAGTAATAAACTACCTTCCCCTTACCTATTGATTCATTGCGATCTTATACAATATGAGATAATATACAAGAGCATACAAACAACAATATCATTTTCTCATTCCACAGAAAATATCATTTTTTTGTGAGCTTACCTTACCCTCTTAAGTTAAATAGTCCATCTGGCGCAAAGTTTGGTTGGCGTTCACGTTTTGGTAAAGAAAAAATATCACATTTAAACAGAAACATTGGGTATTTGTGGAAGTAAATTAAATAAAAGGTTATATTCAACATTGAGGCGTACCAGAATTGACTCGTGTTGCGAGGGACAAAAAATGTCATCGACACCAAGCTTTTTTTATATTGGATATTATTTTTAAGGATATTATGAAATTGAACAGAAATATTGAACGTCGACTAAAAAAAGGTTAATCTTGCTGCTTCGATGGTATTCTACAATTTTTCGGACGTATTGGTTTGTTTCTACTGGTATGGAGATCGTCACAGAGAATTTGATCTTTTTTGCACCAAAAATAATGTATCAACTCAATAAAAAGGTCAAAAATATGTAAAAGAATGCAATATCCAACATAATTTATGCCTTTCCCCTCAGATTTTACACCTCCCGCCGCATTGGTATTATCCTATTCGGGCATGTATACGAATATTCAATAAAAAAAATGTTCCCCTTTTATGATCTCTGCGATTTCTTCGACGTAAGTTCCACGTTCCAGTTTCGATTGTCGCCAAATAATTTATCGTAAACCGACCGGCGACTTACGCCTTTGTTGACATAATAGGCGGATCTTGACATATTCGCGCCCACAAAAATGCCATTTAACGAAGCGTGATATCGATAGCTATGTTCTGACTTGCAGTGCTTTGTCACAGTTGAGTTATTCTTACTGACAGTACCTAGAGCGTTTAATGCCATGCATTCCGTCATGTGCACTCATCTAAGAAGTGATTCAATATTCAGAATTTTTCCTAATTCAAAATATAATTTCGTCAATCCCGAGACACAGATACATCGCGCTTCTGCGGCGCAACCGATCAGTGATTCGTACTTGACAAATGATGTTATAAATTTTCTGATTGGGATTACGCCCTCGAGGTTATCGTGTTGAAAATCACGGGGCCGAGTCCCGACGAGTCCGGGTCTTTATTCTATGTCCACTACTTAACCCAGGTCAAACCAGGAAGTTTATATGCTAGGAAGTTCCTATGCTTATAACTTTTTTTTATTGAAATCACTCTGAGCAAGGCCGGAAGAAGTGCCTGAAAGGAACCAGCCAACGGCAATTTAATAGCAAAGAGCTACTGGAAAATGTTGTACCAGCAACTGTACTCTAGGAGAAAAACATTCCAAACGTAACTGAACCGCCATGGTAAAGTGCAGTGAGTGGTATCTGGCCTGGCCGATAGTAAGAACCAACTCCCAACACTAAATGAACTACCCGTCCCTACTCCTTGTTCTATTGCAATCCTGGATCCGTGTATGAGTGGTTTCGCAAGAAAACATGAATGAGAGAATATTGAGTATACAAATACAATTATCACCTTCTCATTCCACAGAAAATATTTTGTAAAATTACCTTACCCTCCTAAGATCAATGGATGGTTGAAACATCTAACGTATTTCCTGCACCTCGTAAGAGGCGACTAAAAAGATGCAAAGAAGTGGTAGACAGTTTTACCATCTCCCCGGGCAGATACCACACATTGCACTTTACCACGTCGGTTCATTCCGTTTTGGATGTTTTCCGTTTAGATTGCAGTACTACATCTTGTAGTAGCTCTTAGCTAAGTGGCCGTTAGTTGGTTTCTTTTAGACACTGCTTCCGACCTTGCTCAGGAGTGAATTTCAAGAAAAAAACCTATTCATCTATGAGGGGCTTCTGGTAAAGTGTCTTCATCAGAGTGATTCACTTGAATTAATGACCGACTATATATATATATATATATATTCAGGCCATTTTGCGCCGTGAAATTTTTTCCTTCGGAAAAGTTTTTAACAACACCTGTGTAGTTTGACGCAGCAGAAGTTTATGCACAGTAGATTAAACGAAATTTCGCGTGTAGGCGGAATTATTTTGAACCGAACTTAAAATCGTATTGGAGAATGAAGGTAAAAAAGCAAGTCTCGGAAGTTTTCAAATTTGCCCCTGTTCCTCTTTAAGCGATCACGGGTACAGGGCCTTGAGATAAGACCAGCAAGGCGCGATTGTGGGCGCGATGGCCTAGTGGTTAATATGCTGCATCGCAGATCTCGTGTTCGAGTCCGGCTCGTTAGTCCATGCCCACCAGTGGAATAACTTTAATAACTTTGGTAGGCTAAGCCGAACAGGTAAGATCATATCTTTCCAATACCTCTAACCCAGTAAGTGGCCTCTTGTGCAGGGCGTTGGTCAGGGTGATCCATTCCAAGAAGTGCCTATAAAATAGTATTGCTGAGTGCTCGAAGCGCGCAAAATTCTGGGTTCAGGTTTTTCTACAAGATTGTGCGCTCAATGCGCTAAAGAAAGTTTTGCTGTTTTGTGAATTTTAATACTTTAATTTTAGGAGCACACTCTCTGTTTCATTGTCTCTAATCCAGGTACTCGGTGGTTTTGAGAATTGATTCATTTATAGTCCTTTCCAAGGGATTTTTTTTATCCTGATGGGAGAGAAAAGCCGACAATATGACTCATTCATACAGTAAACCACGACTTCTCGTGGTGACTTTTTACTGTGCGTGGACATTGGACAAGGTCATTTTGATACCTGCTAAATTGTCCAAAAATTCATGATTAAATGTTCATTTCGTGATTGTTAAAATCCGCCATCCCCTGCTAAGGCGATGCATCTGACTCAAATAAACACGTAACGGTGTTTCTTATCTGTCTGGAGCGAATTGTTAGCAGGCTTTCCCAGTGGTCAACTGTCAGCCAAGGGCATCTCGAAAACTAGTGGAAACGGCGGCGACACTTCCAAGAAAAGCGTTCGCCAATTGGTGAAGATTTTCTGTGTGATTATTTTTTGGAGGGCGCAGTCGATTCAATATTAAAGTTGAAATAAATCACGGAAATTTCCAATGCTTTGACAAATGCAGGGATAGACACCATACCCCTGAAATATACGAAAAGGTTGCAAACAAGTAGAATTTTTGTGTATATATGCATCAAAAACTGGCGGTGGAATCACAAGAGACGAAAGGGATATGGCCCCCCAAAGAATTAAGAAAGAGGCAATCCCGCAAAATTTCGAAGTTTCATATTAAAATATTTTAAAAATAAGATTCAATTTTCCGTATCCTGCCCACACTTTGCCGGGGAGAGGGGTGATATTGCCAAAGAAAAGTGAAAATTAACATTTTAAACTAAAGATTCGTCGAGAGTGCGCGAAAATTTGACATTTTCCCCACAATTCGTATGTCAATTTTAGTGAATTGAGGGGGGTTTGGATCCTTCCCAATATTTGATATCGAGGTCCAGATCCCCTTCACTTCTGCAGTCAGTGACCGTAACTGCTACGTTTTTCACGTTCGTTTCAAACCAAACCCAGGAAGCAGCGAATGTATGTCAGTGTTCCCGTATATGTCACCCCGATTCCAAACTGGAACCTGTATGAGAGGTCGTGGTTCGCCACATGATTAAGCTAAATTCTCGGCTTTCTTCTCCCGCAGGATAAAAATGAAATCCTATCCTAAATAATATTAGATTCCCCCTGCACTAAGTTTCTGCTCCTTGATATCACCTAGCGTGCGCGAGACTATACTCAAATGTATCGATTCCATCGTAGTTGACTAAAATATATAGTTTTCTTGCGCTCAAATAAGAATTAATCATATGGCGAACCACGACCTCTCGTGCAAACGCCAGTTCTGAATGGGGTGAAGGTTTTGGTCCAACATTGTTGTACGTCATATATAATGACCGACCGTTTGTGATGTCACAATCCTTAAATTACCAAATAGGGTCATGACAGAGAATGGATAATTGGTGATTTTCAGGTCAATATTTCCTCCCTCGTTGAGATTCACGCGAAGCACTCCTTCCAGAAGTAAAAGAACATGAGAAGAAACTCTATTTTTAATCATTGTGAATCAGCTGCCCGTTGGACGGTTTAGTGCATGAAAAAAACATTGAGCCCCGTCCGTCCTCTCCGCTTTTCGCTTGCTTCCTGAGAGGCATTTTTGATTGAATGCAGTAATGCACATCAATTTTATCACAAATTTCATGAAACGTTAGCATCGCTTAGCGATTTTCAAATTATTTACACCACCGTTTTGCGGATAAGATAACCAGTACTGACTCTGACAGAGATGGCACAACGGTTATGAGCGATTGAATATTTTTGTGTGTTTTGGAAACATTTTACATGATCACATCCTAATTGATGGTCGATCATCTAAATTCGTCTCACCAAACAAGTCGACTGCAACGCTGAACGGTACACAAGACATCAGTCATTGACGAAATATATGTAAAATATTGTCCAAGTAAAAAGTGTTTCAGTTCTATCATTAAATTCTCAACATTATTTAAAAAAAAAATTATCCAACTGAAATTAGTATTGTCAAGATGAAACCGCCTCCAACTGGCTAATCAAAATTGTTTTGGTTTATACATCTGTTAACAGATCAAAAATACACAAATTATAAAAAAAATGATAATAATCACGTGAACATAACCGAATTGGCGTAGAAAAGACGAAGCGTGGCAGCTCTAACTTTTTCACTTCGGTTTATTCACCATGAAATTAATAATAACTTGGTATTAATACCTCATAATATAAAGCCTTGCCTGAAAATAGAAGCTGGAACACCAAGCTAATATTTATATATATATATACGCAATAATGACATAGAAAAAAAGTGACGCCTCGGGTGCTCGGGTGACTATTTTTTAGTTATTTATACAATAAAAACCCTATTTTGTCGCATATGTGCTGATTATGATGCATAATTATACAAGTGGAACTTTCGAAATTTATTCCTCCTCTTCTAAGGTTCTAAATACGCCATTAGCTACACAATTGACGACATCAAAAAGTGATACATTCTGAAAAAAAAAATCAATGAAATATCAAAAACAAATTTATTCCGTGATGGCCTGATGGTTAAAGATGTTGGCATCGCAGGTTGTGTGGCTAAAAAAAGATTCTGATAAAGCCTGTTCTGGTATATTTAAAAAAAAAATTGAGGAGTGAAATCTAGTAACAAAAAAATGAAAAAAAAATTTTTCGTGAAAACTCTTTCCGCGGATATGCATAAATTTCTGTTAAATAACTTCCATATGGATGATGTCTTAATTTAAATAAAGTTTAAAAACATCAAATAACCAAAATTAATCGCGACAATGTTTGGTTTTGTAGTGCAGTGAAACCTCAATTCATTTCAATTTTTACAATGTTGAGTTTTGGCATATTGCTCTAGCTGGTATATAAATAATTATGAATGGCTTTTTCCGGGAAAAAAAAAATTTTTTTTTTATGGAAAGGTAATCCAGTTCTCAAGATTGCATCACTTGAGATAAATTGACACAGATTCACAGAATGAATTTATCATTTAAAAGGAAAATTATTGCAAGATAATTATATTTAAATCAAAACAGAAACACTGCACATATAATTAATTCTTGGGTGCAAAATGATAGCATCGGGTTCTTGAATCTAAAGTAACAACTAGGATATTTTCGCTGTGAAATTTCATATAAATCATGATTTTGTTGCGCATTGAGCCAAAGCATGAAAGGTTACAGTGATAAACTGTATTATATTTAACATTCCAAGTCCTTAACGCTTCAGAAGATTCGAGGCAGCATTTAAAGGAACTAAATAATGATCACTAATATAAAAACAAGCTGAATAAGTTAAACCAACAACAGCGTCCAAAGGCAAGACTCTATTGAGAAGTTGTTGTAGACTTGGCACTGAACTACACCAGAGTATTGAAACTAAGTCTACAATAATGTTTTCAAATCCAGAAAAGAATCTCTCACAGAAGTCAGCAAATTCCGTTGGATTAACATACGGTAGATAAGGCAAAATTCTTGGACATAAGTCCTAGAACCAAACTATCATTTTAACAATATATAAAAGGAAAAAAAGAAGGAAAATAGAGGCACACATGATACAGTACATGGGAAACTTCTATCCGGAGTATTAGGACATATTCGTGTAAGGTGGGTGGGTTACATGTAGTTGTTATAAACAGACTGCCGTACAAGTGCATGAGCTGTTGGGTATGCATTACACAAACGTTGTAATCTTAACTGATATGGATGTGCCACAAATAAGTAGCAAACGGTACCCATTTCTACAACCAAAGACAAGAGTGGCTTCACCAAGACAGTGTGCCAAAATCTCGATTTTTCTTGGGTGTCTAAAATATTTATGCCATTTTCTTCTGATAGATAAAAAAACATCATCAGCGCTGTCACGTCACGGCAGTATTGATGATTCCGAACATTTTTATTTAGTTTGGATGCGGCCAGATTTGTATGAGAGGCATTTAAATCTTTAATCTACTAAATTTTCCATTTCATATGTTAGAGTAGCTTGCACGCAGGGTGGCAGAATCCTGTTTTTCTTCGGGTGTCCATATTATTATTTGGATGGAATAGAGATTCATTGTGATATATGAAATATTGGCCGTTCACTAAATTTATTTCTGATGGAATCCATTTTCTTCAGGCATACGAGTAGTCACCACTCCGCACTGAGCAATGTCATGATTACATTATCGATATTATTTACAAGAAGAGTAACAAATGTTTGCAGACAATATCCTAGTGAATAACAATGAATTGATTAGTAATGCTGAACTATACTACTGAGGTCAAAATGCTTCCTAAGAAGAAGAAAGCATAAAAGAAGAAGCAGAAAATTAAAATGTAGCGGCAGATTATAATAAACTGTATAAAAGTGTTTGATCATATAAATAATCAAAATCTCAGTATTTTAGACCAAGGATTGAATGTCAAATAGGCACCCATTCAGACATCCACAGAGAAAAAGTATAAAAGTCATCAGCACCTTCAAAAGAAAATGATGTAAAACTTTATATACTTATTTCATGACAAACAAATTCTTGAGTGTTTGGTAGTACAATGACGCTGCTGATACTGCGAAGGTAACCTCAGAGCGGGCGCGACAGAATATCGGATAATCCACCACCAGACACCCGAAGAAACAGTAGATCCATGTCAACAGACATTGCAAAATGTTACAATTAGTATCTGGTACGAACTAGTATTCATTTATTAGCAAATCTAATTATTTATTTTTAAATGATATATAAGAACAATTTCGCAGGTTTGATTTCGTCTCGTAATATTCATTTTCAAAAGCACATTAAATAAAACATTCAAGAGACAGGCAGAGCATGAAATCATTTAGATTTATTACAGGACACATGTTAGATCTGGTAACGAAGATGAAATTGTAAACATTGTCAATTGCAAAATGTAAAATGAATTGTAAAATGAAGTTCATTTCAGGGTACATTTGCTGGATTTGGATGCCAGCTAATTGACTCGTGGGTATTTTTAGACGTTTGTTTCTGGTGCTGTTTTAAAGCTGGCTTATGAAAGGAGACTTCAATTGAATAATTTGCAGGCTATAGTAGATAGTAGTGTTGGGAACGACTCGCTTCACTTCGAGTCGTAAGTCAAGTCGAATAACACACGAGCTGCGAGTCGCAAGTCGAGTCACGAGTACATTTCTAAATCAATTCAACTGCAATGGCAGAATAATTTACCACCATTCTAGAGTACCCATCGCACATTATTGAGAAGACGAATTTTCTTCTCTGATGTACATTGTACATATTTTCTTCTCTCTGTTAAAATCATACAACGTGTTTTTTCAAAAGGTGTTTGCAGACTCGACCTAAATTCCTCAGTCAAGTTATTTCGCTAGTCATTGAAAAAGGTGACTCGAGTCTCCCCAACGCTGGTAGATAGTAGAATAATATCAATATGCTTTTTATATAAACAGAAAAAAACTATTCATGCAATGACAAAAAAGAATTCCTTAACCTATTATATTACATTTCTCATTTTGGATACCAGTTTTTAGAAAAGAATGGTCTAAAAATTTATATATGCCTCAAGTGGTATCTTTAACCCAAAACAATAATAAACATCACATATATTTGTAGTCCTAAAATTCATCTGGATATGACAAGTTGGAGTCTGTGACAGACTATTTTGGATAATATTTTTTCGATACAGGTTACTATCCAAAAAATATGATTAAGTTGTGAAAAATTGCTAATTTTTAGTGAGCCTGCGTTGGAATGCCAATAAAATTTTTCTCATTGTCAAGTTGGACCCCCCAATGTCGGAGATCTTCTGCCGCCACTGATGAAAAGTTTACACAGACTGGTATACTCATCATCTGTGTTGCTTTTCAATGACCTGACCAGAGTCAAGTAAACAAAATGCAGAAGCGACTTGACTCCAGACTCGATAAAAAATTCTCGATCTGCAATCACCTTTTAAAAAACACATTGTTTGATGTTGTGCGACTCATCAAAGAAGAAAACATATCTCCCAGAAGGATATAAAACATACAATGTACCCTGATATGAAATCCGATTCCCGCTACCCAATGATGATGATTCTAAGTGGGCACTATAGAGTGAGAAGTGGCAAATTAATCTGTCACTACTGTTGAATTAGAAATTGACCCGCAAATTTATCAATCCATTTGACTCAAGATTCAAGATTTATATTTTGGTAAGACTTGAACTGGCAATTCTTGTATTCTTTTGACTCAATATGGTGCAAGGTATGGTTAAGACATATGATCAGCTTTTCTCTCCAGCAAGATAAAATGATATCCTTCTCCTGAGTACAGATTCAATATCTCCTGTATGCAGTTATCACAGATGTGTCCCAATACTTGACATGGTGCGTTCATTTGCTTGTTCAATATGCAGTGTCAGAGAGATTAAGAAACTGCTACGTGTTGTTTTTTTTTTTTGGCTGCAATATCACATGTAATCTTTCAGAAAATTGGTAGACAACTTTTAATTCCTGAAAAAAAGTTTGGGAAACTTCAGAAATCATACATGTTCAAGCATGTAGCACAGAGGAACTAAGCCTTGGAAATATTCAGGATTTCATATTTCCCTGTACATGGACTTGATTGGTGGAGGAAGCTGTAAGCAGCACTCACATGAACCACTGTGCGTTGGTGAGTCGTCAAGCACACCTCTCATATTTTATCATCTCTCACAGGATATCACCCTGCGTCGGACAATTAGAGATGCATAGCTTGAAGCGTATTCTCAACGCTTCACCAATTGAGTGAACCGGGCATCCCCTGATAAACCCCAACCCCCAAGAAACGAATCAGCTGAAAAAAGTTGAGTCGAAGAACACAAAATGTTGTGAGTCAAGTACAAGTCTTTTTAAAAATTTAAATTTAGAGTCCCGAGTTAACTCGAGTCTCCAGAATCGACTAGCATTTGTGAGTCACGAGTCGATTCATAATTCCATTTTAACATCAAAGATAGATTAATTTGGCACTTATCACTCAGTACCCACTTAGAATCATCAATATTGGGTAGACGAACATTGATTTTCACAATCCTTTAAAAGGAGCGTCAAGAAAGAGAGTCACACAATTGCAGACGTGTTTTTTCAAGAAGTATTTACAGACACTGGCTAAATTCCTACGTGTCTAGAGTCAAGTCTCCTGTGCATTTTTTCAAGCCGAGTACAGGTTGAGGTATTTAGGAAACATGCTGGATTTCCTCCTACTTACTTGATTTTGCACCGAGTTTAATTCTTTTTGAATACAATCGCAGTGCATTAGGTTGGTGTTTGTGGACAATTCCTCAGTGACGAAAGGAAGCATTGCAAGAACGTTGTTGATTTCATCAGGGTATTGGTGCATCTGTAAGTAGACATAATGAGATTGTAAATAAGATCGATAAAATGGAGCTCAGTGACAGTTCACTTAAGGTCTTGTAAAATTTCAAATATATTAGAGAAAAATTTCCACACACTTTTAGAGCGCAAATTTTTTTGCACGCACTTTTATCGTTTTGCAGCCGAAAACGAAGGGAAAAAAATGATTTGTGCATCTTACCTTGATAGAAATTTTGAAGAAAATCTAATTCAATTTTTTTATATCTCCCCAAGATTTGACACCTTCCAATGCCATTGCTCTGAGCCAAAAAAAATCCAGCGGAATTCTAATTAGGATATATAGATCTTTCATGCTATATGTTTTGGTCACCAACGCTATTCTTCTTCAATGAGGATTGATTAAAAGCAAGGAGGTAGCTGGAGGCCAAAATCTTCACACCCTACGCTGCCTGCATGAGAGGTTGTGGTTCGCAGTATGGTTAAGCTGTATTCTTGATTCTCGACTCTCTCCTACAAGATAAAAATGAGATCCCATACTATCCTAAATAAGTTGAATTTTTCCTTTGAATTTGCGGCTCAAGCCTATAGTGAGCCAAGACTTTTGCAAAGTAAGACTTAACACAATGTTGGTCACTCTGCTACTCGAAGACACCCGAAGAAAATAGGTTATAGTAGAAGAGAATTTAGCAAATGGGCAATATGATGTAACTCTTGCTGAAGGAATAAAAGTGCCCCTTTTTTGAGTTTGTTAGTAGCCAAACTGTACAAGAGGGTTCAAACTATGATATGGATAACAACTTACCATTACTGTTACATTATTAAGCATTACCAAACGTTTGATCTGAAAAATAAATGGAACTAGTTCAATACAACACCGTTAAATTATGAGAAGACATAGGCATATTATTGAAAGCTTCAGAATATCCCTAATGATTTCCTGTGTGTCGTAAGAGGCGATTAAAAGAAAACAAAGAAGAGGTATATAGTTTTACCATCACCCAGGGCAAATATCACTTACTGTACTTCGCCATGGCGGTGTTCTGTCCCATTTGGAATGTTATAGGTGTTGATTCTGGCCAGACTGACAAAATGTCAGCCACTCTACTACTTAGACACCCGGACTGATTCCATAAAAAAACTGACAAATAAGTAACACTTTATGATATATATCTTGCAAGAAATGTCTTTTTTTGAGTGTCTGACTGTAATCAAACCACAGAAAAAAGACGTGGACGTTTTGGACACCCAAAGAAATATAAGATTTTATCACCCTGCTGGCCGTTTTACTGGAATGACTTCAATGAAAAAAAACAAAGTGTCATTTAATGAGCATGAACTGACCAATATGTTATGTGTCAATATTGAAACTGGGCATTGGAAAATTATAAGTTTAACTTGACAATATGATTATTTGGCAAAAGCCAATTACAAAGATCACATTCTGAAAATTTGAAATCAAATAGCCAAGGCGACGCAGAGAAAAGTATAGTATTATAATCAATATGTTAACCAGGCTTATGCATGCTCCTCAACTGGGTCACATTCGCGAATTAAAAATGATGTCCTAAGAATCAAGAGTTGGATCTTATAGCAAAATCTTATTCATGCTTACCTTAACATTGCGCAGCTCAAAAATTGGTGGAAGTATGTCCCAATTTTCAATTTCAGAGTAAATTCTCAGTAATTTCAAAACCGAACAATGGCTGACAACAGAACCAACTGCAAAGCAATCACTTCTCGTCAAGTCAGTCCAACCAAGATCGATTTTTTTAAATGATGACTTAATGAGATCGGCAGCCCCGTCACCACATTCATTGAAAGCGTGAATAACTTCAAGGAGTTCTTCTTCTTGAACTTTGACAAAACCTTTGAATTTTTTTTGAAACCATCCCGGCTTGATCAAATCTTTTAGACTTGACAGTAAAATTCTTTTTTTTTCTTCCAAACTATCATCTGAGGAAAAATAATGGAGTTTCTTGTTCAGCACAAGCTACTGGAGATTCAACATATACCACATCTCTTTAAAAATCAAGTTCAAGTATATTTTTTCATTTCAGTGAATCACCCTGAGAAAGCCATCGTACCAATGGTCTAGCATTGCCGGTCATATGCTTCCTGTTTCAGTCGAGTCTACACCCTGGGTTGAGTGGTGGTCGTCATGGGTTAATGGGTGAGACTTACTAGACTTGAAGCAGATATTTTCGATACCAACGTGTTTACCATAAGATGACTTAATCTTGTTTTCCTTAGGGAAGTTCCAAGCCATTATGTTATTCTCTGAATTTTTTATTATTCTCTATCATCTGAATAAAAAGGCTTTGATAAAACCATCAACACTGCTACCTTATAGCAGTATTGATAAATTTTGCCTTTTTAACAGGCTTGCTGATGATAGACAACCTAAATGAGACATTTCAATCTCTGAATGATACGGCCTTTTTAGTGATTTTTCTTCTGACAGGGCACCGTATTAGGTGTCTGCGTAGCAGAGTAGCTGACATTTTGCCACTCTAGAGGGGTTTGTTGAAATTTATATGTTCTAATGATATTGTTAATTTATCACACTTGATAAAAATATGCTTTAATATTTCAGATAATTGATAAAACTTACACACCTCTCTTAAGAATCCCTACTTCTGATTCAACTCCCACAGCTAGGCGTTGAGTTTTTTGGTTCACAAGTAACCCGCACAAGATCCTGCGAACAACAACCCAATGTGGTTCATTCACAGATTCAGACACAAACTTTCTGAATTTTTTCAAAGACATTTCAGCAACGTAAAGTGCAGTCAGTGCTTCTTGCAAGGATTGATGCTGCATCAGGAATACGAAATGACCTTCCACAAGCTTTTGATTGTTTCCCATAGACCCAGGTATTGGAATGAGAATATCTTTAAAATGATCCATCGTTAGGCCGTCCGGTAAATCAGATTTTGTGAAAGTAACTTTCTTGTTTTTTGTGCCGTTGTATGACATTTTTTTCAGTTTATGAATGACATCGTAGATGGTTAATCCTGTTTTAGTTTGATCTGTTGTGATGTGCTCAGACTTGAAAGCATCTTGAAGGACTAACATGAGAATTTCAGTCAATGTTTCTGGTTTTTCATTTTTGAAACGAAGAAGAACTGACACAGTGAAAATAAGGAACATTGGTATCGAGCATAGAGAGAGTAACGAAGGTGATTTTGTTTCGAGATGATTCATCATTTCGTCAGCTCGTTCCCCACTGAAACCTCTCACTAATTTCTCTACGTTTTCTTTATTAAAACCTGCCAAAGCGATAACTTTCTGAGGTCGCGCTTTTCCCTCAAAGTACCTAAGGACATGCTCTCGTGATGAATAGAGAATACGAATGCCGGGGAGTAATTTTCCAGACAGAAGACTATTCAATATCATCTTGGGATCAGCTTTTTTATGATGGTTGGTGATTTTACCAGGTTTCCCAAGATTGTCAGGCGACGAGTATTGATCAGCTCCATCAAGGGCGAGGAGAAATTTTGAAGGATTTGCCTTGATCCACTCTATTGCTTTCTCAATTATTTCAGGACTCAGATCCAACTCTCCAAACAAAAACTCTCCGAGAGAAACTTTATCATTTGTTTCCAAATCTCTAAAATTCATGTGATGAACAACCTCAATATCCCCAGGAGATGAAATTTCATTATTTAAAACGGCTTTAACAAATCTTTTCAGCATTTCTGTTTTTCCATAACCCGCCGCACCTATTAATGATATTCTTTTCACATCCTTGGAGAAAAATTCGTCAAAGCCACATTCTTTACCTTGTTGGTGTTGAGTTTGTTGACTGAAACCAGTTTCAGGTTTATATTCACTTTCTTTGACTGTTGTTTCATAATAGTTTACTTCTGTTGTTGCTGGACTGACTTTGGAATCACCTGTTGCCAGATTCTTCACACCAATGAATGGGTTTGCGTTGTTATTTGCTGCAGAGTTAACGATTTTTTTGAATTCTTGTATTTCACCTGTAATGCAACGACTGAATGTTAGTGCATTTAGTCCTCATTAGTCATCAAAAACATCATTCGATAGAACAAGGGAGGTGCGTGGGGAGATGGAATCTTGTTTTGATCGTGTTTCTAGAACTTTCGCTTTCATTGGATCCTGTATCTATAATTATTTGTCTCAGGTAGAAACAGCATTTGATTAATAGGCCTTGTAGGTTCGGGCTTTAGAATAGTCCTAACATATTTCCTGCTTGTCATAAGACGTGACAAAAAGGAAACAAAGAAGTGGTTTGATGGTTTTTTCATTGACCTGGGCCAACACCACTCATTGCACTTTACTATGGTGGTTTAGTTCCTTAGAACGCGATTGCCAGTACTTTATCAAGTACCGGTAATAGCTCTTAGCCATTTGATTGGCTGTTAGTAAGCCCCTTTTAGGCACTGCTTTTATTCGGCCTTGCTTAAAGCGAACTTCTATAAAAAGAAAATTGCGAAATCTCAATTGAGCCTAAATTTAAATACAAAAACTTTTTTATAAAAGTGATTTCAGAACAAGTTTAGGAGCTGTAAGCACTATCAACTACACTTTTAATTTTTCCTATGAAAGATGAATGCTGGGAACAAGGCTTGACCTTATGACGAAACACGAACTCTTGTACAAATACCAATGCCAAATTGGGATAAGAAGTTTCTAGGCTAATCTTCCACTAATTTGTCTTGTGCATTGATATGATTGCCAGAGAAATTCATTACCAATGGTCATACGAACCATCATGTACCAGGTTCCAGCAAACCTCTCGGCTATGAGCATCTTTCACAGGATGAGAACCTGCGCCAATACAAACGTATGCATATGAATAAAAACCAACCAGAATCCTGGGTTACAGTCTCAGTAGGGCTAGTTTGATTGACACTAATCTCATCCGCTTCTTTCTCTGTGTTTGACGATTGAGTCTCTGAAATTTTGGAATCACGATGTCCTGTTGCTTTGTCTGATAATTCAGACTCGATGGATGACCGCAATTCTATTGGTGGTATTGCGTAAGCTCCTTGTAGTTCTTCTATTGGTAAAATATGATAAATAACTTTTTTAGTAAATTATTCGCAAACCTTGGGAAATTTGATTGTCAGATTAAATTGTATGATATTCAAAAAATATGCTACAAAATCCATTACGTTACGACACAGTAATGTGTGTTGTTAGAGACGTAAAAAGATTACGTGAAATGTGCATTTGTCAACCCCACCAAATTCCTAAACAATTAAGATAAAATTGTGAAAAAATGACGATTTCAACATGCCTTCGGCATAACTTTCCTTTCGTCATTATCATGCACTAAAAGGTCCTAGCATATTTTCGTTACAATCAAATGGATAATCTAAAATTCAATCTGACCTTCAGAATCATCATCATCATCACTTTCATTCAGGAAATTATCAACCAGTTGCCAGATTTTTTCTGCAGTTGCTATTTCGTCTAAAAAAAAATAGAAAATATTAAGATGAAACTTAAAATGTCAATGATGTCGTAAGTGGCAGATAAAAGTAAGAAAAAAGTAGTGCATCCCTATATTACAAAAGTGTTGTTTATTATTCCCATAGAATAGAAGCGCTAAAATCACTCTACTATAAATGTTCTCGTTTTTCATTTTGATTAGCTCCCCTTTTTGGCCATAAGAGTGGTCACTGGTTTCCTTCGTTTGCAGCTTTCGACTCTAACCTATTTCAAAACCTTATTCTTGTGTGCAAATAAAAATTAAATTTACAGAACTCCTTAGAACTAAATGGCACCACTGCTGTCAGTATGTTACTCAAACAAAACAAACTCCTGTACAGTAAAGCATGAAACTATAAACCATTTCTAGTAAGGTTAGCTCTGAGCAAGGCAGGAGGCAGTGCTTAAAAGAAACCAATTAACGACAATTTAAATGGCAAAGAGCTACTTTAAACTGTAGTGCCAGTATCTGCACTCCAAGCAAAATAATCTCAAACAAAACTGCGCCGCTATAATTAGGTATGGTTAGTGGCATCCACCCTGGGTTATGGTTAAGCCATCTACCACTTCTTTGCTTCCCTTTAGCCACCAATTAGCCGGCACCTAATGTTGTGTACATCAATTCTCACCATTTCTATGTTTCCAACGCCAGAGCATTTCAAGATTTCTTTCCTCTGCTGATTTATGATCTTCAATGATGATTCCGACCTCATATGAACTCAAGCACAAACCTTCTCGAGATATTGCAAATCTTTTGAATTGACCAGAGTTTGAAAATCTCTTGAGAACTTCAAGAAAAACATCTTCAAGTCGAGTATCTAAGTGAAAATCGTTGTTGATTTTGGATGGTGGTAAATAAGGATTTAATGCCTCGGTCAGATTTTTATGACAGAGAATTGTGATGACCACAGAATATTTGAGCGCGATTCACCTTTTGATATGACAAGCCGAATCAACAACTAAACCGCAAGGTTACGAAACGTACGTAATTGGACTACAATGTGGTGTAAGTGGGAAACATTTACATGGGGACTGAATCACTATAATAAAGTGCAGCGATTGCTATCTGCCCTGCCCTTCTTTGTTTCATTTTAGCATGCATCAGTCCAGCCACAAAGTGAGTAGATCTTCAACAACATCCTTATCTACGAGTGGAAAACAATACGAGACCTTACTGAGTATCGTCCACAAAATGAAGGATTTCAAAAGTATTGTAAATTTGACCCAAATAAAAGTTTTCAATCATTTTGCTGAAAAATTTTACCTGCACTTTCAGAAAGTTCTTCAGAGAAGTATACAGTAACAATATTTCTTATCTTCTTGGGTGTAGCCTGAGATCCTGGATGTTAAAATAAAATAATTTTAACAATATTAATATTATTTTTAATTAACACAGCATAAGAATAAATAACAAAAGCAGAGAGCGTAACATGACTGCGACACATTCAATTTGGCATCTCACCTACATATCATTTTCAATTAGATCGAATTCATTCGCTCTTTTGTCTATTCTTCTATGCCTTTGTGCAATATTGCCCAGACTGGCATAATAACAGCCACCAGATAACCAAAGATAAATGGAAAAAAACAAAAATAAATAAGTCAAAGAAAAAACATCAGTTTCCATCGGGAGACATATTTTTTGTCAGAATATTTAAATTTATCTCTTTGAGTCTAGTGATAGATAACCAAACAGCATCAAAAGGTTCAAAATCATCAATACTATGGCAGTACTGGTGGTTTTGAAGCCTTTTTTGTCACCCGAAGAAAACGGCATGAATGTTTTGGACACCTGAAGAAAACAAGATATTGCCATCCTGATGGTGAAGATATTGCCATCCTGATAAGCTTTGTGCAAGGGTGCTGTGCCCCCCAGGAGCAGGCTTTAGAATAGCCCAAACATATTTCCTACCTGTCGTAAGAGGCGACTAAAGGAAAACAAAAGAGTGGAAAATGGTTTTACTATCGCCCAGAAAAAACTACACTCCCTGCACTCCGCCATAGCAGTTTAGTTCCGTTTGGGATGTTAGAGTTCTTTTGCTTGTACTACATCTTGTAGTAGATCTTTGCTACTAAGTAGCCTTTAGTTGGTTCCTTTTTCGGCACTGCTTCCAGCCTTGCTCAGAATGAATTTCGATGAAAAATACGAGAAGAGGTGCTTCAACTTATGTGTGATGGCTAATAATTTCAATATATTATCACATATTATAGTCACACCATATTTCTCTCTCCACAACCAGAGCATTTGCAACTTTTGTTCCTCTACGGATTCTTGATTATCTTCAGTAATTGTTGTAACTTCATCGACACTGAGTGCAAGACCTGTTCCGGCCTGAGCAAAAACTTTGAATAATTTTGAAGAAAATTTCTTTGAGACCTCATGAAAAACATCTTCAAATCTTTCATCCGGTTCATCTGTCAATAGAAAAATAATATGATGGTATTTTAATAGATTTTATCACATCTTATTTTTTTTAAAGCCACTTCTTGGAGTGGATCACTCTGCCCACCCAGCCCAGAATTGCCGGAAAGATATGATCTTTTCCTGTTCGGCTCAGTTTACCCAAGTTATTACACCCTGGGTTGAGTGATGGGCGTTGATTACAGAGCCGTACTCGTCAGGACTCGAACCCGAGATCTTCAAACTGCGACGCCAACATGTTTAACCAATAAAGTTAGATGACTGAAGTTTACAATAAGAATTTACAGTTAAGAACTTGACTGCTGCCCCGAGTGGATATAATTTTTGCGCTGTATAAAAGTCATAGGAGTCATGAGGGTTCGAAGCGCTGATCAACCTATAGTGCACTATTTGGGATAATACTAACCAGGTTGCTAAAAGCTTTCCAAACATTGTTTCTTTGCAATGGGAAACAACCAAAGTTGGAAGGGGCACCCAAAATAAACCCTCAATCGACCTCAGACACATCAAAGATCCGCTTGAGAGCAAAACCAGTTAACTCCACTATATTACCACTACTAAGTTGTGAAACTATCAAAAACAATCCATGGACTCCAAAGCTCATATTAATTGCCATAAATACCATGTGATGTGACAGGTTCTAATACAACTTCATTAGGCACATCAGTTTCTGAATCTTCTGATTCTGTTTTTCGTGAATTCAATGATTCCATGGAACTTTTTGGAGTGCACCATTGTTCATCTTCAGATGTTGTACCTTTTGTATGAATACATTTTTCCTCAGAAAATTTTAACGCAAAATAAAACCTAACATTAACAGTGGAATGAAGAAAAAAAAATTTAGGCCCGGAGGTCAGGCATTCACCAAACAAACACACACACAGTGCCAATCACAAAAAAAACTTGAATCTTACCATTTTGGGTTTGTCTTACCGAAAGATATTATAATATGCTGGGAAGTCGGGAACACAGAATAAACACTTTTTCTGAACTATTTAGTTGTCTTTTCCCAATTTACATAAATTTGTTGGTGAAACCATCGCCCAATTATGAGGCCATTAGTGAGGTCATTTTGCAAGGCTACTGACAGAAAAGTGCCACTGACCTGAGTCTGTATATTTATCATCTTCTGACCCAGTAACTGTTTCATTTTTTTGTGGCAACTTATCCTTATTTGATTCATCCGTATTATTACTCTGACTTTCTGATCTTGTAGGTGACTTGTTGACTACAGCGTTCTCTGCAGAATTTTACAATATTTGATGATCCAGTTCTGTTGTGTATGTTTTCGCTTATACCGTAGTTGCTTGTACTACATCTTGTAGCAGCTCTTAGCCATACTCAGAGTTGGTTTGTTAGATGGATCCGTTAGGTGCTTCTTCAACTTTGCTTAATAAAAAAGGTTGACCACTGCTTTAATGAGCATATATTTTGATATATTGTTCAGTATGTTTTTTGGAACAATCAAACTCTAAAATCATGAACACTGCTGTTTTTAATAACGATCTGACAGTTTTCCAAGCTTTTTGTACTTATTTCTACTGGAAAAACAGGAAGAAATGCTCAATCTTCTAGTGAATGTTACAATGTTGTAAGGTCTTTTTCCACCCATTTCACCAGGTGTATGGAAGGCAAAGTAATCGATTTTTGCCAGACATAGGGAGAGAGATTTTATTATTTGTTGAACAGAACATAATATGCAGAAGCAAATGAATGACATGAATGCATAAAAAATTTATGGTTTACGGTGATACAACCAAATGATCATCAAGTCAACTCCCACTCAGGTCATATTGGCTATTTTGATGTAAATAATTCGAACCTGAACTCCCTTTTTCATTCTTTCGACAAGTTTCTGCTTCACTTTTCTGAAGTGATGAATCTCCAATACTGTTTGGTTCTCCAGTGGATGCCTCCTCATATTCTGATCCTGATGGAAAGCTTTCGCGTTCATTATTTTCTTAAATGATAAAACAATGTGAAGACATTACTTTACGGTTAAAAACAGAAGAGTAAATTTTACTTCGCCAAGTATTAGTCACAGATAGATCTCATCTCAGCGGCACAATACAACTGTAGCTCATGCGTGATGAAAGAATTCTGACAGGAAAAACTACTAAAACAGCAGTTTGTTGCCACAGGCACTCAAAAGTGACATTTGTATTCACCTACTTGACTGTTTTGTTATTGAAAGGAGTGGTAGATGAAGTTATTATATAAATGGAATCAACTAACAGTCACTTATATGGCAAATATACATTATGGCAATTCTAAAACCCACACATACAGGGCTTTACATTTTTTTTGAGTGTTTTTGGGGGGAAGGGGGGGGGGGGGGGGGGTGGGGGGGGGGGGGGGGGGGGGGGTTAGAATTATTTGCTTAGTTTGTGTTGGTTTATTTCAATGGGAAACATGGGAAAATATGTCCCATCCTCAGGTGAATCATGGTGTCACTTAGGCCAATTTTAATCAGCGGCTGTATGGGTAGCAAATTAGCTGACATTCTGTGAGCGTGCCAAAGCGTAACGGCCATTTATATGAGAGCTATTCACACCTAAATTTTCTTCCTCACTTTCATACGTTTCATCTTCACTTTTCTGAGGTGATAAAACCCTAGTCTTGGGGTTTGGCTTCACCTGCAGTTGTTGTTTGAAATTTTGATCCAGATAGAAACTCTTTGCCTTCACTTTTTTCTGAAAAGATAAACCAAAAAAAAAATGAAAACAGAAGATAATTTAATTTAGTAAATTATAAGTCACAGATAGATCCCCCCTTAATGACACGATCAATCTGTGTCTCCAGCATAACAAAAATAGGAATCCTGACTAAAAATCAGAATTTAGACTTTTGAAAAGAGTCCTTTAAAAATCATAATAATTGAGGAAGACAATAAATTTTTTTCCTTAAAGTAGTATTTTAAAAATAGATTAGATAAAACATTTAAAAAATCATGCTGGCAATGTGAAAAACTTCTAAAAATCAAGTTCTTCCACAAACCATTATGCTACTGAAAGCCATGGGCATGATGCAATTTCCCTCTCCTGGATTAAAAAATTTAAATCCTGTAAATTTCGCACCATAATTCAGAGCAGTATTTTTTAAAATTTCCCTTCCTTGTTTATGTTTATGAACAATTTGCTCAAAGATTTCTTTGAGGCAGCCTGGAATAGCTTAACCTGGTGTGCATCAGTAATGTAAGAAGTTTAGTCCAGGCTATGAAGGTATCATTTATTCAGTTATTTTAGGAGTCAAAACTCATAGCAAAAACTAAAATAATAGGCAAATGAAATAAAAATAAATGAGATTGATCACACAAAAATTGAAGAAAACAATTTCTCAATGTTTCTCTCAAAGATCCCAGCATCTGACTATTTATCATTTTTTGGAGTGGTGGCAAGCAAGTGCACTTTCAAATAGCGGTTCAGTTCCGTTTGGGATGTTTTCTGTTTAGAGTGCAGTTTCTGATACTACCTCTTCTAGTAGCTCTTTTCCATTGAGTGCCCATTAGTTGGTTTCTTTCAGGCGGTGCTTCCGGCCTTGCTGAGAGTGAATTTTGATAATAGAAAAAAGTAAGAAAATTTATGTAATGCGGTGATAAAAAGCACTTGAGAGTTGATAATACTTTCAGTAGGGCCCAAGGCAGATACCACTCACAGTACTTTATTATTGAGGTTTGGTGCTGTTTGGGATGTTTGAGTGCAGTTACTTATGATATATTTTTCAGAAGCTCTACAATGAACAAAAAATTACGACGAAGACAGGAAACACTAAACGAATGTAACATGGTTTTTGCACAGCAAGGCATCAGAGAAGCAATTTCTTGATTAATTCTACAAACATTAATATTACTCATATGAGACACAAACTAAGTTTAAATTTGTATCCGTACATTTTGTTTAATTTAAGTTAAAGATAAGCAAGATTGGAAGCTGTGCTTCAATTAAAACTAATTAGAAACCTCACATATTTTAATTAAACGAACTGTACGACCAATTGGCTTTTTAGCTGAATGTTCAATCTAAGCTGTACAGTGTAAGCCAGGTTCGAAGCAAGTCACAACACTCAACAAAACATTTCACGTAAATCTTAACCCATATAGTAAAGTGTAAATTATTGGAACTGACTCTGGGAAATGTTAGGAGATTTAACACTGAAGCTGCTACCTGTCACAGGTTGAACGTCAAAAATGTTTTTGTTAATTTGTTGAGTTCATATGCTCGGACACAATTTCCTAACAAATGAATGTAAACTACGCAATCAGAAATTTTTTATCGAATCATCTTTTGTTAAGTATGAATCGTTGATGACCATATGTGGCGCATTCTTGACAAAGTAAAATTTCTGATTTGGAAACTGTGACAGAACTTAATCCAAGCATGGGACATAGATAAGCTGTCATAAGTTTACCCAATCAATAGCGTGGTTGATGGGTAGGAAACGGTCTCCATTGTTGACCAAGTACTTTTAAACGTAGGAGTTCTCCATTTTATTCCTGCAGTAGTCAATACACTTATTTGACCAATTTCAATTTTTTTGATATAGTCTTCAACAAAAACGCTATTGAAGTATTTATTTTTTCCACCTGTGGCGCTCGTTATGAAGTCATAATTAGCCTTAATGGCGTTGTTGGTGTGCAAAGCCGATATAACTCATAATACCGGCATAATATCAAGTCCTTATATTTTCATGATGATTTTGATCATTCGCTTCCAATAAGATTTATCGCTCTTTAATTTGATCAAATAAAATTTTTAGTTTACTCCCTGGGTAATACTTCTACATTCTTTAAAAATAATTATGGCTGACCCGGTTAACTCAATCGGTAAAAGCGTTGGAAATTCGCTTCGATGCGAGTTCGAATCCCGGGAGGGAAGAAGATTATATGCGAGAGGTTTGCTGGACGCCTCACCGGTGCGCGGTGGTTCACGTAAGCATTGCTCACGGTTTCCTCCACCAAACACCTCCACGCACAGAAAGAGAAAAAAAATATGACAAGCCAAAATCCTTCGCCCCCATTCGGAACTGGTATCTGCACGAGAGGACGTGGTTCACCATATGATTAAATTGAATTCTCGGCTTTCCTCTCCCGCAGTATAAAATTGAAATCCTTTCCTATCCTAAGTGCAAAACACAAGTTAGAGAAAGTTGAAAAAGCCCAAAAAGTAACATGAAAGATCCGAATAAAAACCGATTAAAAAATTCTGCGGAACTCTGCCTTGTTTTTAGGAATCTTGTTGCAGTCAGATAATTTTGTCGAAACAATTTTTGACAGGCATAGTTGACTAATTGATCGCGCCACCGAGGCGCGGCCCATCCGTGATTCATGCTAGACAAAATCAAACGCGAGGTCTCAACTCCGAATCGCCAGACGAATAGGTTAAATTGTTAGTTTTATAATACCTAAACTATGCGTCAAGGCCGTGCAAGAAATTTACGAGTTATTTTGCAAAACAAAAAAATCTTAGTTGAAAACATTCCGTTGATATGAAATGGTCATAAAACGGTAATGTACGGAAAATCGCACCGAAGGCACGCGAAAAAAACAACGATTTTGCGCTGTAATCTCATAGTATTGGGGGATCTCAAATATTACAATATTCGCTTTCCCCTTCAGTAACTCAAACTTACCCATGTCCAGAAGTTGTTGTTGTCAAATCTCACCAAACTTCAAAATAAGGTTTTTTAAAGTACAACTACGTTACAATGAAGCTAACCAGCTAGCAGGATTATACAGACGTCTGCTATGTATAAATGAAGAATTTCATGACAAGACAAACAAACTCTCGATGACATTATTTACACAAAATTGTGCTTTTATTTGAATTGCTGTTAACTTGTAAAATATTTGTGGAACTCGTAATTGTTGTATAAGGCTTGATCGGGTTTTTTTTTATCACGTCATGAATTGTCAAGCATGGCCTAGTGATGTTTAGTGCTATTGGTTGTGCTAACCTTTTTGCTCAGTTACCCTTTATTAAGTATAGCGCGGCCCAGATATGGCTCGTACTTAACAAAACAGAATTTCTCATTAAGGATAGAATATCATTTCTATCCTGCGGGCAAGAAAAGCCGAAAATACAGCTTAACCATATGGCGAACAATGACCTCTCGTGCAGATAGATACCAGTTCCGAATCGGGGTGGAGGCCCTTTTTTGGATTATCGTATTTCTCATTTTTCCTGTGCATGGACCGTGTTGATGGAGGAAGCCGTAAGCAGCGCTTACGTAAACCACCATGCACCGGCGAGGCGTCCAGCAGATCTCTCGTAATAATCATCATCTCTGACTGGATTCGAGCCTGTGTCATGATGATCAGAGATGCGTAGGTCGAAGCGTATTCCCAACGCTTTACCGATTGAGCTAAGTGGGACCTTATTGAGGTAACCTTAAGAATGTGTGTACATATGGGTAATATATAGTTAATTAGTTAATTTGCCATTGCTTCAGTATCTAAACAGTGTATTTTTCGCGCGTCAAGATTTGTACTTTCCGCTGCCATTGCACTCCGATTCGGTGACAATCTTCTCTCTATGCCGTCAAGTTTATTGCAGAAGTCTTTTTCGCTTATTTTCTTCGCAAATTATGTTGAATATTATATAAGTTATCCTTCGTATCTGGTTGCAAACCTAGTCAGATATCTTTGCATAGTTTTGTAAACTTGGTAATTGATGATTTCGAGGCGTTGTATCGGTGAACGCTTGACGAAGTAAAATTTTTGAAAAAATCTTTGTGCAATCACAAAAATTAAAAATCACTCGAAGCGGATTTTATTCTTTTGTTCTCGCTTATTTATCTTTTTGGTGCGACTTTTTCTTTGAACATCCCGAGTAAGGCGCTTGGACATCATCCTTTTGTTCGCGCTTGTTGTGCTTTTTCGTTGAATTACTCCGAGTGAGGCCCTGTACCAGAGGCTACTTACAGGCGAACAGAGTTCCACCTTTGATTGGGCGCAAAGGGAGTTACGAGGCGAACTGGAATCGCCGTCAACTATGTGCAATATTACGAAGGCGAATAAACATACATACATTGAATCTAAACGTGTCTTCTATTGGTCTAATAAATCGCGCCCAGCTGTGACTCATGTTTAACAAATGGAATTCCTGGCGAGTCAAAGCATTCGTATTTCAGTGATGGGGTCGACGCTTCCATAATCTCTCGCATATTTTCCTCCTGCCCTGCCGTTTCTGTATGATTTTGAGACAGCAACGAATGCAGAAATTCTCTTTAGTTTTTCTGTGATTTTATTACAAATTTGGGGGTTTTGAGGATGGCGGGGAATGCGTGTTCACGTCCCCTTATTTTAGGTGTGTCCCATTGTCATTGGTTGTTGGATGCTCTCCCCCAATGCCCTCTTAGATTTTAAAATTTCATTCTAAAATATCTTTAAAGCAGGCAGAAGTCGTATTGTTTTTGCTCCCAGAATGATGCAGAAAGACAAAAAAATTTGCACGGGCATTGCGCAAGTGAAAATGGGATTTCATTTTTGTGCCGTTTCCCGGGTTTGACACTTTTCGTCGTTAATGCGGGTGGGTAACGGCTATTCATGATCAAACTGACCGATAGCTCAAATTACAATTATTCAGAATCATGCTTAAGTCTTCACCCCCTCCTAATTGTTTACCGGTTGCGACTATGCTCCCTCTTGTCGCCATAACTCATTTACACATAGGATTGTTAAAATGAAAGGTAGACAGAGGCATCAACCAAACCGGACAGCTACATTCTATGAATTTGCAGACCCCGACACGCATGGTGGCGGAATTTTGGGTTTCTTCGGGTGTCTGAAATCTTCATTTCATTTTCTTCCGTTGAACAAAAGCTTCAAAACCATCAATACTGCTATTATTAAGTATTGATGACTTTGAACCTTTCTGTAGTTTTGTCGATCTCAAACACTTGAAATTCAACATTTAAACCTTCTAGCGCAGATATATCATAAAATATTGCCGTTTGAGTATTGTGCGGATCTTTATCTAGATCTGTCAACTCGCAATGCAGTCAGTCCCCACTGAATCCTTTTTTATAGCCACTTTTTGGAGAGGATCCCCCTGCGTCCTGTAACAGCAGGCCACTTACAGATAGGCAGGATTAGAGTTGCTGGAAAGACATTATTTTTTCGGGTTCGGCCTACCCAAGTTATTACACTCTGGAAACATTGAAATGTGACCATCCATTACTTAAAACGGACACTATGAGTCTACCACAAGCACAGAAGCAACAAATTATGTCTCTATAATATATTATATTGATTTAATGTGAAGCGAAAAGAGAAAGGACCACATAAACGGTAAGAATCATGCATACAACAAGACAGAAGAGCACATATATACATAAGCAAAAGTCAAATATCAATATCAGTTCACTTACCTTACAGCCTAATCAAGGCTGTGAATCAGGAACTAAGTTTTCATTCACTTCGAAAACAACTTAAGACTGATTATTATCCACAAAATCTATGTTTGAGGTTGCACGGCAAACCTGATATTCCGTGCTCCATGCCTCTTGCGAAGTATATATGTGTGAGATTATAATTATAGGCATTATTGAAAACGATGAAGATCAGAATATCCATATAGTATATGATTTTTTTTTTCTAGCTTCTTATAATAAAAATTTGATAAATAATAATCTGATCTTTTGTAATTCTATCAAATTATCAAAATTTGTGAATTAATTGGGAAAATCAGAAATATTGTTTTACAATAACCCAGGGCAGATACACCTCACTGTGCTTTACTGCGGTGGATTGGTTCCATTTGGGATGTTCACCATTCAGAATGCAGTTGCTGGTACTACATCCTTCAGTAGTTCTTTGCTATATTGAGTGGTCATTAGTTGGTTCCTTCCAGGCACCAATTTCCAGCCTTGCTTAGACCGAATTTCAATAAAAAAAGGTTTAAATCTTACATCTAATTTAAAAATTCTCACCAATATGTATAACAATTTTTCTGTAAATTTCTTAAAATCAGATTCAGGATTAAAAGTACCTGCTCAGAATAATTTTTAATATTTGTTTATGTTACATAATTTCCCAAAAACGAAATGGTGCTTCATACAGGGCCTTATTACCAAAGAAAACAACAATATAAAGAATGGATTCGAATAATTTTGTGCTCATATTCTTCAACACGCCCAGGCCTACATTCAACATAATAAATTTCCCATCCATATATAGCGTATATATTACAAACAATCAACTCTGCCATCATAACATCAGTAATAATAAAAATACGGAACAATGTGTGGACTACTATGAACTCCAATGATATTGAACTTTGTGACCGATATCAATGTAAAACCATTAGAGAAATGCTCGAAGCTACACATTTTTAATCATCCTCGATTTGAATTCCGTTTCGGATGATTATATTTTAAGCTGATAATGAAGGTTGATATAATTTATACCTCTCTTATCAGAAATTTGATTGCTTAAGAGGAAAGATACATCACTGAATAAGTGTGGCAGAATCTTGGCTTTCTTCGAATATGAATGTTCGTTTCATTTCGTACAAGAAACATATATTGTGCAAAAAAATCTTCAAAGTATCAACACTGCTATTTCATAGTAGTGTTGATGATTTTGAACCTTCTCATGCAGTTTGGTTAATACCAGACACTAAAAAAGACACTCAAATCTTCCAGCCAAGGATTTAATGTGAAATAATCCAATTTTTTAAATTTTCTTTGGATGGAACCCATTTACTTTGGAAGCATAGTAGCTGGCTCATACGTAACAACACACGCAATAAATATTTCGAAATATTTCTAAACGGGTATAAATCAAAAACATATCGGCAATATGGGCCACCTACGAATCAGGCCACCAAGGCACGGGCCATCTGTGGCTCATGCTTGACAAAATAAAATTTCTGATTGGGATAGCAAGGGCGTTACAACGAATAGAAAGGAAAATTGATCTTTGATGATTGGGAGGAAAACAACTTTAGGAAGACAACAAAATTGTAGGAGGAAAAGCATTTTATCTAGAGCTGTGAAAATATTCGATTCAATTTGGGATTTGAAAATTTCTGCTCTGCAAGAGCGGGTTTTCAGAATTGCTCCAATGTGTTTCCTGCATGTCCAAAGAGAAGATTTAAAGGAAGAAAAAAGTGGCACATACCCAGTGCAGATACCAATCACTGCATTTTATTATAGCCATTTATTCTTCTTGGGGAGATTTTACACTTAGAGAGCAGTTGCTGGTACCTCATTTTTTATCCTCACTTCTCGAAGTTGACTACCCTAACCAAGGCCCTGTACCGGTGACCACTTATAGATGGAAAGGGTTATAATTGCTGGAAATATATCATCAAAAATATACATAAAATATTTATTTATATAGAATTGCTCAAAGCAATGTTTCTCAGCATAGAGTATAATTTCAATTATAAAGATATCCCAAGGATTGCCATTCTAGAATAGCTCACATCATAAACACTAAATATTCGGCTATTCCAATTCAAACCTGTAGGTTACAGTAGTAATAGGATACAATTTTACTGTCACAATGGTTCGAATATTACAGCTGACATAGACATTGCTAATGAACTTCTTCATTAATAATTAATCCAAGTTTATAAAATATTATTCATATTTAATAAAAAAGTGTATGCTAGCTGACTTAAATTCTTAACTCTACATACAAACAGGTACTATATCACAATATTACACATGTTGTTATGCCAAGGATACAGAACCAGGATTATGCGGTCAATTCCACCAATACGAAATACAATAGTTTGATTCCAAAATATTCAACTCGTGATTCAATTCAAACATTATTTGATTTAATTTTTTGAGTAATTCGAAATCAGCGAAATCAAAAATGAATATATTTTGACAAAATATATATAAATTTTGATGCATTTTTCAAATTTCATAAAGAATTTTTCTTTAAAAAATGTTGTTTTGTTTATTGTCATCACAATCATTATAGTAGGTAGTCAATTTGAATCACGAAATTGAATAAAAATTTTACGGTTGATCCATTTTTATCGAATTATTTCACCCTGGGTTGAATGGTGTGGGTATTGATTAACGAGCAGGATTCACAGAGACTTGAACCCAATATCTTTGATCTGCGATGCCAACTACGAGGCAATCGCGCCCATTTTATAATCTGAATCAACTAAATACTCGTTTTGCAATCTTAGTCATAGGGAAATGACTAACATGCAAAGTTACAAATGAATCATGATTTGATTGTACAAAGAAAGATATCCAAATTATGTACTGTTCATCAGGGATTTCCTAATCTGAATGAATTGTTAGGCTGAGACAATGAGCAACTTGCAGGGTTGCAAATAACACGAACAGACAAGAGCATTACTCTTGTTTGTACTTGTGCTTGAATATTTGGAAAAGTATTCAAACACTCATGAAAATAGCTGATTTTGAACAAAATGGGAGTATTTGCATCTGTGAAATGTTCTGATAACTTTTTCTGTAATCATTCAAAACATACAGTGAATACCCGTCCATACTGCGGATTTTTTTACCAGAATTTCTTATCCAAAACAAGGGGCGGTGCATAATGCGGGGGAACAGAAAAATCGAGATAAAACTTTCCACTTCAACAAATCCACAGACACATTTGCTTATCAAATAAATAGACAAGCTATGTATCTGAAGCATTTGTACCTGATGATGGCTTTTGATAATGAAAAATGAGCATAAAGTTCTTAATATTGAGCACAGACCTGAAATGAAAATGTTTTTATACAGCACTTCAATGATTAATATCAGAAATACTCACATATTGAAAAGGATGACAGTATAGCACATACTCCTATACAAAAATCCTTATTTGCACCCATTGACTAGTATCAGGTCTTACTAGCATTACAAGTGAAGTGATATTTTTGAAATGTATGGATGGAAATTGCCTGAAGCCAGGAATAGACCACAGTCCACAACTTAACACAAATAATCAGTTAATATAATATATGATATCCAACAAAATGTTGAGCATTACCTATCCTGATTCAAACAAAAAAAACAAAAACCAAAAAAACGCACTAGGCCTAATATGAATAATTCAACGCTTAAATTCAGTTGAAGTCGAAAAAAAGTACAGCACAGGCAATGAATGATATTTTTCATGGTCACTCATTTGAGTGGGTCTCCCTCAAATATGCCTGGTACCAGAAGCCACTTAGAGACAGAGTAAGATATAATCTTTATGTTTCGGCCGAGCCTACATAAGCCTAGTTATTGAGTGATTAATGAGTGAGTAGGTCTTGCCGGACTCGAATCAGAGATATTAACCATGCAATGCCCCCTTGAAAACAAGTCCCGGTATGTCAATACCCTCCGGGTTTTTGGAATGAAAATTTTTGAATTATAAAGGCAATGGGAACAATTTTAAAATGTAATATTTGATTAGCGACCCTGAAAGTTCGAATTTTTTTTAACATAATTCGATTAAGTTTTCTGATTTTTTCAGTATGTGCCATAATCAATAGCTCCCGATATGCATTATTATATGGAATGGGATAAAACTAATTTAAGCTTCAGTGAAACACCCCAGATGGCGATACTACAATTTTTGGTATTCAGGTAACCCATTACTGATATCTCGCACACTGTCAGCCAATATTAAGCTGGAGTTCAAAGGTGCAATTGGGCAAAATTTGATAAAGTGAAATGGACTCCATTGACAGAGCTGACGTAAAATACCTAATAAAGTTTTGGACTGTCTTAACGATGTAGGAAGTTGAAAATTTGCTTTATTAGAAAAAGTATTATTGTTTTGTACAAAGCTGTGCATTATGGTATTATTTTCATCATTTTAAACAGCTATAAAGGCTTAGGTAATTCAAAAACAGTGAATGATAAGTTGACCCCCTTTTTAGTAGCAAATATCCCAATGCTATGGTGTTTAAGTTTAAGTTTTTTGAAACAATACCTTACAACAATTATTAAGAAACAGAAGTATGTTTTCCTTTGGTTGTCAGACTCAGCCATGAGTTGCTTCAGATGCAGCAAAAAACTTCATAATCATCAACTTCGCTATTTTATAGCAGTGTTGATGACAATGAAGATATTCGTTATTCGTTGCATATTATGCAGCGAGTACGTGGAATGATAACAACAACAAATAATTACAAACAAACCAAATATCCTAAAATATATATATATATATATATAAAGTGTATTCGTGGTTGAAATTTTCGAGATGGCAGTCATAATTTTTTCAGTGTTTAAATGCAGTATATTACATGCGCTGCTAGGTTGCCGTCACTTTTTCCACAAAACAACTTATCACATGTCAAAAATTCAAATGTTCTTGATTCAACTTTTTTATCCTCTTGTGAAGTCCTGCAAGCACCACCATTCTAACACAAAGACTATTAGCATATTTACTTGATATTTGATGATGAATTTAGAAGAAAAAAGTGCATTACATGGGCTTTATTGCCATAATCTTGTTCCGGAATCCATCATTATTGAATGATCCCAGATCTACTTGTATTTTGTGAAATCAAACACGGCAAGGACTACTTGTAATCAAATCTATAAGCAGTTTCCACTAATTAAAGTCCCTTTATTAAGTGCTCATTTATGAATGACTTGGCTCATGTCCCATATTTTCACAACACGATCTGTTCCGCTCGTTGCTAAACATAATTTCTTCCAATCCGGCGTTGCTACGATTACATTATGTTTCAACTCATGAAAAGTAGCCGTGGGAGCCTTGTCAGCTTCAGAAATTGAATCGTAACATGCATCACAAACTCTCACTTCAAATTCAAACCCCATAAGCGGTATCGTTGATCGTTTTGTGCTGCATCTTGCACATACTGCCGTTCCGCACTTTCTGCAGTGGTGTTGACGCAATCCAACCGTTTTTTCGTTCCACATTTGACGAAAATTCCAGAAAAAAGGACTTTTACATTTCTGACATTGATCTTTTTCTTCCCACACTGGAGTTTCTTGACGCTTGATATTCATGTCCCAAATTACCAGAGAACCATCATAGCTAATAGAAACCAACTGTTGCGTATCTGCGGAGTGATGAACTGACATGACCTTTGAATCATGACCCTGGAGTTCAAAAGCTGTGCCTTTTTTGCTCCCAATATCCCACATAATAATGGATTTGTCAGAACTGGCAGAGTAGAGAATTTGTTGAGTACCATCCCAATGTAAAGAATTAACAGCACCAGAATGACCTTTTAGGGAATTTATAGGCTTACAGTCATTTTTATCAATTTGTAAAATCGGAATTTCTCCGTTAGATAGACCACAGAAGACATAATTGGCTCTGGCATCAAACTGCAAACACATCGGCACAGATGCGACTTGGTGAGCGCCCATTTTCTTACCATTTTGCGTCCAGTACCATGTAAGCCATCTATCCTTAGCGCATGTAACAAGGATTTCCTTCTCGACACAGAAAACACAACTCGTGACTTGTTTCTGATGAGCTTCGTACTTTCTCTGATGATAAATGGAATTGTAATCTTCAGCAACTCGATATTCTTCGACTGAACCACTCTGCAGACCAATGAAAAGTTGCTTTGTGGTCGGAGAAAAACACATTGAAGAACAAGGGGCATTCAAAAAATGGCACACACTTGGCCAATATTGTCCAGTTTCGCGTTTGAGCCAGATTCGTACAGAACGATCTTCGCTCACAGTAATAACTCCTTCCTCAGATGGAGTGAGGACCAACATAGTAACAACATCGTGATTATCATCCTCCACGCGACCGATTAAATTCGGTTTTCGCTGGGTTGGTTTCGTTTTTATTTCCGCTGCCATTTTGGCAGTTCACTAAGCTAATAAGCCTACTGTTTTCTTATGTCAACTAAAAGCCTATGGTGTATTTTTTTTATGTAATGCACACGATGTATTCTGATGAATGTTATGGTGTATTATTTGTAGTATATTATTCTGCTAATAAATAATAGGGCTGTCCACATACTTGAACATTCGAATTTATTGATTGATTTCTGCCCACCTCGAAACCCAAAATGATAATTTTTTAAATTTTGATTATAAAAAAAAGAATGATTATTATATAACTTTTGATTCGACTATTAGATTCGGGAAAATTATTCGATTCAATTTGGAAACCAAAAGTCATTCGCATTTGGGCACCTCTATTTACAATTTATCAAAAAAAAAGGAATTTGATCCGAAAATGCTGATTACGACCTTGATTAAAAATTGCTTAATGTAATATATTGCAGTTGTAAGTTTAAACTAAATAAAAGTTATCTCACTTCTACATGGTACACATAGAAAGCGAAAAGCACAATGTATCAAACACTATAAACTTTATCGGCCACAATTATTGCATGATTGTGACCAAAATGCTGATTACGACCTTGCTTGAAAGCTTAATGTGAATCTAAACTAAATAAAGTTGTTCTCAATGGTATATTGATTATGATTGTAAAAGCTTATGCCAGAATGAAAGACTAAACAAGCATCCATATCATAGTACAGTGTTACAGGGAAGCAAAAACGCCGCCCCACAACTTGCTCGTTTATATCAGACTTGATCTTAGCCAATCTGGACTTGAAGGTGAGTTCTGTGTGTGTATTGTTGAAGAGCCTCACATTTGCAACCCATTATCAACAGCTTATTTTTATTACATATTAGATTTGAAATACTGAATATATGCCCATTTGATGCCAAATGTGATATAGAAGTTATGTGGTTTCCACAAAAAATGTATTTTCATGGCAAGATTTCATCCCAAATGATGTAGCCAAAAATTATTTAGGGGAAACGTCCGAAAGTACCCTGTTTTACCTTTACCCAAGTAGCATTTTAGAAGTTATTTTATCCCAGGTTATTTTATCCCAGTGGTGTGTTCTAAATGAGAAGCAGTGTTTGTTTTCCCAGAGTTCAGATACAAAAATTCTTGATACACCCTTACTGCTTAGCTCCTTTCAATGAAGTATTTAAATAAAAGGCAAAAGGCGAGAAAATGACTGCTGCCTCACAAAAAACATACTCTTAGCATACAGTTTTTCTTTTCTCATTGAATAATACCGGTAAAATGATAATATTGGCCTGTTGACATTGATCTGCCCATACCGGTAACGTACATCAGTTTATCTCCAAACAGTACCCTCCTCCCCATCCCCAAAAAAAACTTGGAAGGCTTTCACCAGGCATAACCTGTACAGTGTAGGGTAACAGTAGAATTCAAATTCCAAATTAAAACCCCAGCGAATTAACCCAGAACCATTTGTCTGAAGAACCCAATGATTGCATTCAAGAGGATAAAAATATGAAAGAATACTGAATATTGGAATAATTCCTCACCTTCACTGTTCAGCGTTGGTTGGAATAAGAAAGATCCACAGATTCTTGATTGACAAAGATAAGTTATAAGTTACAGTATAAGTTCGCCGCTCACTGCTTCTAAATATAAGTTATATACAGTATATATATATATTCTAAACTACAGTACTGAGTATACGAAAAGGCCCTAACTTCAGGAAGAGAAATGCTGAGGTACCAGTACCGTTATAAAATATGCATTACATGCAAAACAATATTGAGAATTGATAACAAATCCGCCCGTCGAGACAGCAATCTCGTGAATTGCCAATCGATCACGAGAAATTTGCTCATCATCTACAAAAGTGATACATTGCGCTCATGTCAATCTTCCGCAGGTTGGCGTAAGACACAGGGTGGAAGTAAAGTCTTATACACCTAAGTTGCGTATGTTTAGTGAAAGGAAACATAAAATGAGATATGCGTATGATGAAAATTTTGTAACTAATATTCTTTCGAAAATACAGTTATTCAACTTCAACCACTTCAGCTCCGTGGTATAACAATAAACTGAAATATAATGGAAATACTTTTTATAATAAAAAATGGAACGACTGTGATTAGTGCAATACGCCACTTAGTTGACAAAAACTCCTTTTCTTTTATTCATATTATGATTAATTGCACAAGTATAATATCTAATATAGAGCTAATGATTATGTGTACTACTACAAAATGGTTGGAGGTACCCCAATTGAGTGGGAAGACACCATTACAAATGCCATTGATTTTTACGATAATCTTATTGATGAATTTGATTTTGAACAATTTTTGTCTACATTTCTATTGGAAGATAAATTAGGGCGATGTTTATATGAACAACTAACGACGAAAATTTTTATTTCTCCACTCAAGTCAAAGTAGACTGAGAAATTGAGTCTCACTTGTCAATTGAATTGGCCAGAATTTATTATAACAATAATTACTAGACCGTAGGTTTTCAACCTATGGGCCATGGCCCAGTAGTGGGCCATGACGCTGTCTTCAGTGGGCCACAGAGCTTGGCATACAGTGATATCGAAAATCATGTCATTGTGAACATTGAACACATAAGAGCCCGATAGATAAATCATAGCAAATTACAATTACAATTTGTAATTTGCTATGGATAAATAGCAAACAAGCTCGACCTAACGTTACGTTTGTGACGACATAAGAACAAAGCATCTAATCTTGTGACCACTCACTGCTTTATTCATCGCCAAGCATTAGCTTCAAAAACCTTACTTGACGGTCTTCAGTGCGCTTTTGATGTGGTCGTTAAAATCGTCAATTATATCAAAAACAGTGCATTAAATACTCGATTGTTCCGAAAGTTGTGTGAAGACCTAAATTCTGAACATAAGCAACTTTTACTACACCAAAGTCCGATGGCTGTCAGGAGGTAATCTTGTAGCCAGAATGGTGAGCTCCGCGATGAGATAAAGATATTCCCGGGAACAGCAAAACCTGAACTGGCAGTACATTTTAAAATGTTTTGAAAATTTCAAAGTTTCTTTCTTGCTTGGCATATTTTGTGGATATTTTTGATGCGAGTCGGCATTTTCATCCCTATTAAACATAAAATCCAGGATGCGCAACAGACTTGATGCTGCAGCTGACATACGCTACGTACTCTCATCGATTGTACCCAGTATACAAAGTCTTGTGGACAAACTTCAGCAACAACCTTCTCATTAAATTTGTGTGAATGTTCAGTTGATTAATTTATTGTGTTGTTGAAACTAGGTTTTTCCGTTGATGAAGTGTTTCATTGTGTTGTTAAAATATGGTGTTTTTTGGTGATGAACCTTTTCATTTGGTGTTTTTCATTTAACGTTATCATTCCAGATAAAATTTAACTTAAGGGCAAGAGTATAAAATTATGTATTGTATGGGTTTAATCTTGTGAATTCAAATCAATGTGAGTTTTGCAAAACTCAAACTGTTGAACACTTATTTTATTACTATACTGCTACTCGATAATTTTGGACAGAATTTGATCAATGGTTGTTTTTTCATGTCGGAGGTATTGCTTTTAACCCTGCCAAAATTAAATGTTTTTTGAATATAGTGGAAATAGACACGAAAAATTTATCTGCTGTTTAATAACAGCTCGCTTCTTTATATACAGATGTGAATTACAAAAACAAAGCCATAGTTATAACAAAAAGTGGAATATCCGGCGATGAAACAGACTAAGGAATATTGGTGAAACCCATGAACAACAAAAAATGGACTGTAATTTTGTAAACTTTTATGTTTTTGTAAACCATGTGTATTATTGTCATCGACTTATGCTTGACCTTATCCGGAACGCATACCAACCTACTTGTTATACATGTTTAAGCCTGAAATGGGTGAATGCCATAGGGCTTTACCATCTCTGGCCCATGTATGAGTGAAGTGAACTGTACTGTCGCGTTAACATTCATAATGTTTGAGATTATTATGCTGTCAACTGACATTCGTGAGGGTAAAAAAATACATCAAGAAGCATGCATTCATATACACAACTTGAATTGAGCTGTATTTTTGCAAATCTTCTATATTTTTGTGAATGTGTATCATTATCATTCACATACTTGATCTGATTTTAAAAGTGTAATAATTTAATTGTTATCCGTGACTGGGCCTGAGATGGCGAGAGATCGAAAAAACGAGCAGAAATATCAACACTGGGCGTGAAAAGGGACGAAACTAAACGACAGGAATGTAAAAACTATGTGACGAGGACGGGTACTTTCGAAGGGGATCTCCCAAACTGGGCAACGCTATAATAGATCATCCTTCTCGTTTCGCTATTCAAATATGGAAAGTTTATTAAAATTCCCTATACGTATTGGATAAACTGCCGCTGTTAATCTGATTTCATGGGCCGTACCGATCGTTTGTGTTAAAAGGCGACCAAAGGAAAAAAAATAATGGTAGATGGTTTTACAATCGTCCAGGGAGATATATCTCGTTACACTTTATTATAATTGTTCAGTTGTTCTCTGGATGCTGGAGTGCAGTTGTAGGCACTGACACATCGCGTTCTAGCTCTTTGCTATTTAGGTGAACTTTGATTGGTTCCTTTCGAGCGCCGCTTCAGACCTTGCTTCCAGGAATTAAAACATCTTTTCATAATTCAAAACACATGTACTCTATGGAAGTAGAATTGAAAGTGACCCAGTGTAGTAGGACGCAAAAAGCTTACTTTTATTATATAAACACCAATGCTAATGTAACCATGTGCGCCTGATACAAAAGTTTATTTTAAAATAAATGATATGGCTGTAATCCCAAAATCCTTGAATATATGCTATGTACATTGATTTTTTAGAATTTTCTCATGGAAGTCCGCTCAAATCAAGGCGGGAAGCAGCACTGAAAGAACCAACTAACAGCCTCTACATTAAGTGATCTGGTACAAAATGTAGAACTAGCCAATGCACTTTATGTGGAAAACATCACAATCAGAACCGCTATAGTAAAGCACAATGACTGATCTCCGCCCTGGGCCTATAGTAAAATCAACTATCGTTTCTTTATTTCTTATTAGTCACCCCTTATGTTACACAGGAAAAGCGATAGAGCAATTCCACACATACAAGACTAGAATCATTTTATATCCTTCTTCCCTAAATATACGTTTAAAACGTAGTACTCCACATAAAAATGTAGTACTCCACGCTTGTTGCAATGCTGAACGACTATATGACAAAGGCATAGAAAGGTTAATTAGTTAGTCCCACGTTAACCCGACAAATAGAATATTTAATAAGAATCCCGGAAATTTTATGAGTGTTAGAAGATATTATTCGATTGTCAATATCCCATGTTCAATAGCTTATTTAAATTTTCCTTCATAATAAATTGGTACAAACATTTTCAACTGAATTCAGTCATAAAAGTTGCAGCCATGCTTGTTACAATGCTAAACCACAAAACATCGAACTTGAATCTGTGCACCAATAGTAAGAAGACCGCAGGGTTTTATTTATTTATTTTTTATCAGCAACGTGTACTAGAGTCACTCAGCTGTGAACTCGATGAACGATGATTTTCCATGAACTCGAAAAAAATATGCGATATTCGAGTTCAATACTTAGCGCAACTATGGAATGAAATGAACTGTATATCATAGTATGCAATTAACAATGTTTACAGTTATATCTACGTATGAATTTTTCTTGCGTCCTGTCATTCCAACCAGTGATGAACCAATGACGAGCCGTAAGGTTATTGAGCCTCGTTCCAAGGCAATGGGTTACAGTTCCCTAGACTGAGATCGTGAACCACCGTGCATCAGAGGCGTCCAGCAGACCTCTCGCATATAATCATCATCCCTCACGGGATTCGAACCTGCATCGTGACAATCAGAGATGCGTAGCTCGAAGCGTGCCACGGAATTTCTGTCGAGTTCAGCATCGAATCGATTATTCCAATTATTATAATAAACAAACAAAGACACCGAATGTTGAAGAGACTAAAATTGACAAGCATTTTATAGAAATGTATACTTTTTTTCTGATTTTTTTGATTTCAAATCAGTGGGAAAATCGAATATTTTGATTTGATTCGCGAATAATGAATAGGATAGAATATTCTGGACAGCCCTGTCTGCTTTTTGGCGCACAAAACATGACCGAGACAGATCAGATTAAAGAATTTCCTTTAGCTCTTGTTACTGTTTATTTTTCTTGTCAAAAATAACACAAAACTTATATTTTTGGTAAACAGAGAATTCATAGATACCAGGAAAATTATCACGACTTTGCAAACTTTTGCAACAAAATCAATGTTACGCGGAGGTCAATCTATGCCTTGCACGATAAGCTTTGCTAAAACTGAAGATCTTGACCCGGTCAGATAATCTTTAGCAGGTATTGTGTCAGCATTTCAATCGGTTTAAGTTTGGCATTTAAATCGTTTAAAGTATGTGTCCCATTAAAAAAATAATTGCCAAAACGTCGGCAAATTATATCGTTTGAGCATGTCCCATATTTTCAAAAGTGTGTTATCGATAATTGTGTAAGTGTCATTGATGGATCGCGTCGACGCGGCAAAATAATTTTTTTGTCGTGGTAGGAATTAGTGACTTTGCCTAAAAATGAAAGTTGTTACCGTCGATGGATGTGGTTAAAATAGGAAGGAAATTCTATTCAATTTTTAATACTGAAATATTCTCTTACATAGGCAAATTGAACCCAATTTAAAGAAGAGGAAGGATATACATTGATAATATCTAGTTATATCACACATATTACAGCACCCATCTCAAATCGGTTTGCTCCAGATCGAATTCTGCTTGATCACGTAAGAAGTGGCGATGGTTTAAATTTTCCCATCGTACGGTGCAGATACCATTCGCTACACTTTACCTTGGAAACAATTCCGTTTGGGATGTTTTCCGCTTGGGGTGGCGTTGCTGGTACTACATTTTGTAGAACACTGTAACGAAAGTACAGTAAATTTAGTGGTCATTTGCAGTAATTGCATATATCCAAAGTTTAAAAAACGCCATGTCGATCTGATTTATGCAAATTGTGGGGTGTTGATGGAACGCACCGTGAAGGTTTGGCCATAAAAGACAATTTTGAATGTTTTTCAATACCGCCAAAGAAAATTACTGTCAAAGACCAGTGATTTTGTTGCATTTTTTGTACAGTGTAGCTCTCAGCCATTTGAATAGTTAGTAGATGGATCCTTTTGAGATCTGCTTGTGGACTTGCTAGAAGCTAACTTCAATAAAAAAAAATATTCGCCAAATCTTCTGTAAATCTGTGAATTACCGCATCGAATAAACACAACCCTTTTAAGTTATAGAATTTTTGACTGGAAATAGAACGTTAACATGTTTATTTTTACACGTTTAAGACGAGATTATCTATAGATCAACAAATGCGAATTTGATGCCGAAATAATATACAGGAGCAAGAACTCTGTGTTTACCAAATACAATCAATATAAATTATATGCTCTGTGGCCTGATTGTCGTCATTGCCATGGTACAAATTATTGTCAATCAAACTTCTAAACTCTTCCTTTTTGACCACACTGTTTTAAGATATTTATGTCTGGTGTGAAAGTGTTAGATTAAAGTGTATGTGTCGTGTGATAAATCTGAAGAAATGTAAGACATAATGATAATAATATAATCGAACTCTACGCATAAACTGTGTTTTGATTTATTACGTCTCGGTAAGGATGATGTAAATTATACGAATACAATATGGCAGCTATTCCAAAAATTAAGTCGGGCCAAAATAAGCTGGTCTGAGAATTCTCAGATTGTCATGTAAAAGTATTCCGCGTTATCATAACTTAAGAAAAATATCGATACTTACTCCTATCAAAATGATAAATTTTATGAACGACAATCGAACAACCATAAACCCCAAGTAAAAAAAGTTCGAACGACACGCAAATTTTTTTATTCAAATCATTGAAATTCTCTAGGGGAATCTGCCAAAAAACGTAAGAATAAACGCAATTCATAACAATGGTGTTCTGTACATTATCAGCGTCGGCTATTTCTACAGAGATCCCTCCTACACGCTAAATTGATTTTTTAGACTCAATATATCTAAGTTAGCATGTTTCACCACAATAGATGAAACCAAGGCACAACAGGTAAGAATGGAAAGAATAGGATCGGTGTCTTCTACATGTCACAAAAATTTTACCCTAATTTGTATATTAATTTTTTATTTATTTTTTGCACGGCTTCGTGTTCATCATGTTGACATTGCAAGTTAAAGACCTCCAGTTCTAGTCTCGGCAAGTCCGATTCATTAATCCATACCCATTACATGAAACAGGGTGTAGCTCATATCTTTCCAACAACACTAACTCTGATCGCCTATGTTCGTGCAAACTGGATTTTGCGTGTTTAATTCTTTCCAACCGTATGACCAGGTCTCCTTTTCCTTGAATTATTTCAGTCTTATCAATATGGTGCCTTGATATTTTTTGGTTGTGGTATTATTTGCTGTGACCTATGGACCAGTCGTGGTTTGCCTGCTACCCAACAACCTCCAGATTGTTTTTTTGGCGCTTTTTGGTGGGGTTTTCAATGCTATTTAATCTGATTTTTAATTACCTTTCTATGTCTATGATCGTGACTTTCCAACAGCAGTAACCCTGTTCGGTCAAAAGTGGCGCAAGCAACGAGGCCTTCGTCAGGGTGATCTACTAAAATGAGTAGTCATAAATCCTCCAACAAAATTATAAAAAAATGTAAATCACCATGGACAAACAAAGCAACAAATCGATTTTTAAAGTACAAAGTAAACGTTGGAGAAGTTTATAATCCCATATCCTGTTCTTATTAGCAACTAGTTTTTGTTTCAATTTGAAGCTACCCGAGTTGACCTATTTGTTAGAGAGGGAGAGAGGAGAAATGGGGAAAACGACGAAACAGAATTGAAAAAGGCTGAATTTATTATATATCTCGTTCTTATAATATATAACATTTTCATAAACTAAAAAGTTTTCATTCTGATTCAAAGTAACCTCAGTTGATCTATTTGTGGAAGAGAGAGGAGAAACTGAAATCTGAGAATTCTGAAATATGAATATTTGAACAAATATGTCTAAAATTTAATCAGATACGACTAAAGACATGTAGGCCAAATCTAAATTTAACTCCAATAAACCTGAAAATTTCACATATTAAAAAAAGAAAACGAAACGCGAACATGTATGTAATCTAAATGCAAAATAAACAAGTTGGTAAAAAACGTTTTTCGATAACAAATTATTTATAAGATGTGTTACTCTCAAACTAGAGTAACGTGTACTTATTTTATTTGCTTGTATTTCAAACCAAATTTTGTAAATATTTGTAAAAGGAATCTGGTTTTTCGTGTCATTTCAGGACAAATAAAATAAAAATATGATGGGCTGTTTGAAGTAATTTTTTCAAAAAAAGGGAAAAGAACGTACAAACAAGTAGATTCAATTTCTAATACCTCGGCCAATCAAGCAGAGCATTAATATTAATTAATATATTTAATTTATTAATATACGCATGCTGTTTCCTACCAGAGGGGGGTGGCGAACATACAATCATTGAAAATGTGGATGAAAAAGATTCCGACTAACACGCTTGACCGATAAAATGAAATAGTGTTTTTTGCTAACGTTTCGAATATCTGTTCAAACACTTTTTATATCAAAGTTCGCTCCGAGCAAAGTCGAAACCAGTGCCTAAATGGAGCCAAGGGCCACTCACATGTCGAAGAACTACATCGAGGCAAGGTGCCAGCAATTGCACTCTAAGCGGAAGGCATTCCATACAGAACCAAACATCCATGGTAAAGAGCAGGTAAGGGGAACCTGTCCTGGACGATGATAAAAACACCTACCACTTCTTTCATTAGGGCGATGGAAATGAACAACAATAGATTGAACATCTCTCATTCATATCCCTTTCCCCCGTGAGTAAAACCTGTAGTTAATTAAACGAAGCGTAGGCAAAAAGATTGTTTTCAGTCCATCAGTGGAGCAAAGTAGTTTGAAACTATGAATCCCTGGTGGAAAACAATCGACATGTAGGACAGTTATTGAAAAAATAACGAAGTTGTTGTAAATACACATCATAATTATAAAAAGGAATTATTAGAAGATGTAATATATATGTGCTATCTGTCTTTGCATAAAAGAAAACATGGGGTAATAAAAAAAAACGTTGTTCCCCTTATACCAGACAATGCGTTTTATTATAGTGGTTCGGTTCTCATGGGGATGTTTTCCGCTTAGACTGCTGTTGCTGGTACTTCATAATGCACTAGCTCTTCTGAACCCAAGTCCATTCTTTTTAGGCGCTACTTCTAAGCTTGCTTAGGATGAATTTCAATAAAAAATATTTCCCTCAGATCGAATATTAAGAAAGTAGCAGACAAAACTGAAAAAAGTATTGAGCAAAATTCTCATTTTTCTCAAATTTTTAAATCGCACCGAAGCTGTTGAAGAGGCTTTACATTAAAAATAACAAAGGCGTACAATTGGTACCCTTCACGCACATGGTGGTGTTTATTTGTTAGAAGAAATATCCCATTTCGCGGTTGCACTTGTGAGAATTCGCCTTCTAACAAGGCTGCATAGTTTTGATATATGATCAACAAACACGCCCAATTATGTGCAAGAAATAATGGATATTAGAGTTAAAACCTTGACATTTCCAAATATGAGATAAGATTTACAATGAAAATATTGTCAAATATATACTTTTACGATCCTTGTTCGACGCGCCCACAACAATGTTTTACATGTTGTTTTCCGATAATAAATATTTTCCCACTAATCACGAATCTGTACCATTCAATCCTTATCACGTATATTGTGAAATGGTTTGTTTTTTAAATATTTGAGCCGAAAATTTTATCTTGTGCCTTTCTCTATTCTTCAGCAACGTTTTTTTGTTTAATTTACTCTAAGCAAGAACAGAGCCAGCACCAAACAAAACAAACAAACGAACTAATGACTCCTACTTTGTAAAGATTTATTTTTAAAATGTATTTCGAATTGAAGATATTCTAAGCATAATGACGTTACCAGAACGCATTGAGTTGTATCTGCCCTGGGAGATGGTAAAACCTTTTACCGCTTCCTTTTTTTCTATTTAGTCGTTTCTTGCGATAGACGCTAGCAATAATTGAAATTACCTTAAACTTTTTTTAAAATTGAGGTTTGGTTTATTTTGAAGAGAAATCTTTAAAACTATTTGACACCCTTTTCTTTAATTTGCAGTCAAGTCCAAAAAGTCTGAATCATATTTGTCCCTAGAGGAGAAGGGTCCGTATAAACCCATTTATGTAGTATTTTTGTGGTCTTTTCTGTACATAAAAAATGATTGGGAAGAGATTTTTCCTTCAGATTCCCTTAGTTGGAACTTGCGCACTGTCGTTTGTTCAACTGATAAAACAAAATGGACGATCGTAGATCAGAAGCTAAATTAAATTCCTTCATCTATCCGCCACTGTTGGGAATTAAATCCATTTTGATAATTTGGCTGCAAATATTTTCTTCATATAAAGCTCTTCATTTTTGTTCTTCTATATTATCCATTGATGACCATACTTTATGACAATGGGGTGGATTTTCCAAACAAATTAAATATATATATATATAATATATGTATATAGGCCAATTCGATTTCAGTGATGCTGGAAACGAAAATTTGAAATTTTGAATTATTCTTACACAAACATTGACTAAATATGATAGTGGTCGTGATAGCAACATTTCATTTGATTTGATTTGATTGATTTGATAATTTCGAAAATACTGTTCAAATGCTGCTACTAATAAAATTTCTGTTAGTTTTAAAATTCTTCAAATTTTATTGGATTAGTTATGTTCAATCGAAACAAAATGCATGGATTTTTATTGGAATCTAGCGGCGTGTTGGGAAACATATTTTTTCATTTACCCTATATCCAAAAATATCAAGTTCGTTTCAGCATGATGTTTGGTTCGAACAGAGGGACGGCTGATATCGAATATTTTGCTATTTCGAATAGAATTTCGAATTCGAATTCTAAATTCAGTCGATGTTGGAATAAAAATTGATCTTTCAGTCCCAGGTCTTTCAGGTTTTTGAAAAAATAAAACAAAAGTCGTCAAGTTGTCGCTATTCCTACAACTACACAAATAAAATACATGATTTTCAACAAAAACATACATTGGTGATAAATTTGCACACATCTGTGCTGTAAAACTGGCAAATGTTTGAAAGTTACTGTATTAGTCGGATTTTTCTACATCAAATATGTTCGTATTCAAATGTTTTGTACTGGTTGAGCAAAAAGATAATATTTTTGTATTTACCCTCGGTACGATCTAATTCACCTATCAATTTGAGAGCGGATCCATGCAAAACTGTGAATGAACGAAGGCTATCGCAATTATTCAACAACGGGATAACAAGAATTATCTATCTGAAAATATTTTACTCATTGTTGGTAAAATCGTACCGATTGCAACATTGCAATCTACAAAATTAATAGTTAAGATAAAATAGATAGATAATAGTTAGATAATATTTAATAGTTATGCAACATCAATATCGCTAACTCAAAAACATGAAGTTGCATTCAAGAGTTGGAAAAATTTTAATACGCAACAAAACTTCAAATATATTGCCAATGAAAGGATTTTTCTATGATCGATAGGTTATTTTCGCATTGATCATGGGAATAACTATATATAGTAGCTAATATATAGTAGCAATTTGCCTAAGTATTTGACTTAAATTCAGCCTTTTAGGGTAAAATATTTAACTTAAATTTACCCTTTTTAGGAAAAGTACGTTTAATATATAGAAACCTTTATTTCACAGATGAGAACTTTATCAGACGCTTACATTTATTTCAGATCTTGAGTAATAAGGGAAGAGAAACAATATTTTTTATATCAAAACCAAAAAAGATCATAAATTATTTTTTGCAAAAAACGATATTAAACGTATATCGGTCGTGTTTAAACCACGATCGTAAGAAGGTATAACGCTTTGATAGGGAAAGACTTGATGAATAGATCTTGAAATAAATATAGCGTTTTCCTCTGATTATAGCATTTCATAATTACGCAGAAAAAATACATCAATTTTTTAATTATTTCGAAACTACTTATGAATGGTATCGCAACAAAATGGCGTCCGTAATACAATACTCAATAGAGCGTGGCAAATGTAGCCTGAGGTGAACTTTGGAAAAAAAGTAAAATTTAAGACATCGTCTGGATCTATTGAACACGGTTTTCAACCTTTTTTTATTCCGAGAAAATTTCTTCAGAAGAAATTGCTTTAATTTTTCTTCATTCCGTCTTTAGGTATATTTGAAATATATTTAACACCTCAGCGCAATTTATTATATCAGTAGGAAAATACCGACTGAATATTTAATGTGATCTGGTATTTCCTTTATATTGGGTGACGCACTAAACTAAATCTCAAGACATGACAAAAATGAATCGTATCACAAGACAGCTACTACCCACTCCACACCATTATCGAGGGTCAGTTCTATTATGGGTGCTTCACTGTTGACTGTGAATTATCTGTGATTTTCATGCGATTTCATGCGTGCACTTTGCCTTTTGTGGTATTAGTGATTGGTTGCTTCCTTTTTAGGCGATATTTTTGTTGTGGCTTGGATATTTTAAAATGCTAACTAGTTTTGGTGTATAGGCTAGACGAATCGGATTTTAAGTAAAAAATTTAACTGAAAAACAGATAGTCATTCCCCGTGATTTACACCGAATCTATTCCGGTAAGTTCCGTCCCGATTTATGAATTATACTGCAAAACGATAAAGTAACTTATGAATAAATTACTGAAAATCAACCTAATTCATATACCTTAAAATGATTTTCATACAAAAAAAACTGAAACGACGACGTGTTTTACAAAGTCGCCTGTGAAATTTTTCTGAGTGAAAATATGTCTGAGCAGCGAGATTCTAAATTTGTATTGGTACGTCATAATAAACAAAATTAATGATTTGCTTTCAGTCCGGAAGTAAATAGGAAATATGAAGTTGAATACACGGGGAAAAGTTCAAAATTTCTGTCATATGGTTTTATTCCGATCTAATTCTGATCGATAAGATCTGACATCCGAGCGTCAACTGTCAATCAATCAAATTTAACAATACGGCACGGAATTTAGATCAGATCAAATCGGGTTTTTATTTATATAAGTTGGCTCTGAGCAAGACCGAAAGTAGGGCCTAAAGGAGCTAACTAACGGCTAATAGCTACTAACGGCTAGCAACAACACTTTGAGCGGAAAACATCCCAAATTGAACTAAACCCTAATGGTAAGAAGCATTGACTGGTATTTGCCCTGGGCGTTTTTAAAAACCATCTATCTCTGAAAGTCCTTTGCACAATTAATTTTTTTTCTTTTTATAATTTCCCTGCCATGCCGATCTCCAACAAAAGACGGCATCACACAGTCACTCGAATTTTGGCCACCACTAGCGTATTTTGGGGCGCATAGGGTCATGCCTTCTTCCTTCGCAGACCAAACCAAAATTTCATAAAACCCTTTTGAGTACTTTCAATCAAAGCAAACATCTGAATATATTTGAATATTTATTTAATTTAAAAATGTCATTTTTGAAAATTATTTTGAGCTCTTTTTTCAGACTTTTCTTTTAATTTAGTGAGATACGATAAAATGCTAGTTTGGGCAAAACATGCTCTTTTTTTAGCATTCATTTAAGTGGATCACTCTGAACAAGGCCCTGTACCAGCGGTCACTTATAGACGAACAGGGTTAGTGTTGTTGGGAAGATACAAGCTTTTCGGTTCAGTCGAGCCTACCCAGGTTATTACACCCTAGGTTGAGTGGTGGCATGAATAGGCGAGCCGGACTCGCTCGAACTCAATCCGAAGACCCTTTACCCGCAATTAGGGCTGGGCAAAACCGAATCATATAGAATTCGAATCTGATTGGAATATTTTTTGAATCGGATGGAATCACTAATTCCATGTAAACAACAAATATCCCATTTTTACTATTATACCTTGTCTCCATCGAGGAAATGAAGAAATTCATATTTAATAGTGTATTTTCAATTCACACTAAGAGCAAAGATTTTCATATTTTAACGACGAAATATAATCGATTTGGGTCAAATTTGACCAAAAAAAAAATCCTAGTTCATTTAACAATTTTCTGTTCCTATGAACGATTCACACATGATTTGAATAAATCGTGCTTCGAATCATCGAATCGAATTGCCCAGCCCTACCTGCAATGCCAACATGATAACCACTAAGCCATCGCGCCTGCTGCGTTGTTACGTGGTGACATAATAATTTGATCACCAGGATTTCATCCCTACTCTATCCAGAGGGGTGAATAAAACGCTAAAAACGCAATACGTCCACATCTTTTTTCAAGCGACAAATGAAATGATCGTTAATAATCTATATATTAGACTCCTCACAACGGATAAATCCAGAAGATGAAAATTGATCAAAACAACCCGTAGTGAACCAGGTGAATGGACTACAAAGACATTGTAGCAACAATTTATATTGGTGCAGCTTAGTATAAAATTTTTATTACCTAATGTCGCAGTGGATTATTACATAAGAATGATTTTTTTACGTTTCGTCTTCCAAATCTAATATAATGATGATTTTACCTGTTATGAATATTCAGATTATGTAAACAGTTATGTAACTGATTAAGACAGCCAATTGGTTTATATCAGAAGATTTCAATACTAATAGATCACCGCAAATGAGTGGAGAAAATGTTTTCACAACAGGGGCTGCAAGAGCGGGCTTCATTACGACGTGTTGTCCACTTGTCATGAGTGGCGACCAGGGCAGATACGATTCATTGCAATTCAAGTATGGAATGTTTTCCGTGCTGGACGAAACTACAGCTTTTTGTATCAGTCATTACCAGCATTAACGGCCGTTGTATAATATTGAAGGTACTTGCACATGGAAAATGATAGTCTATTTTTCTAGCAAAACTTACGCGCCGAAGGCGTATGAAAATATATTGTTGAATTTGTTTGGGAAGTACAACATTTTTGTGCCAAAAATTAGACATATTTTTGTATTAGGCTTAATCGGTCGCCCTATTTCAAAACTTGGAAAGGGACATTGTCTGCGCGCCAGGCGTGTCCACCAAGGTTCCTCCGTCAGTAGGTGCCTCACATGTGTTGCTACCGGTTTTTCTAGGATTTAAATACAATAGAAAAACATTACACTTATTCGCAAATATAAAATTAGATGGAGATACATGCTAAAGATTCGACATGCCCGAGTAAACTATCTTAGTGCTATTTTCTACAGGAATTGTATCATATTTACTTGGGATAATTGGAAAAAATGCGTATCGGAAGGTCGCAAAAATTTATTCGTATTCAAGAACACTTTGAACGTGCTTATCGAGTCGTGAAAGGGTTGTAAGCGTTCCTGTTCGCCATCGCTTCTAAACAGGGCTGTACTATTTGGAAAACAGATATCCGGAATATTTGTATTGTCTTCTTCTATCCAATATCCGGATAATTTTGACACCTTCATCCGGATAATATAAGCGTCTAAGTTTTGCTTTATAATGGGGAATTCCTATGGATCAACATTACAATTTTTTAAAAAAATATTTTTGCTTCTTTCGAGAACTTTGATGCTTAAAAATGCAACTTATCCGGAGTAAAATTCCAGGCTAAAGTAGGTACCACAATCTTAAAAACTTTGGTAAGCTATGCTTGTTGATAGTAAATGTTTGCTTAGTTTTTTTTATGAATTTTTAATGTCGAGATACCCGAATAACAAATAAGGCATCCGTTGTCCGTATGGTGAAATATACTGAACAAAAGAAAGTGTTAATGTATTTCTCATGTGTCGTGAGAGGCGACTAAAAGGAAACTATGAATTGGCAGATGGTTTTATCATGATCCATGGCAGATACCACTCAGTGCACTTTACCATGGTGATTTAGTTCCGTGTGGGATGTTTTCCGCTTAGAGTGCAGTTGCTGAAACTTTATATTGTAGTAGCTCTTTGACGTTTGAGTGTTCGTTAGTTAGCCCTTTTTAGTCACTGATTTCGATGTTGCTCAGAGCGATCTTCTATAAAGAAAACCCACTTTTAAAGCCCCGGGTATAATTCACGAAAACTTAATCATGTTATGAAACAAAGCCGCATTCCTTTTTAATATAAACGAAGTGGCTTGTATGCGACTTAACGTGTAACTTACATAAGCATTTATATAATTCCAGGATATTTCATAACAAGCACAAAAACAAATTGCAGTAAATTTGCTGCTCTTTGACCGTGATTTTGCTTTTCGATATTAAATGAAAACTATAATGCCGACTTTTTTTGGCTAAATATGGACTGTTGATGGAACGCACCGCCGAGGTGCGATCCATCAACTCCCATACTTGGCATAAAGCTCATCAACAAGGCGGTTTAGAACTTTTCGAATATACAATTATCGCAAATGACTAGTAAATTTACTGTACCTATGCCATAGTGTACTTCATGTTGCGTAACTCATGTCTCCTTCAGTGCGAATCTGAGAATATATCTATCCGTTATGTAATCATGACGTAATTGAGATTAAAATAAAAATTGACTTATGCAACAACTCAGCTTCAGGGCAAAATATTTCACCTCAGGATGGATACCTGTTTTCCCACTTGATAGTCTTGTTATTTAAATGAACTCTATTTCTTATTATGCAATTAACAATGTTTACAGCTTCATCTGGTTCAAAGATTTATCACAGGCCTCACTATTCCGTCCGGTATGGAAACGGAGGAGTGGTAGATGGTTTTACCATCACCCAAAGAAGATACCAATCACAACACTTTATTATGGCGGTACGGTTCTAATTGAGATGTTTTCCGCATAGAGTACAATTTTTAGCACTACCGTTTATAGTAGCTCTTTGGTTTTGGTGTCCGTTAGTTAGTTTTGTTTAGGTGTACTTTTGGTCTTGGCTTGAACGAATTTCTATAAATAAATCCACAGAGGAACCGCTAAGGTTGGTTATGACGGGAGGGTGTCAAATCCGGGTAAGGCGGACAAGGACAAAAAAGATATTACACTGATTTCGGCTTTACTCAGAGTGAACTTATATTTTAAAAAAGTTTTTTCGTTAACCATGACACCTGACAAATTTTGATACCATCATCAAAAAGTTCGTGCTCTTAAATGTGAGTTTATTTCGATAAAAGGTCAAATTAATTATTTCAACGGAGTTTAAGACATCTTACGATAAATGCAAGATTTGAAACATTTCAAATACCCCTGAGGGGTTTACTCAGTCGAACTTAGCGCGTCAAACCAACCACAAGATTTTATCATAAGTTCTGCAACATTTCTTAGGATCTGGACTCCATTTTGTTTTTGAGCCATCGTCGACACTTTGCCGATCAAAATTAATATAACAATACATTCCCAGAAATACCAGTGAACTTTTCCAAATTTTTGTTTTGCATGTTGCAAGTGGTGAAATTGGTTTAATTAGGATCTACTGTTGAAGTAGTAACTTTACTTCACAATTTGCGATTAAACATTCAGACATGCTTCTAATCGTCGCTCGCAGTATCTCGAAGTTATACAAGTTTATGCGCTGTAATTTGAATTATCGGCTAATATCGATTTGTATATTTTCCAGATATTCACTCTATAAGCACGGTTAAAATCAGCAGTCAAAAATAAGCCACTTCCGTTATCTAATGAGCTGCATAAAATATAAATCAGAGACTGTGCCAATCATCCCTTTATTAGTCATTTAATGGAAAACTGGATCGCTATATCACAGTGCTGTGAGTAAAACCGTCTGTGGCTGCTTTGTTTCCTTTTATTCGAGCCTTACAACACACTGTGAATTTTTTTATTTAATGTATTTAATCAAATAATTCCTGTATATCAGCATCAAAATTATTAAAATTGATTTTACAATATTAAACAAGTAGGTAACCAATGTATCCAATACTGTCTAATCATATTATAACAAATTATAAATAAAACTTATCATCTTTTCAATTTGGATAAGTTGTTGAACCTCAAATCGCAATAAAATTGATCCCCAAGGTTATTAATCATATAAGAACTGTTGCTTTCATTTGACTACTTAATAATTTAAAAAATACTATCATACCGAACAGAATAAGATCATATCTTTCCAGCAATTGTAACCCTGTCCGTCTATAAGTGGTCGCTGTTACAGGGCCTTGGACTGGGTGATCGATCCACTCTAAGAAGTGACTATAATATATATATATAAATATATATATATATATATATATATGCCAATAAATAGTAATTTTGAAACGTAATTTTATAAACTAATTTGCTATATCATTTCTAGTAGTAATCTTAAATGAACTTATAGTCATGTAATGTTTTATATTATCAATTACAAATAATATTGTAAATTTATCGTATTATATCGATAAAATAATTTGACGAATATAAGATAGTTTAAACCATTGCATTTTGAAATATATTTTTCGTAATGAAATCGCCAATTGTAAAGAGGTTTCGCAAAATTAATTGAGAAAAGGTTTCATAAGATATTGATATCATTTTAATTCTAATAAAATTGGGTAATCTCATATTTTGTAAAATATATATGATCGTGAATTATACATCGGCAACGTTTAAATCGTATTCTAGCATATAATCACCGTATATGTGTGCATTTGAGTTCGTACACTAGACAATATAGATGATAAATATGCATGTGTTATGTGCGTACATTGAATGTTCGGATATTAACCAATATAGATGATAAATATGCATGTGTTATGTGCGTTTATTGAATGTTCGGATACTAACCAATATAGATGATAAATATGCATGTGTTATGTGCGTTTATTGAATGTTCGGATACTAACTAATATAGATGATAAATATGCATGTGTTATGTGCGTTTATTGAATGTTCGGATACTAATCAATATAATACATTTTCTTTTAAATTTAATTTGGGTTTCCAAATGATTTTACATTCCTGTGTAGACTGTTAGAATCAGATTCAGCAATAAAAGCGCATCGGAATTGTATTTTCTATTATATTCCCGCTTTTCGTTTTACGCTCTATTGTATTTCCATTGTAATATCCTTATATTATGCAGCAGCCGAACGTTTGAAATCTCCAGAATATCCATATCGATACAGTATACAGGAAATGAATTTACAATATTGTAGGAACATATTTTCAACAATATTTTCTTGCATTTTTTTTGTTGAAAGAAAAATTGTTCCACAGTTATGACACGATATACAGAAACAATTTCTTTTCAAGATGGGTTTTCAAGTGTTTTTATATTCCACAAAAATCCCTTTTTATCAGGTAAAGGGAATCAAAAGGTTTGATTTGAGGAAATGCATTTTCCATTATATGCCTTTGACATTGACATATACTTTTCAAAATTTTATCCAGTTTTTAGCAGATGATTGTTTTAGGTCCAAGTAATATGATAATGTTGAAAGAGAACGTAATTGATTTTTCGAACATTGTAGATACATATTTCCAGGTTTAGTTTAAGGTCAATAATTTAGGAAGTAAACTTGTTGCATGTAGCAATGCTTGCTTGCAGCATGTTCGAAAGTTGAAGCAACATTTCTTCTAGCATTAGATTCTTCTGAATATTTCCGAGGTTTTATGTGCATTAAGTGATCATTCGAAGTTTCATATCCGATATCATATTACATTTCCACAGCCATGTGTTTATCAGTGTTCTACTCTTTTGTCGATTCATATTTCCAATGTTACTGATGTTTGAAATTGTTGAAGTTCTGCCGCAGATGAGAATTATTATTTTAATCTAAATTTGTCAAAATCACGGTGGGTGAGCAGACCAAGTCAGAATTTTTACTTTAATACTTTAAAAGAAACACAATACTTTTGTTACTTTATAAAAACAATGGCACAAAAAGTGGAAAGTCAGGAAAAGCAACAAAACATTTTAACAAGTTAAAAAGCTCAAAATGCATTCAAAATATCTAAAATGATGACAATCATCTAGTCAACATGAGCACATTTCTATTACCTACTACCTTCTAAAATTGAAATATGACTGCCTGACTGGCACTAGGTTATTTAGGTGATGGACCGATCGAAATAATCTCAGAATGAACTTTTAAACGCTCGAAGGAGAACTCAAAATTTTCCGCATAACATGTCAGACTTAACGGATTTTAGGTTCTGTAATCACATTTTTCACACATTTTCTTAACCTTTTAATAGTGACATACTATGAAAGCATTATTTTTAAGGAATTTTTTGCCTGCGATGTCCATTCTGACGTCATAATATTAACTAAAAATCTCTAATTTTACACCCCTTTTTAAAGGTTCTAAACACGTCGCTGATACGTGGTATTATTTTATCCACAGTTTGAGAAAAAGACATGCCGCGATAACAAATCTAGATATTTTCATAATATTAAACAGACATTTCGCCATTTTGTATCCAAATGAATGAATTAGGCTCCCAAAGGCTCCCAAAATTTTTAGTATTTCGACCATGCAAATATTCAATGAAAAAACATAATTCAGTCACAAAACATAATTGTAGATAAATATTTTGAATAGGAACCGTGTTAAACATTCAATGCTAAGCATTAGCGACTGAGAAGTAATCAACCACAGACTTTGTAGTCGTCCATTTTGTGCATTTAACGTGCTTGACAGACTGGATTAACCACTTAGGCAAATAGTTGTCAAGGCCGCACTACACGTTTGCGAAGGTTGCGTTTTTTCTAGTTTCGTTTTACTTTACCCCTGCCCTGCATGCATTTACTTACGTTTTCCTATGAAACAGAACGGTTTGCTATAAAAGATAACCAAGAGTGCTCGTTTGCTTGCGTGGGTTCGTGCTTTGTACGCATATGTACACGATCAACGCAAATCAATTTAGGTGTGTATTGCGCTTTTACTTGGTTACCCGAAATGTAATGCAACGCATCGGTAAGGCAACTTCACTTGTATTGTGGCCTTAACATGTGTTGATAAACGTGCTTTATCAAGATGTCTTTTTTCATTTCGGTGGTAACTAGATGAAAGCAGGTAGCCCAGACAGAAAAATTTCTCCAAAACATCTTTTGTTAAGTACGGGCCACAGATAGCTGCGTCTCGAGCTTGACAAAATAAATTTCCTGTTTGGGAGACGATAATGTTCTTTATAATCTTCATTGAAAGCGAAAAGGGTGAGGCGAGATAAAGGGCCGTGAATTGTTCGACGTGGTAGATGAGCTACTAATCCTTGCAAACGATACGTGCCTTTCATAGCGCTTTTATTCAGTGGACAATAGAGAAAATTTTTCGATTCAGTTACCAACAGTTATAGTTTTAATATCCAGAAACAAAGAAGATTTATGGATAACTGCTTTAGAAAAAGATTTTGTAAATAGTGGGTGTCAGAATTTTTTGAAGCTTCGACGCAATTTCTTTATTTATGAGTCATTGAGATAATAGACCAGTAAAATACCGCGAAAAGCCTCAAAGCCGCAAAAAAGTGATTTTTGCATATTACGTCGCCATGAATCTGCTGCACAACATATAGAAAGTTTACCAAAATTGGACTTGCGGAACCCCCCAAAATGATGTCATAACAGGTACAAACACGACTTCTAGAAGGGACAAATTTCGAAATGTAGTTTTTCCACAAACTATGAAACTTTCTGTCCTCAAACTGGTTTTCTAAATTGTATCAATTTGAACCAATTCAAGTCCCCGACACAAATATCTTCTTGGAATTCTCAACACGCGTACTTTATTCTAGATCAGCGGTTTTCAACCAGTGGGCATAGAAACATTTTGAAGTGGTCCAAGATCAATTTAAAAATGCTAGATTATTATTTATAATTTAGTTTCATTCGTGGAACTACACTCAATTTTTCAGAAATATTGGTTTGGGGAGGAATTGAGATTTTTTATTTGATTGGAACATAGCGTTAATCATGGTGCATACAGGCTTGCGAATAAGACCGGGATTCCCCAGCATGCATGCGACCTGCAATTGCGATTCTTGTGTGAAATCGTGCTGTACATGCACACTGAATGCTATTTTATGGGCTATTGCTTTCATAAAAATTTATTAGACCACAGAATTTTTGCGCAACGAAAATGGGCCACGGAAAGAAAAGGGCTGAGAACCACGTTCTAGATGCTCATAGTGCTTTCTAGGATATCCACATAAAAAACCTCCTTTGCGCAAACTCGTTTAAAAATACTAATTAATGTCAAATTGATCACCTCAAATCTCATTCTAAGCTAAAACCTGACAGACAACTGATCTTGTGTTAGAAAATAAACGTTAGTTTAATTTCTATTGCAACAAGCTTGTGGGCTGAACCGAATCACTTGGTCTTATTGGGGGATTTTTTCATATAGGATTGAATCACAAGTTCTGTAAAAATAACTACTCTATCCAACTGTTAGTACAAATTCACTAATGATGTTAAAAACAAACTGTAAAATGCAATAAATTTCCAATTCACCTTTAATCTATCAGGGCAAAACCAAATAAAAATTATTTTGTTCTTATTATTTTTGCTGTTAAAATATAAATATTCCCCTTAAATTACAAGATATTGTTTTGACGACCGATTAATGACTGATTCGAATAATTCTTGCGCCGATTCAACTCAACAAACTGATTTGTCCATTTCCACTCAAAGGCCGCTGAAATTCAAGGGTCGATATGTTCAATAACTAGATTTGCTGATAATTCAAGTGCAAATGGCCTGTATACATACGACTATATCTGACTAAATAAAAATATGTCTGACAAGATTATAATAATTTTGGAAACCTAACATTTGATTCTTCTGCGTAATTGGAAGGTGAAGGAAATTTCAAAAGAACATGCACCAAAACCGCAAAATTATTTTGTCGAGATTTTCAAAGGATGACGATGCATAGATGACAATATATTATTCAGCCATTAACGCCAATTTTATGAAATAAAATCTAAAAATCAATTTGCGGCGAAAGCGTGAGAAAATATATGAATACTGACAAAATATAATTTTTTTTTGATTTTGCGAAGAAATACTACCTTTTATTCAAATTTGTAGATTTCGTAGTTAAGGGAATAGCTTTAAAGAAATTATTATAAATCACTGCCCAGTTAGATAAGACTTTATTATCACATAAATAAATGATAAAATCCTTTTTTCAACATGATTCATTTTTTAATAGATATTTGCAAAGTCCTTCGATTACTGCAAAATAACCCAAGATTCGGGAAATCACTACTCTTTCGCTTCCTTAGCGAAGTCGACCCATGTTTAGGTACCGTTAGTATAAAAACGGATGTCTGCGTATTTAATGTTGATGTAATTTCCGGCTAGAATGTGATTCTGCAAGTTCCTTATAAATATATTCCATGTGACTTTATTTATTTTGCGGTCCCAAGAAGAGAACGGTTACATTGGTGGTGGAGTGTCATATATCAAACACTTTTATGCTGCTTTTTGTGGTGACAATAATGCATATTTCTCGAATTTTATGTTGTAGGACCTATAGAAGTACATTCTAGACGCCAGCAAGCTCTCAAACAACCAAAAAAGACCTATTATCCCAAAATTCGAGACCGTTTCAAAACGTCGTTTGTACATAGATTATAAGTCATCATTTTTAGGTTACGTAAGTCCGATGTTCGTAAACTTTTGGTATGTTGTAAAACAAGCTTATGAATACATGAATGTAAAAAATGACTAAAAACTTGAAAGAAAAATATTTGGGATAGAGGGCGAAAGCGAACAGTACAAACTTAGCTAAGTAAATCTTGAAGCAGGAAACCGCGAGAGAATTGTGTAATATTAATAGTGCCAAATACAGACTATATCATTATCTCATTATCATTCCGTCGTTACGAGTTAGAATTCATAGGCAGGCGACTTCTTACCTCCCCATATGGAGACCTTTTTTACTTCTTTGTTTTCTTATTAGTCGCTGTATAGGACACGCGGGTAAGACTTAATGTCAATCAGAAAGTTTTGGACCAAGCATGTAAATCACACGTCGCTGAACACGATCAAAAATGTTAAGAACGGCAGCAGCGCCTTTTTAGCGAAGCCGTAACGTCCGATTTATAGTTTGACATATTGAAAATAGCAAGCAAGCCAAATCGTCACATGCGAGCGTAGTTGAAATAAGTAGTTTATTTGTTAGCATATGCCCAGTTTAAACAGTGCTTTCTAGTTGGGTTTCTATTTTTTTTAATTTCGGCTGCAATACTAGTTTTTCTATTGAGATATTGGAGATAAGGTAATGACAAATCACGCAGAAACGACACGGAATTTGTTTGCGACCAGAAATGTATTGATAAAATAACCTCATGGTGATATGGTTCATAATCGTATATATACCGGGCCAGAAATATTTCAAAACGCTACTGGGGGATAAAGGATGTGTTGGGGTGTTGTTTGTACTTAATATTGGTTTGTAAACGCTACAATAACATGATAAAGACATGATTTAAAGTATCCCAAATGAGTTTTTGGCAGTTATTAACAACTTTCTTTTTTTGGTACAACTTCAACGAAAATCAATGCACGACGAAGTTGAGCAAAAATTTACGAACATTTACGCCTCAAAAATTGCATACGGTAGTCCACAAGTTTTTCAAGCCTTTTGGGTCTGCTCAAGGTGATTATAAAATAGCACACAGAGGGATTGCACATACAGACGTTATTTACACCGAATGTGATTGCACAAACAGAATATTGTCCCGGTCGAATTGCACACAGTTAACTTACACACAATGATTGAATCGCCAATGATTGATTCGTCCCTCCTTCATTCACTAATTGTCGTTAACCAATAACTCTCTCACCTTCATGTTTACGAAAACGAGAGAAAACTGGCGACACTTGAGGCAAAAATAGTTTTTCCGTTTTGCAACGTAGAAAACTTTCATTCTCGAACTCTCGCTACCAAATCCGCGGGATCGTTGACTAAAGATAATAATATAACTATCGTTACCGGCATTGCAGTTAATTTCAGAGGTGTGGTAAGGGCTGTTTTGGTTGCGGCATGCGTTGCATGTTGAAACGTTAATTTTTATTAAAATATATTACAAGTTTCGTAATCTTCTTTGCAGTACTAAACCCTCATAGATTGGCTGCTAATATTAAAACACAAAGAAGTCGCGAGGTCGCCGGGGAATTGTTGTGAATTCTCGGAGTTGCCCATGTCGTAGAATGTAGACATTGGAATTTAACACAGCAGAATTGCACACATGTCGCATCGTCCCAAGATAGAACTTTTTCCAAAAAACTCGAATCCGCAGCCATCCTACGGGATTGGCCCAAGACGAAAGTCACCCACACGGAATTGCTTCAACGCAGAATTGCCCTCGCCTGGGGACAATTACACATGTGGGTTCTTCTGCGTGGACGCAATTTTCTGAGTGAATAATTTCGTACCGCGTGGAGCAACCTCGCCAGGGTCTTAAATCATATGCGTAGTATAATTTCGTCTTTGGCTACTAATCGGGCGCGGGTAAATTTCATCAAAAATTGAAGGCTCATTTCTAGTTAGGTTTATACAACTTTGGCTTAGCTATGATAAATTTAATCAATAGGAAGTTTAAACGTACACGGGTTCTTCCCAAAGTGCAAGAACCACGCGAGAACGACGAAACAGCATCGTCCAGGCCACTTTGGAAACACACAAAGAAATGGCTCGTTTGCAAGCTTTGTGCCATAATAAGCTAATAGACTTATATATAACGCTTTTTGGCCTTCAAATTAATTCGAAATCATTGTATTGCCAGAATCAGCAACGTAAATTCTAACAAAATATAACGCCAGAGATGCATAGAATTTGTCGTTAACCCCCATGATATGTGTACTTCTGACGTCGGGGGATTACCATAGGTTGATCACCAAAAGTAGCTTAAGCATTTCTGACAAAACACCTTTTTTTTCAGTGCCAAGTTTGGAATAAACTGAGGTCGAGATTGGATGTACCAGGCACTGGGTTACTCTAGGAAGCTTTATTAACCGAAATAATGTCTTATGGTTTAGGTACATACGTGTGTTCTGTTATTTGTTCAGTGGTTCATTTCCCACACTTAAAAAAAAAAAAAAATGGATTCGAGAACGTGATAATAAAACTGAAGTAAATGGAGATAACGATTTGTAAATCATGAATCTGATCATGTCTACCGCATTACTATTTGTGCAATTCTCTTTATTGAACTAAACAAGCGGAATATGGGACATAATAAACATTCCAAACAATTCCTCCTCGTGACGTATACATAATGATAAATTTCTCACGAACTATAAATACTTAAACAACGTGTCGAAACAAACCGTTTGTTCTTGGAATATTTTTCGCTTATCGTGTTTAAATCTAATCTTATTGCGATAAATCTTGGCGATGTTTTTTTAAATGCCTGGTTCAGGAAATGGATCAATTGTTTACCACTTCCCATGTTTTCTCAAACCCCGCCCTATAAAACACAAATCTGAGCCTCAATTCAATTGGTTAAAACGGTAAATATTTCCAACTAGAGTCACATAAGTGAACTAAAAGTCTGAACCCACGATTGTCTATGATTCATAGTTTAGGTTGCTAAAGTATCATTCGTGGTTTGTCTTATCGCTCGAAAAAAATTACAACAATCGACCCATTTATATTACAGTATCACAATTTTGACTTATTAAGATTTATTTTAGGACATGTTATTTGCGATTAGCGGTATTTTATATATTAATTTTCTAGCCAATCATCGGAGTGGGTCACTGATGATAAGAATTAATTGAAGTATTAATACTCCAGCTCATCCATTGAACAATCGGCCGCCCATAACCTCTCGAAAACGCCTGCCTCCATCAACAACAATAACGTTAAATACTGAATACGCGATTCGTTGTTAGCTGCATATTTATACTCTTTATGGAGCTAAATTCCACGAAAACAAAAAGTGATACGTGATAGCTAGAAAAACTGGCGAAATTAAATATCGAAAATGAATATGGACTGTAAACATGTTGTTGGAAAGCAAAAGAGATATTAATAGAAACAAGAATAAATATTGATTCATGAGTCCCATATTTTTTGAATTTAATTAAGTTGGGATTTTTTATTGGTCACTCACTCATCTCGATGAATCGCGCTGACCGAGGCCTTGCGAGGGCGACCACTTTGCGAAGGCGTAAACATGTTGTTGGAAAGCAAAAGAGATATTATAGACAAGAATAAATATTGATTCATGAGTCCCATATTTTTTGAATTTAATTAAGTTGGGATTTTTTATAGGTCACTCACTCATCTCGATGAATCGCGCTGACCGAGACCTTGCGAGGGCGACCACTTATAGACGAGTAAGGTTAATATGTTGGAAAGTTATGAACTGTTCGATTCGGCCGAGCCTGCCCAAGTTATTACATCTTGAGTTAAGTGGTGGGCATGGATTAACTTGGCAGACTCGAACCCGAGATTGATTGTATTATCACACGCTGAGTTGGGTAGTGGGCATGGATGAACGCATTGCCGGGACTCGAACCGGAGATCTTCAACTTACGATACAAACATCATAACCACTAGGCCATCGCGCCCAACTTGAAATTCGTTCTTGGCAGAAGAGGTACCCAAAAGAAACAATCAGACAACTAGGGCTGGGCAATTCGAAACAGAAATTATTAGGATCAGTCGTAGATCGGCCATACCAAGCAGGGATTCCATTTTTAAGCATAATCCACAGGTTGTCCGTCAGTTACCAATGATCAACAAAGGATTATTATTTCCGGTGGGGAGGGGTGGTATAAATTGCCAAATTTGGGACGTCAAAATATGCGCCGCAGATAAAAAATTTCTGACCAAAATATACTACTTTACTCCCGGGGGAAAATCACAAATCCCTGGTGTGAGGGGGCTTGCATCCCCTCCCATCCTTGTATCCGCCCCTGACTATATTATAGTGCCATCATATTATAGTGACATCACAAGGAAATAAGCACGGCTCACAAAAATTCATATATCGGGAAATCATCACCATCATCATATTTTCTGTGGTGTTATTGCGATATTCATTCAATAATTTGGCTGTGTGAATACTTAGAAAGCCTAGGGATAATAAATACGTGGACGTGATGTTGAAGATGCAAAGGAATGGCGGCACCGGTCAGACAACCGTGCTTTCGGTCACGTATATAATATTATATCTGTAAACGCGGTTGGTTTATCGAATTTTTGTTATTGTGCTGCTTTTCGGATTGAAATTATTTAATTTGAAATTATTAGGAGAAACGAGATTAGATAATAAACATTCATAAGAAGCCATACCCGTGGTAAATATTCTATGGCAACTAAAATTAACACGACCTATAAATATCTAAACAAGGTGTTTAACCAAATTGGCGTTTGTTCTCGTTATGTTATTGCGTTATCGTGTTTATATCTGATCTTTGTGCGATAAATCGATTATTATTTCGCCCAAGTACCAATGGACCAAATGTTAAATGCATTTCTCCATCTGACTTGTGCTTTAATATTTTCACTCATAACTGCGGAAATTGTAAAAAAACGGCTAAGAAGGGGTGGATTAATGATTTATTGGGTGAAATATATATAAATGTGTGGCCACAACCGGGAAATCCTTGAGCAGTCTGATAGTTGTTTTTGTAAGTTCGCATCTTCTAAACACTGATTCATGGCATCGTTGAGAGTAATTAAACGTCATTCTCGTGGAATGCTTTCGTGATCCTCATTAAACAGTATGTTATCGTGATTTCGAGAAGAGTTCGAAGTTTTTCAGCGTATTCCATTCTACCTTGAGTGAACATGTTAGGCAAATTTAAAAATCGATGTAAAATATGAAAGGTGACCATAAAATGTTCACCTTCGGCAAACAGTTTCAGCGCAGACGTAAAGACTTCTCCAATAGTCAGTGAAACACTTCTATCTAAATCAAGATCTTCTTGATCTTACTAGCTTTTTCAACTTTGTTTGCTCAGAATGAGTTTCAATGTTTTTTTTATTTTAAGAAAGATTCCAAATACACCTAAAGTAAAACTCTTGAGTTGTTTAAAATTCCAACCGAGCATACAGGAATAAGCACACAAGGTTTTTTTCACCCGCTATCTTCTTGGAGGATTGAATATATTTACGTTTCGTGTTTACGCCATTAGGCTCATGAAATCGCGTAAGCGTGTTCAAATAAACGCAAAAAATTCGATCGAAACTGTAACATGTTGTTGACTTTCATTTTTATAAATATTACTCAGCATTTTTTCAAATTCTGATAAGTCATCTATTTATTTCATTACATTACAAAAAGATGGGACGCAGCTTTTGCCTGGTTGCGACGCATTGGAAATCTTTCATTTTCGAAATAAACGTGCCTGTTATCAACATAACAAAAAAAAAATCCGCGAATTAAATCATTTCAAAATCGATAAATTGAACTTATTTATTTCTGTTTTAACGGCGACGTTCATGAACATATTTTTGACACAATATATTTCAACAGGAAGCTTTTGAAAATAAACAAGGTTGTTCGCGTTACGCTTATAGGCGATTATAGTTTGTCCTCTGCCTACAGAGTCGCACTCGCGATGACCTAGTGGGCATTGTGGAGAGCGGTTGTTACCAGGTAGACTCACAGATCTGTGGGATATGCTCAGTCTGTGAAATACCAAACGATACTTTACATCATTTCATAGTTTGGGGAATAGTGTACTAGTGGTTATCGCATCCGCCCCCGCAAGTCCTGATCGCTAATCCATGCCCACAACTCAATTAAGGGTGTAATAACTAATCTAAAAAGAGCCGGCTTGACCAAACCGGAAAGATATAAATAAGAAAAGAAATGTATCTCCAACAAATTGTACGATAGAAGAGTCTGTAGGTACAGGGTCTTGTTTAGGGTTACACAACTAAATGAGTAGATCTAAAAATGGAAAGGCTGTAAGAATTCCACCATTAGATTCAAGTTTTGCGAACATATTAAAATATAAATTTCAAATACATAGAAGTACAATACAAACAGTTAAAATTGTTTTTGAAATAGATCAGCATGGGGAAGATTCGATTCGATATTAAAACAAATATAACGTAAAGTAATAACCTGATGATATGGTTCGAGTTAAAAATAAATGTATCTGAAAGTAAAAAATCTAGCCATCCGGTACACCAATCACCATGGTCATATACGGGTATCTCAAAAAACGAAAGCAGATAAAAAGCTCAATAAATTCGTCTCTTATTTGCAGTAATTGTATATTTCTAAATTTCAAAGTGCCTTGCTGGTGTATCACTAGGGCTGGGGAAAACCGAATCATTTGGAATTCGAAAATGATTCGAATAATTTTTTCGAATCGAATCGAATAATAAATTCCATGTATTTTACAGATATCCGATTTTTAATATTACAATTTGTCTCCGTTGTGAAAATCAAGAAATTTATAGTTTTTTTCAATTCACATTTTTTACAACAATTTTCATATTTTAACAACAAAATATAATCGATTGTGCCCAGCTGTCGAATGTGTTCAACAAAGGATGTGTTTTTTCAGTTTTGTGACCTAGTATAGTCTCTTAAAACAATTGGTAATAATTTTTTTAAATGGAGTCATATTCGAAAATATTCGATTAATAATTAATTTTTAGAGATTCGGCTCGAAAAATATATTCGAAACTTGTATCTTTACAGTGTGAAACGGACATACATTTTAGCAAAATCTATCGCGGTGTTTTTCAAAAGAAAAAAAATCAAATCATATAACATTCCGAGGTAAAACAAATATGCAGGAATTTAATTTGTTTAAGTGTTGTTTGAAGCTCTCTGAACATTAACTAGAAATGCTTTCGTTTTGTTATTTTCTCAAAAATATTTATACAGTGATTTGGTTTTGTATTTAATCTGAGGAATTTGTGGTAAACAGGGTGTAACAAGACATTTGTTGTTCTAATCTTCGTCGGTCGTTATCTACAATTCTATCTTGCATTTAACAATCGAATATTTTTTACATGTTTTTCGCGATTGCAATTTATTTATTTAAAATTTGTTTTTTTTTTCCCGTGTAAAATATTTTTCATTGTTATATCGAGATACGTGCGCAGTTTCTCCTGCAAAAACTAAACATATTCTTCGCAGAAGACCAACCTTGCTGCTCTTGAGAAATATTTACCTGGAAAAAGTAATATCAATTGTTTGTCTGTTTCCTGTTATCAAGAAATTAGTATTTCACGCCCTTCGATTCCATAAATGGAAAGGTATTTGACTAGCTTCCAATTAATAAGATGGGTTAAATGCGAAAGTTGTCGTGACTATATTTCAACCGTTTCGTTTAATTTTTCGTTCAATCTAAAAAATGAATTATTTTGGCATAAAAATTCCAAGTGCTTAAATGTGTAACTTTGACTGCCACGCCGATATGGGTGTGTGCGCATTCAGTCTTTTGGTTCAAGACGTTGCGTTAAAGACAGGTGTTTTAAAAAGTCGAATACTATGACAGACAGCGAATAACATATCTTCGTAGTTGAAAAAAGCGGTTAGGATGGTGTGCGCTAGAAAACTTCCAACCCAACTGGAAAATTTTTGTCAAAACATGCTTTGTTGAGTACCAGTCACTGATGGATCATGCCATGAGACGCAATTCATCTGAGCCGCCATCGTGTGTAATCGAATCTGATTTGGACAATTTTTTCGAATCAGATCAATTCCGTATATGAAACACATGCCTTATTTTACCATTGACATTTGATCAATTATTATAATACCCTTGAACTGAATTGCCAAGCCCTACTAGTAGGTAAAGGACTTTGTTGTCATTATGTTGGTAGATGTGTCCGTATCGAATTAACTACTTGCATGCGCTCGGAAATCGGTATAATTTCATACGATACTTTGATTTTATATCTATGCTAAAAAAGTAGAGTTAAAACGTTTTGCAGCCGATGTTTCGAGCATATCAATTGATAAATTTATGTTTTCTACCAGTTTCCACAGAACAAAAAACAATAATGACATAGGGGTACCTGTCCAAACTATATATGTTGCAGTAGTTGGTACTGGAAGTGCTCGTGTCTTGGTATCATTGGTTTAATGTTATGTTGGGTATCTTTGTGGAACAGTTAGTACTTCAGACTATGTGCTTATTAAATATACAACTGCACGCTATTTTCTAAGAGCGTAAAAGATTTTGGAAACAAAATCGTACTCGGGACAAAACGTACTTGAGAAAGACATTGCGCGCCAAGCCTATTAAAGTTACCAGTTTTTGTCGAATGACCTGCATGGAGTGTGAATGCGTGTGTTATATAGAAATGTCCATTGCCGATACCGATACAAACCAAAATATAAACAATTTAAGCATCTCGCATGATTGATTCGGGACAAATTTCTACTAGAAATTCTACAGAAAAAAATGCTTTAGAATTTCAAGTGCGAGAAGCTATATATGCGAATGCACAAAAATAGATCCATTAGTGTCGCAAAAAGTGTAAGCGCTATCGGTTCATTTTTGGCTCAAGATTGATGTTACTATAAAAATAACATTTGAAATAGTCTACGGCGATGCATTTGTACGTCCCTGGAATTTTCTTTCATGATTCCATTGTTTACTGAATTTTGTGCATTTGCGTGCGAATGTATTTACAGTGCCGATTTCATGAACGTAGGTCAAACCAAAGCATCATTATTTACTTCCCATATTTGACGTACGCGTCGGCTTATGATCGTTTAACAAGTTTGTGCATGTGACATGATCAGCGTTTCTACGTGTTCATTTTAATATGGCAGAAAAATATCACGGCCAGCCCAATTCACGATATAAATATCAAGTTAATTTGACATATATTTCTATTGTATACATTGATGGATATGACCTTTTTTCCAAATTTTTCTTTCTTTCTCTTTATCATAAATAAGTTTAAAAATTGAGAGTTGCATTATTTCCGACCGTGACGCCGTGAGTTCGTCCTGAAACCGCTCGCGCGCATTTTGATAGGGTGAGACACGTCAGACAATAGATATAAGCGCCAGACAGCAAGTAATCGACGTCCATTCTCATAGTTTTCGTTTTCGTGTTTATCTTCAGTTTTCGACGGATTTTGCAGCAATGTACGTTAATAACAGTAAAAATTGTCAGTGTTTATATCCAGTATGTAGTTAGTAAGCAGTTTAACATGAAATGTAGACTTGTTTCAATTCGAAACAATTCTGTTCATATATTTTTGTCGAGTGCGAGTCATTAATAAATCGCGCTGCCGAGGCACGGTCCATCTGTGACTCATGGTTATTTAAATAAAATGGTGATTGGGATGGAGCAGGACAATATTTAGTACGTTCAGAAATAATAAGATGATAGAATTTTCTGATAATTGGCCTGACGTGATGGAATCTGTTGAATTATCTCGAGAGTGTGTTTATTAATAGACCAATGGTTGAGACGTGTCTATCATTGGCTCTTGCATGACGGCAGATTAGTGAAGCGTCGAGGAATACAATCGCGCTGCCGAGGCACGGTCCATCTGTGACTCATGGTTATTTAAATAAAATGGTGATTGGGATGGAGCAGGACAATATTTAGTACGTTCAGAAATAATAAGATGATAGAATTTTCTGATAATTGGCCTGACGTGATGGAATCTGTTGAATTATCTCGAGAGTCTGTTTATTAATAGACCAATGGTCGAGACGTGTCTATCATTGGCTCTTGCATGACGGCAGATTAGTGAACGTCGAGGAATACACTCTAGGTATAATAATAGCGTTCCGTCTTTCTTCGGGATTTGCACTGATATTGTATATTGTCAAAATCGAATACGTGTTTCGTTCAGAATCGAATCGAACAATTTTCATCGAATCGAATATTCAAATCAGGAGCATTACAATAAACAAAGACATTTTATAATTTATAAAGTAACCTAAATTGTCATATATTTTTTTGAAAGATATTAGTGTCTTTTTAAAAATTAAATATATCTTTTAAAGTTGAATGATATTTATGCAATTGTATATTCAGTTTCATCTAGACGCATACTTTTCGTATAGTCGAGTTCAAACAAATTATTATACCCTGGGTCGAGTTTAAAACCACCAGTAAAAAAAAAACGCATTGAAAATTAAAATTTTATGAAACCCGCTGTACTACAAAGTTTAGCATTAGCGAGATATTAGTCAGCATTATAAAGCAAAAATTCAGTATTTCTAAATCTAAACAAATCTATTATTGGACTGTTTACAAGTGCCATTATCCAGACGTATAAGCACAGAATTTGTCTCATTACTGGCATTCGTTTATTTCCGTCATATATATTCTTCGCCTAAACTGTTGGGTATTTAGTTACCTAACTCAGACATTCCGATGTCGTCTTTGACGTAATCTATTGTCATTGTTCGTCGAATTAAGCCGGTCACATAGTTAGTAAGCCTTACTTGCTATAATGATCCTCAAATGTGCAGTCCTCATAAAATTAACATATTTTGTGAAGCGTTGGTCACTGATTGAACGCCCCGCCGAGGCGCGGTCCATCTGTGGGACATGATTGACAAAATGGAATTGATATTCGTTAAATGTTTTTTTAGGAGCCACTGTCCATTTCTATGTTGAACAACATAGGACAAAGATGATATGAATCACCAAGTTTTTGCATGACTTGAACCACGGATAGACCTGTAATCACGGTACCAAATACACGATTGATCACGCATGATCTATCTTATATCAATACAGCTTTATCTAGTATGGTTCGCAGGTGATTCATACTATTGCCGTGCGATCCATCGAGATGAAATTTTTTGATTGAGACAGACATCAAGTCGAAGCCGCGAAATTGTTTTATTTGTGGCAATGCGATATCAGTTTCAATTTGTCAATGAAACTCGACATTTTTGTTACAAATCGTCTCAAATTTATGACCCAACGACACTTGGCGTAAATCTGCGTTCTGTAGACAATGCCAAGTAATCAAGCTTCTGCCGGAATGTTTTGGCTTTTCACTCGCGGTCAAGTGTATGACAATAGATGGTTCGAGTTTTGAAAACATCAGAACGACGCGGCAACTTTTAAGCCATATTAAATTTTGTGGAGGCTGGAATCAGGAGAATTTCATCAATAAGTTTTTTTTTTCGGGAAGAGGATTTAGTGCTGTACAAAAAAGAGTATAGAAATCTCCGTGTTTTTTATATTTAGTTGAATGAGTCACTGCAAACATGGGTCTGTAAGGGCAGACACAGCACGCAGAAGCAAAAATTGGCTGCAATAGAAAGAGAGGAGCTAAGACGGAGTTGACTGTACAAAAAATTGGTCATTGCGAATTTGTCATCATTAATTTGAACTTAATGTTGTTTAAAAGTTGAATTTATTCATGAACATATTTCGACATTTAGCGTAGATGGTGACTTCATTGCACTATGAACGAAAAGTTCCCAGCCGCAAAGTTTGAAATAGTGCGTAAGGTTAATTATGATGACGATAACATCAATTCTCAAACACTCGGCCATCATGATCTTTAGTTCACAGTCGTACTTTGAATTACATGCCTGGGGCCAATACTTATTATATATTCAAAATGGCGAACGTCTGACAAGAAAATGGAGTATTAGATCCTAAAAGTTGTGTCATGAAAAATATAGTGACATTCAATTAATATTTTTTTTATGACTATTAACAGAGAAGACAAAATTTGACCTTTATTTCTTTATCTTAATATACTCTAACGTAGCGATTATATAATCGGAATTGTGACGATGAAAGAAGACGAAGAGCAGCAAGGTAATGCGGATTGATAGGAAACTACGTGAACTGCGTCTAACCGTCTATATATACATTATATATACATATATTATTTCCACCTTAAGCAAGGCAGTGCCTAAATGGAACCAACTAAAAGCCATTTAATAGCAAAGAGATGCTAAAAGGTGTCGTGCCAGCAACTGCACTTTAAACGGAAAACATTCCCAAATAGAACTGAACCACCATGGTAAAGCGTAGTGAATGATAGCTTCCCTGGGCGATGGTAACACACCAACTATCACTTCTCAAATATGCTATATTTGCAGTAAATGTATGTTTCAAAAATTATAAATAGCCAAGTATAGGCTGTTGCTGGACCGTAACGACCGATACTTGGAGGAAAACTCGATTCATAGTTTTATTTCAAGATCTTAAACCAAAAAACTGCCATAATACAGTGATTTTGATGCATATTTTCACAGTGTAACTTTAATAGAAATTAGAAATCCTAATACATTATTTTTTATCTTTGTAAAAACTCTGAATATTTGAACGATACTCAATTGACACCCAAAATATAAAAGGCATATTATATTATATCGGAGAACAAAGAAATTCAATAGCATTCAATATAGCAGTATCAACAGGACTTGTACTAAGAAATCACAGATTGCAGATCTCGGGTTCGAGTCTTGGCGAGTCATGCTTGTTAATCCATGCCCTCCACTCAACTCAGAGTAAAACAACTTGAGTAGACTCAGCTGAACCGGAAAGATCAAATCTTTCTTACAACTCCTAAACCTATCCGTCTATAAGTGCCAGCTGGTACATATCCTTTGTCAGGGTGATCCACTCCAAAGAGTGGCAATAAAAATTCCCCTATTTAAAAACAAAGAGAAAAGCATCGCTTACATTTCGTATCTTGTTTCAGTTGATGATTCATGCAAATATTCAAATGCAACAACCGTTTCAACAAATGAAAAGTTATGCAACGACTGTTCTAGTCCGTCAAGTTCGTTATTGAAATATCCCATGTTTTGTGCTCGATGTTCTGATCAAATTATTGATAAATATTACATGGTTGTTGACGGAAGATTTTGGCATGAAAGTAAGAAAAATATTTAAGTGAAGTAATGCAAGAGATTTCACTACTAAAATGCATGGTTGTTAAAAATGATCTTATGACTTGAATATATTTTGAAAGAAAAATATAAACCACATTCAAGTTTTTTTCATTTTCATTTTCAAAAAATTATCCATTCGAATGAAAAATTGAAATACTGAAAAAACATTTTTCTTTTCTTCGCATCCATATTTGAAATAAGTTTTTATTGAATTTTTCATTCCAGAATGCGTCCAATGTACTTCATGTCATCAACAACTAACTAGCTCATGTTTTTCAAAACATTACAAACTTTATTGCAATGAATGCTACAACATGTGAGTTTATAATTTCACGTTTGTATTCATTAAATGTTCAACATCGCAATATTGAATAAAAATATATATCATAGATAAGTGTTTTCATCCGTGTGTTCCATTGTTGAACCACGAATGAGAAATAAGTTTTAGAATACAATGTCGAATGTATTAGAATCAATGCATTAATTACAGTTACAAAAAAAAAAAACTGTATCAGAAAGTTAATAAATAATTTTCTGATAAAGAACAGTGAACTTGAGGGTAATTCGACAATATTAGATTTGGGGGGTATTAGAAGGGTATTATCCATCTACCTACCTTTTTAGTATTCAATTCAAAAATGATATATTTGAAACTATTGTCCGTAATTGCAACGGAGAAATTTCACTTAGACCTAAACGGTTAAATCAGAATGTAGTGTAATAATTCTAAACCCTGCGCCTGCATTAAATCTGGCGCAGGTCGGTTATGCACCTTTTTCTACCAATCATATTCATGCCTGTACATCAACCGGCACCCACACGATGGGTAGGGGTTTGCCATAGGGTTATGTGGTCGTATTCGATGCTTTCTTTTACCGCAGGATGAAAACTTATCCTATCGTGATTCTTTTCAGGCTGAAAAGATGTTATGGATGCTCAGAGATATTACGTCAGAGAGAATTAGTCCTGCGTGTCGGACCAGATTCTTATCATGTGACATGTTTTAAATGTAATTATTGTAGTCGTCTACTACATGTAAGTTGGTATATATATAAAGCGTGGTTGCCTTGGTAGTCCATTTTCAGCGTTAATAACGCAAAGACTTGTTCATAACACAATTTCGTGAGGCTTATACTCAGAAGACGAAAACTGAGCTACAACTCAATTTAGTCGTTTCCTTCTATCGAAAACACTGACAAGCATAATTCAGAAAAAACGATTTTTATAATTATTACGATACTTTTATAATCTTTCTGGCGCTTATTTAACGATAATTTTAACCCATATATTCGTAAATCATATCAGTTGTTGTTGGATAGAGCTTTCGAACTAATATAAACAAAGGATTACAAGTATAAAACAAAGGATAACAGGCATATTTTCATATTTTTAGAAAGGAGATCACTTTTACTCTTTCCGAGAAACAACAAAAAGGAAAATATGTTGTCAAATTTGTTACGACATAAATAACTTGGGAGATTTGCAAATATCAGACTCAGACGATTCACGTGAGTATTTTATTATTTATTCCACTTACGATTTAATGGGAAATTTTTTTGTTTCAAATAAATTGTGTGCAAAAAAGTGATAGTATTTATGAGTAATTTTTCATCATTGCAAAATTTAAACGTCGTTGTATATTACAATGTCAAATTTACAAATCAATATTAAAGTAGCTTCACAAGTGATTTGCTAAATTTGACAGTGTGGTAGAACGATAACTATTTTTTCATTGAAATTCACTCTGAGCAATACCGGAAGCAGTGCTTGAAAGGAAACAACTAACGGTTACTAAATAGCAAAGAGCTACTGAAGGATGTGATATAAACAACTGCACTCTAAACAGAAAACATCACAAATGGAACTGAACCGCCATGATCCAGTACAGTAAGTGGTATCTGTCCTGCATGGGAGGTGCAAAAACCATCTATCACTTCTTTGCTTCCTTTCAGTCGCATCTTGCATCGCGTAAAACAATTCTAAAGCCAGTACAAACAGCATTTATTGGAACGAAATAGCTTAAAGAGAAGAATTTTAATATAACAAACAGTTTTTATATGGATAATATTCATCCCAAATGATTTACGCTATAGAAATTGACGACAACCATTGATTACATCCTTGTTATAATTTTTTTTTAGCAATTGACAACTATGCGTTTAGTCCTGATTCATATTTCTGTCAATATTTGAATGATAGACCAACATCTCGACATTTGAGCCGGCAATTATCAGGTAATGTGAAGCCGAATGGTAATGAAAACCTATATGTAAATCTTACTACCTACCGATGTCAAGACGTTTTAGTTATAATTGGAAGAATTTCTTCAAAATAAATGTTACTTAAACATTATTTCACTAGTTTTTCTTTTAAGGCCATTTACAATTTAAAGGATAATTCGATTCGAATCACCCAGCCTTAGATATATAACTTTCGCTCAGTCCGCGAAGCTTGTCTCTTCGTCGCAATGTTGCCTCACTTTGGTAATTTTACAGATATTATAATGGGCTTTGTTCAAGGGAGCTTTCCGCTCTCGTTGCTTCAAACAAAATATTTAGTAGGCCCATTCCATTGGTTTTCCAATTCACATTTATTCACTGTTTAGGTTCCGCAGTGTCACAAATAGTTTTATGCAAGAAGTTTTTTTTCTCAAGAACCTCTGAACTCTGGACGTCTTTGTCTTCTCACTGCTGCCCTGGTCGTGTTGATCTGTACGGCTTTAAAACTCGTACAAATAGGCACCTGTGAGGGATGGGGATTCCTTTGTTCCCATTACTGCATTTCAAATAGCTCTTTGCACATTAGTGATTTCAGGAAACTTTTCAAGTATTATATGTCCCCTGCAGCCTTGCTGTGAGCAAATTGGCATAAAAAAAAAAAATAACAGCTAAATATTTCTAAATCTTTTCTCAGCCGATTATCCGTACGGTAATAACGGTCAATCACATTACAATCAAGCATGGTATTCATGCGATGATCAACGTTTATGTCAATCACTGCCTGTGATGACGTCGTCGGACCCAAGACGACCGAAAAGACCTCGGACAGTTCTCACAACAGAACAAAGAAAGAAATTCAACTCGTGGTATGAAATCTCTGCTAAACCAAGTCGAAAGGTAGAATTAAATCCTGTTTGTAATAATAATAAAATGTAGAATAGGCATTTGACCACTCAGATAAAGTAAAAGGGAAATCAATAAATCAAAGTCAATATTTTGCAGCTTTTTTTTGAATACGTTCGCTCCAAGCAAAGTCAAAAGTAGCGCTTAATAGCAGCCAACAAACGGCAACTTAAATGAGTTGCTACAAGATAAAGTGCCAGCAACTGCACTCTAAGCGGAAAACATCCCATACAGAACTAAACCACTATGATAAAGTGCAGTGAGTGTTATCTGCCCTTCGGCATTAATAAAACCATCCACTTGTTTGTTTCTATTCCGTTGCCTTATACGATACGATGCGCTAGGATCATTCTAAAGCTCGTACCTAGAGGGCAAGAGAAATGAATGGCTGAAAACCGAAAATGGCATTGAGCATTAAATTGTCTAAGCGAGTTCTTTTGAAAATGTCGTATGGACAAAGAATTATAAAAAAAATCGCAGTACAAATAAATGCAAGTTACGCCTTGCGGGACGACATAATTTTTTTATCGTCACTTTTTTTCAGGTTAGAGAGAAGTTAGCAAAAGAAACAGGACTCACACCAAGAATCGTTCAAGTATGGTTTCAAAATCAACGAGCAAAGGTTTGTATTGAATCTAAGTATACACTACATCTTACTTTTGTGTCATAGCAGAGAAATAATAAGGCATTTTATCAAAAATTAAAAAAGAGACTTTTTATGCATTTATTAAACTCCAAATTTGTGAATCTAGAATAGATATTTATTAAATCATATATGTTTAAATAAGCAACAATCATTAATATCTTTATGAATTGTACGTTGAAATATATACCTACAAAATATCTCGAATAGAATCGAAATGAGAATAAGCAATATCTCTATTGGTGTAGCTACTTCAAGGTCCTAGATAGATCGTTTCATTTAGAATTATATTTTTGTTTCAGAAATTAATGAAAACATTTAATTGTTAATCAAGCTTTTTTTTAACAATACACTGGGGAGGAAAATCATGCATTTTTGCTGCTTTCCTGATCGTGTTGATCTACAAGGCTTTAAAACTTGCGTTAATAGACAACTATCAGGGATGGGGTTCCTTAGTTCCTATTCCTGCAATTCATGTAGCTCTTTGCACTTTGGTGGCTTCACGAGAATTTTCAAGTTTGATTCTTCTCCTGCGGCCTTGCTCTCAGCGAATTTCAATGACAAAAAAAAAACTGCGCGAAATTTTAGCTTAACACATTTGTTGAATCGTACCGAATTGCAAAAATTAGTTATCAAATCATTTAAGGTGAACGTGTATACGAATCTTAATTTATAAACAGCTTCTCGGACAGACAGATTCTTGAACCAAAGCTGACTTCGCTAATATTTAACCCTTTCGTTTCAGATGAAGAAAACCCGTCGACAGCGTAAAAGTAGAAAAAAGATAAAGAGTTTGGATTATGATGGTCAGTTCGCTTTTTTAAGTCAGTTCGATTTTCGAACCACCAACTCATAAAAATTGTCGTAGTTTGGATGGTCAATTACTATTACACTGTAACAAAAGTGCGGTGAAATTACCTTTCCTTTGCAGTAATTGTGTTTCTGAAATTTGAAACCGCCTTATATATGCGATTCGTGCTAAGTATAAACTCACATAGGCGGTGCGTCCCATCAACGGCTAATAATTGTTTGAAAAATTCGATTTTATTGCATTTTTTTGACAGTGTGAAGTAGATATCCGTATCGATTTGAATATTTTCATACATTCAAAATGGATGGCATGAAATATTTCATTGCTATCTTTTTTTATCAGAGCGTTTTTTTTCTGGTAATATATTGGGTATTAATTCACTTCTACGCTTTTCTTGAAATTTGCTGCTTCAATTTTCACACAAATTATTCAAATTAGCAGGTTTAATTGGATTGATTTGTCGTGGAGAATTATTCAATTAATCTTTCGGTTATTGGAGAATAATTTCCCATGTAAATCCATCATATATATTGGAAGAGCAAACATATATAGTTCCAAGAAAAATGCGCGGGAGAAAATGTTTGGCTTTTGCAAAAAAAAAACGCCAATTAAACCTGAAATATCAGATTTAAAAAAATTTGATTACATAAAATAACGATCGCGCCATACGCAAGACAAAATTTTGACTTCAATATAAATAAATTTTATTTTCTCATTTTTGATATATCCACTACACGTATAGTTTGTTAAGGATTTATCCTTTATCATATTTCATTTATTCGTGAAACCATAAGCATAAATTTGAAAAAAAAATTATTGTCTTACGCAGATAATTCTCCACCGAGTCCCGGTTCGCCTTCGCCGACAACGAGACATTTTGAACCAAGTGACTACGATATACCCGCATTATATCAATCACCAACAAGTTTGTTATCAATATCTTCCCAAGATGAAGACTCCATGACAGTTTTACTACGACCCTCGACGAGCGGACACGGTAAGATTCGTGTAGGACTGGGTATTTCATTCCGGGGATTCGAATTGTTTTCAAATATAAAGTAGATTTTTTATGCTTTAACGTAAAAAAGACGAATAAAAGTCATTTCGATTCAGGTCATTATTTTTTTGCCTTCGGGGATTTTTGAATTCGTCGTAGGGAGGGGAAATTGGGATAGTAAAAAGCATTGATTCATACTTAAAATTTAGAAAAAAAGTTCAATGATTATATTTTTTAAAACATTTATATAGAATTTTATATTTTTACGTCATTCATTGGATTGGACCAATGGCTGACCTTGAGGTTGGCTGACTTCGAATACAGATTTTCGGCTTGTAATACCAGTACCACTTAGTCATTGCGGCATGTCTAAAATTTATCTTTTCTATTTTTTTATACAGACTGGGAAGACGCAAAATTTCAGATGGAAAATTTTAGCTCACCAGTGCTTTCAGTTTATGAAATACCGAGTTTCCCCCAGTCTATTCTACATTCTCCGTCAAGACTGGAAATACATGATCCATTCTACCAAGAGAACAGTGGCGTAATACCTTCACACGTTAACGCAGAGCGACAGTGCAACGTTATGCAAACCGAAGGAGTGACAAGTCATGACTTATGATTGGCGGGCTTTAAAAAGTCTAAGGCTCTAACGTATTTCTTGCGTGTCGCAACAGACCACAAGGAGGCAAACAATACATCAGAACAGATCCCATTCGTTGGACCCTACTGCAGCGTTTCACTCTGCTTGGAATATATCCAACTTAGGATGCAGTTGCTAATTATTTATTTATGTGGATCTTTGTTATTTCAGTGATTGCTAATTATTTCAGGCGCTACAATTGAGCATAGAGCTAATGTTGTTTAAACAAAAAATAACGCAGTGGACTATTTTTACCAAATCTGTTCATATTAATCCCCGAGGTGTTAATGAATACCAGTTACAAATGGTGAAGGGTTCTTAACTACTAAATCGAAGCGTCATCATACATATTACGCCAGGGTGGAATTTACCTACAGGCTCGGACTGAAATGCCCTAAGGTATTTCCTGCTTGCCATAGAAGGTAATCTAAATGGAAGAGAAGGTGATGGATGCCAGTCACTGTTCTCTTGCGGTCATGAAACAGGAAATACTTCACCTTTTCTCAAATTGTTTAGAAGCATGGAAAATTTTCGTTTATAAGGCACGAGCTTTTAAAAATGCTCATTTACTTTTTCTAAGATATTAAAAAACGTTAAACTTAAAAACTAAGAATCTTGTTACTTTCTTCATGTTAACATTATATTTTTATATTATTTGATGATATCTTTTATTAATGCCGCATTGGATATTTTGTTGAACATGAGGTGCAATACAATTAAGTTTAATTTGTCTCATGGAGCTTAAACAGGATTAGTAGTATTATATTTCGAGTTTTGTTCATCAACAATTTTATGGTCTCGTGTAGTTTACAACAGGCTTTTTACGGATTTCAATTTTTGTGCTAAGAACCGACGCATCCTAATAGACAGACGGTCAGGGTGAAATTTATCTGTTGCTAGTTAGAAAAAACAACGCGTTGGTTGGATCGTTAATTTCTGATTTCACGGCAATTTTGACTGTTGTTCGATGCATCCAAACGCAATAATTGCTTCTCTGAACCCGGCTATCCTCTAACGTTACCATACACGCTGCCAAGTCAGATATTGCTGGGTATTATGCGTTGCCTTGAAATATAAAAAAAATATTACTCACATTTATCCCATGAAAATCATTCGAGTAAAGTCTAAAATGCTATCACAATGTGAAATCGCGGACACAATGCGTGAAAACGCAGGAAGCAGAAAATACGAGTGGACAGCGGAGACAACAAGCAACGCCATGCTTCAGCGATCACGATTTTTAAAAAATTATGTCGTCACACAATGTTAAAACACGCAATCAATACTGTGCTGGAATTAGTTTCAAAATATCCGGAGAAATAAACTCTGGAAGAGTATATCAAATTCTGTTTCAATTATTTGTTATAAAACAAAGCCGTTTTTTAAAATGATTGTGATATAAAGCAAAAATTTCTGCCATCTGTTAGGCTGGGTCCACTAGGTTAAAGCCTCGCGTGTTTTTCACTACCGGGTAATCTAGCGAATGTAAAATTGGCATTCATGGCTTAGGTTAAAATGAGATTACATTACATTGAAAATAAAAAAAAATGCATAAATAAATTCCCCTATAAAGTGGCTAAGATTCGGGTTTCTTCTATCTCAATAAAAACAAATCGCTGATGATTTTGGTTTGACATTCAAAAGTTTGTCACTCGACGCCTGGTTTGCATAGGTAACATACACGTGGCAATTTCATAACGCAAGGACAATTCAATTTCGAATCAGGTTTTCAACAACGTTTCGTATGAGGATGCAATGGAAAGTTCATATAGCCAAACTTACGTAACTATCTGGCGTTCCTCTAATACAAATTATTTTGGACGTAGATTCGACGGCGAACAGTATTATAAAGCAGTATATAATGGAACCGGCAATGAGTAGATATTAAAAGTCTTTTAGTCTTTGTCAGTAATCATAAATGGTGCTATAAAAGGGAAAGTCAAGTTTGGGGTAGAAAAACAGCAAGTTTCAAGCCGAAAAGGATCGATATGAGAAAGCATACATTCTACTTTTTTTTTTAAGTATTTTTACGAAGTGATTCCAAGTTTATTTTGTCGGAGCTTCCGTCTCACGTTCAACCACCACTTCCATTCGTTTAAGTTGAAGGGGTGATAATTTTGGTAAATTACTATTGGCAGCTATATTGCCCAGAGCAGATACTAATCAAGTCACTTTACTCTAACAGTTCAGGATGTATCTCAACCAAACAAGTGGCCATTGGTTGTTTTCTTACCGTTGCTGCTTTCAACCTTTCAATTTCCATTATAAAACAAAATGCGCTGGATGAATGAACAAGTGAAATTATGTATATGTATTTGCCGTATATTTGACATCGATTATTTGCAGAGTCCGCCAATTTTATTTATTGTAAATCATTTAAAAACAAACTGAAAGCAGAGTTTAATGGAACCAACTATACGAACGCCGCTGTGCAAATAGCTGTAACATAGTAAAATCAGCAACTGCAACCTGAGCGTGTAAAATCTACAGAACTGACAGCTACACTGCAGCAGAAGTACAGTACATTCACTGGTTATTTGCAGTAATTGCATAATACCAAAGTTAAAAAAACGCCATGTTGTTGAGATTTATGCCAGTTATGATCTGTTGATGGACCGCATCTTCAAGGTATATACGAGGAGTTAAAAAGACGCACAGCGAAGGTGCGGTCCATCAACTCCCCATTAGTTATTTGATGTATTTGTGCACTGCTCTTACGTTTTGGAAAACAAAAACAAAAAGCTCATTTTAAGCCATACGGTGTATTTGACTTTGAACCAACATCGACACAATTTTTGTATTCATCCACGATACTATCCACAACATGCTACGCATAATTTATTGTACACAAAATCACAAACAATTTTTTTTAAGTCGCATCGCACATTTAAAATTTGGTTTGTTTAGTTGTTTCGTTTTCGATCAACATGCGCTGCTTCGTACTTGGCTCTGAATGTTTTTGGTGTTAACGTCAGTTATATATATAAATATTAGTATTTCAGCAAAATATTTTGCATCCCAAACATAAAAAATTGTTTATATATTTCTTGTCAAATATGGGCGATTGATGGACAGCGCCGTCGAGATGCTTTTCATCTGTGGCACGTACTTGACGAAATAAATATTCAGATTCGAATTTGATTGTTTGGAAGATTCGCATCCGTCACGCTCACACTCATAGGAAGGCTGGCGGGAAAAAATATTATTCTCCGGAAGAAAACAATTTTGAAACGTTTAATTAACCATTCTCTTTGTAAATACACTGTGACAAAAGTACAGTAAATTTACCAGTCATTTGTAGCAATTGTATATTGTCAAAGTTAAAAAAGCCATTTAGATGAGATTTATGCCAATCATGGGCTGTTGATGGACCGCACATTCGCGGTGAGTTCCATCAACACCCCATATTTGGCCAAAAAGTCAATTTTTATTTTTTCAATACCGCCAAGTTAAATTACTGTCAAAAAGCAGTGGTTTTAATGAATTTTTTGTTACGGTGTATAAAATAACTGCCATAAGTGCCTCACGAATGGGTTAAACAAACAATCATATACAAATTAAGCGTGAAATAAACGCAAAATCTACGATTTCATAAACATTTATACTGGTAGAATATTCTGTTTTTGTTTATGTCAGTCAAATTATCTGTATAAACATAGGCATGGGTGTGTTTATGTGTATGCATTATAGTGCATATGACTGTGCTTGGTCTTTTGCATCAGATTAATAGGGTTAGGTGATTCGAGTCGAATCGAAGCACAAATTATTAGAATCAGATGATCGAACATAGCTAAAACTTGTAAAATACAGTGGATTTATTAAATTTTAACGATAAAATCTTGGGTAAATTTATTTGTGACCTGAAAGATTTATACTGAGTTAAAGAAGTCTTCCTATTCATTATTTAGTTTGTTTAAAGAAGTCTTGATTCTTATTGTCAAATTGTGGATGAAAAATCGAGAGATTTGCTCGATTCAAAAAAAAAATATGTGAATCAGATCCGAATTCTAAATAATTCTGTTTTGCCTAGGCCGATAGGCCATCAATAGGGCTGGGCAAAACCGAATCGTTTGGAATTCGAATCTGATTCGGATATTTTTTCGAATCGAATCGAATCGTTGATTTCATAAAAATAACAAACATCCCATTTCACTACTACTATAGTAGTCTATGCTATTACTATCATAGTCTCCATTATGATAATTGGGAAATATACAGTTACGAATTACAAACTATTAGTATAAACTGACTTAAAAGCGATATATTTTCATTTTAACGTCGATTGCATTTTGTCGTTAAAAATGAAAAAAATTAATTTCATTTAGCATGTTTTTGTTCATATGACCGATTCACAATTGATTCGATTAATGTGTACTTCGAATCGATTCGAATCACCGAATCAGATTGTTCAGAGCTAGTCACCAAGTCTTTGGATTTCAATTGGACGTTAATATAATTCTAAAGTTTGATCAGTGGGCAAGGTATATTCAAGAAAACATGCTAATCATTGTACCAAATACAAAGTTAAATATGGATGGCTTATATTCCTTGGCGTAAACGTGATAGCCTAGAGGGCAAATATTGTTGGATCTGCGTCGCTGTCTTGGTAAATTAACAAATTAACAGGGCCTAATAACTTGTCATAAAATAACTTTCATACGATCAATTATTATTTCATGCATTATTCAGCATAACGATAAATCTAGGGCTGGGTAATTTGATTCGATGGCGATTCGAAGCACAATTTATTCGAATCAATCATGAATCGTTCAAAAGAACAAAAACTTGTTAAATAAACTTCAATTTTCATTTTTCACGACAAAATTCTATCGATTTTGGAAAAATTTCACCGAAATCGATAGAATTTTGCCGTTAAAATATGAAAGTTGTTGCTCTTGGACAATGTAGTGTGAATTGAAAAAACACTATAAAGTATCAATTTTTTGATAAACATGATGCAGACAAATTGTAATAGTAAAGATGGGATATTTGGTATTTACATGCAATCAGATTCGAATTCCGAATGATTCGGTTTTGCCCAGCCCTAGATAAATCCAATCGGAAAAATCTTGTCAAATCGAGTGTATATGTCATTGATGGAGAGCGTTCGACTAAGCTGATGAAAAACTGAAAAAAATCACATACTAAAATGTATTACTAAAATTCAACTTTATTTAAAAAATAAATTAAGGAACACTGTGGAAGCGAAAATGATGAAATGAAAAATTGCCATATGTATATCGCAGAAAGTAGAATTAAATAAAATTAAACAAAGGTACGGCGCATGCTTATGTATGAAATTTGATAGACACCGTGTAAATGTTTATGTCCATTTGTATCTTTTTATTTTTAATTGAGGTCTTTTGACATCTAAACTAATCATAACTAAAAACTATATCATATAATTGCGCATTGAATATTTCAAAACAAAAAATGTTAATAATTGGAAAGTAGTAAAATCTCCAAAATTCAATTCACGAATGGACGTAGAATCTGATTAAAGAATTGAAGGCGAAAAACGAAGCATACGACGTGAAAATACTTCAAATCTAAAGTGGTAATTAAAGACAAATAATTTGACTCTTTATTTGAATAATAGAACTAGTTCCTTGTATTTATATTTCATAGTTTAGATGTTGGTTGAATTTACGCTTGGTATTTTGGAATTGTATCCGGGCATTGGACATGATGTCGTTCTCGTAGACGTAGGGCTAGTGAGTAATTAATGATGTTGAGTTATTAATGTAATAGATAGAATGATTATAAGGTATATCCTGCGTGAGGCGACGAAAGGGAAACACTGCCTTGTATCATTGCCCCAGGATAAATACCACTGTACTGTATTTTACCATGGTGGCTTAATTCTGGATGGGATGTTTTCCGCTTAAAGTGCGGTTGCTGCATTTTACCTTCTAGAAGCTAGTTAAGCTTCTTGTAGGAACTGCATTCGGATTTGCCTAGAGATACCTTGTATAAAAAAAAAATTAAAATACAGTGGAAGGATAAAAACTCGTTTTCGGTGAAACTATTGCACCGATAACTGATATGTGCGATGGCACATGTGAAAAGCCAATCAACAAGCACAAGTTACTAATAATGATAAATATATTCCTTGTGTTTTACTAAACACAAAATGTGTTTATTTATATTAGAGGTGGCCATAGAATCTCTATAAAAACATAAGAGTCGATTTCTATATAATCATTACGTTTTCTATTGCTGTTGCTGTTAAAATTCCCATTTTTATAAAGGCAATGCCACTTTTCCACTTTTACAATTCAAATAGTCGTAATTCTCAATCTTTTTAAAGTTTTCTAGTTCCTTCTATTTTATTTAAACACTTAGGCATATCAATCCAATTTTGTTTGTTGGTACAAATGTACAGAATATTTAGAAAAAGCTATATATTTCGAAGATGGATAAAATTTTAAACAAGCCTCATATTTTACTTGTTTAAAGTATTTCACTTTGACATTTTTGAAATGAGAAAATGTTTCAATTAAAATTCTCAACGTGGCGCGATCGTCATCAAATCAAATTCTTTTTCGTTTTTGTACCTTTTGTCTGCCCCTCTTCCTAGAGATTAACATCATATTTTTAGTTGCAGAAATACAGGGGGAACAGTCTATATATTATTTGATGTTGTTCGAAGCAGAATGAAAGACATCTCTATTCCATTGACATACGTCTATCTGGTACCAGTATTGGGTCAATATAAGTTGAACAGGAAGCATTTCTATACGCGTCTTTCCTGGTTGCTTTTTTGGGATTTGAATTAGAATAAAAATCTTCCTTGCTCTTCACTGGATAGCTGGGTTCCATTTTCTTGAATTAACTTTTCCGTTTCGTTCCAGTACTTATTGCACCTTTATTAAATTTGTTTTCAAGTTCCAGTTTGAAATTAAAAAACAAACAAATGAATCGCTTTACTTTCTGTATAACCCTCCAAATTTCCTTGTTCCACTCGCAAATGACGTCCAGGGCCGTGTTCCTAAGAATAATAAATCCACGATAAAAATGGGTGAATCAGTTAAGTGGTAGTTTTGCATTATCATCTTTCAGTTGTTCTGGATTATGAACAATAGAATAGAAACCGCAATTGAATATCATCTTTTCTTCAGATATTCCGATATAGAAGCTTTCAATATTCCTGCGATTTGAAATTGCAGAATTTTTTAATTTCCATAGTCAAGATTTAGTAATGCACTGTTTTCAAAATATTAGTAGTAGTAAATTGTATCGTTACATACTGAAATAGTAAAGAAATTTGATAACTGAAAATAACTCTCTGCAAATTTGCAAGTTGTATAGTAAAGAAACCAGATATCCAGTACTAGCATATCGAAAAAAACAAACACAAAGCGGAAATGCCCATGCAACCAAAAAAAGAAACAATCGACATAGAAATCATTTTCATTTTAGCGAAGTACAGTTAGTGTTAAATTATAATATTTAGCAACGTTCATATGAAAAATACTGCTTGTTAACAACAACTTTTATAATCTGCTTTTCAATTTTAAATGTGCACCCTCGTACAAAAAAAGGGCTTTAGAAAACAGTCTTACGTATTTCCTGCGTGTCGTAAGAGACGACTAAAATGTACGCTGAAGAAGTTGTCAAATTGTTCTATCATAGTTTACCAGATAGCAAGGCCTAACAAACTGACTGCACTTTACCAGGGTCGACGTTTCGCAATAGGGATGTTTTCCGCTTAGCGTGTAGTTGCTTTCAGTTACACTCTTTTAAAACACTCTTTGGATTTGAAGTGGCCGTTAGTTGGTCCTTTTAGGCTCTGCTTTCCGGCTTTGCTCCGAGTGAATTTTCATTAAAGAACAATTAAATTTGTATTGCTACGAAAAAAGTAGAAAAATAGTTTACATCAACCTTGATCATATCACCATATTAAAAGCAAGAAAAATGTAGCTGAACATTTAGTTCAAATTGAATATATATATCGAATTTGTCCTATCAAAATCTGATTTACACAACAATAAAATCGACGCGGCGTAATAGACATACCTTCAGGGGGAACGTGAGAGAAATTTCAGTTACACTGTCTAAAACACAAGTTGGATTTGAAATGAAATGATGGACCATAGTTAGGACTGGGCAATTTGTTCTGGAGATTAGATTATATTTTGTTTTTAAAATACGAAAACTGTTGCTCTTAGATGGAGTATGAATTAAAAATACACTATAAACTATAAATTTCTTGATTTTCACTATCGATACAAGTTGAAATAGTAAAAAGGGAATATTTGTTATTTACATGGAATCAATGAATCGGTCGGATTCGAAAAAATTATTCGAATGCGATCCGAATTTCAAATGATTCGGTTTTGCCCGGTCCTAAAATCATTCTTTTGGTAAAATGTGTAATCACGATCATATATGTCCTAAAATCATGCCATTTTTTACAAAAGAAAATAAATTTTCGGTGCAAAAATGGTCGTATTCTAATATAAGTAAAATGCAAATTTCTTCTATTAACATTAAGCATCTCTGACTAATCGTCAAAAAATCAGCTGGCTATCGTCAATTAGCCGGAAAACCGGTGGCGCGCTATAATTTTATAATGCTAAAGTCCCTGATGTTTTTTTAGATACCACTCGCTATCATGGTGGTTTGGTTCTGTATTGAATGTTTCCACTTCCACAGTTGCAAGTACTTCATCTTATAGTCGCGCTTGTAGTAGCGCGGCTTTTGTTTCATGTCGTGCTAAACTTCTTTAATCAATGTTAATTATGTGTATTGATGGAATGATTCCATCTTTAGTGCTTAGTATTCTGAGGGGACAAGGTTAAGACTAATATTCCACAAAGATGAAACAAATATACATCGTTGACTTAGCTATCGTTGTACTTATTCTACTCTCTAAATGGGTGGGCATTGATAGATTTGACCATTACCACTTCCACTTCGCTTTCCTTCAGTACAGATTTTGTACATGCAAGTTGCCTATGTACGTTTTTGCACATTGCCTGTGCCTATAATTTCGTATTCTATCGTGATATCTTGCTGTGTTCTAGATATAGTTCCATCGAACGTCGACATGTTTGATATTTGTCAAAATGCGCCTAAGGAAGGCGCAATTCACAAGAGCAATGCGCCTTCTCCTCGTGATCTTCAGCAGCCAAAATGCTAAATATGAAATAATAATCAAAAATCAAGATTCATTCTTTGTTAAAACAGTTACCATGTACCCAATCTCCACTATTCACACCAAAAGTTGTTTTAAGCCTTTTATATACTCCGAACTCTTATGTAACAAGTTCCTCGTGACTCATAATCCAGGTTTCATACACGACTTTTCTTCGCTCAAACACTCTTCAACATCAAGTGGAGCGATAGATTCAATGCATTCAGTTGGTCAACTATTTTGGGTTGTTATATAACGACAATAGCTGTAAATTTCCATTCCATTAAATTATATATTTCAGCAAAAACGACGAGTTATGTAAGCGGGAAACCTGATGACGTACTTACACTTGACGCTTACGTAACTTGTCAGAAAAAAAAATATTTACATCTAGAATATTTTTCGTTATGCAACGTTCAAACATTTTTGTATTTGGCGCTTATGTAACGCGTTTCGCAAAACTGTTTTACAATCTTGGAGCGAAGTTACATGAACACGATGTCAGATGTAGTTAAGATTGAGAGGTGGATGGAGTTCGAAAATCGTGCATCATAAATTAATTTTCCTTACCCATCTTTAAACTAAATAATAGCATTAGTTGATAAATTTTAAAAGAATTATATCAATTTTCAACAAATCTTCGACAAAATGGCGGTATTCGTTTGTGATAATACTTGAGTCACATGTTTGCCCTCAGGGTATGTGCGATAGAAGCATAGCTTTCTTCAATACAGTACAGCTGCATGAAACGGATACATGTATATCAATGAAAAAGTTGATTTCCACATTACCACCCATTTACAGTTATTTCTAACACGTTTCTCTAAAATTTTCAAGTTTTTCTAGGTCGACAAGTTTGTCTAGGTTTTCATCGCTCTTGTTGAAAATATATCTACAGGGTATTAATCTTTAAATAAATTTCTTGTGCTACTTGGTAATTGAGCGACATTCAGTACGCCATCTTGGAGTTCTTTATCCTGTCCATCAATTCATGGTATATATTTTATTGATAAGGCGTTCTTTTTGGCGATAACGCTTCAATATAATATAATAAAAAAAGTGAATTTGTCATAGCTCGATAAACGTTTTTCAAAATAAATATTGATTAAAGATATCACGGATACATCCATTACGCTACTCGGCAGCATCTGTAATAAAAATCAAGTGCAAGCAACACAATACTGCATATTTTTTGTTTTCTGAATTTCGCTCAAAGCAAGACCGGAAGAAGCACCAAATAGGGCTGGGCAATTCGATTCGGTGATTCGAATCGATTCGAAGCACGATTTATTCGAATCAATCGTGAATCGTTCATAGGAACAAAAACAAATAAACTGGGATTTTCATGTTTAACGTCAAAATGCAATAATCGATTATATTTCGTTGTTAAAATATGAAAATCGTTTCCCTCAGTGTGAATTGAAAATACACTATAAACTATGAATTTCTCCATTTTCAAGATGGAGACAAGTTACAATAGTAAAAATGGGATATTTGTTAGTTACATAGAACTAGTTATTCGATCCGATTCGAAAACAATATTCGAATCAGATTCGAATTCCATATGATTCGGTTTTGCCAAGCCCTAGCACCAAACAGACAAGCAGCCGCCTAATGCCAATAATGCACTACAATATGTAGAATCAACAAATGCACTCTAAACGGAAACATTCCAGAACAAAAATTGAATCGCACAGTTCGGTACAGTACCAAAGTCTTAACTCACAGGGCTGAAAAGATGATTGCCTCCACTCTTATTTCAAATCACTCAAACATAAAAATCGAACCATATCGACAGGGTTGTTAACCTCATGTCACCAGGGATGCGGATTTGTTACAACTCATGAGTATTCCCATGTCACCGGGGATGCGGATTTGTCACAACTCATGAGTATCCCTATGTCACCGGGAATGCGGATTTGTCACAAGGCATGAGTATTCCTATGTCACCAGGGATGCGAATTTGTCACAACCCATGAGTATTTATGTGTCACCGGGAATGTAGATTAATCAAAACTCATGAGTATTGCAAGCTATTGGGGCTGCCGATTTGTCACTAGGGATGCACCGATACCCCTTTTTTTCCAATAAAATGTGTCGATGCTGATAATGCTGATGCTTAAATTATCCAATACCGGTCTTTACCGATACTTTAAAACAAGCCAATTTCGATACCGCCGATACTCTAAATTTCCGATACCGACCGATAAAGAATATTTAAATTTGTCCGATACCGATACTGCCGATAATCAAAATTGCCGTTACCTGTCGATACTGATACTTCGAAATGAGTTGATACCGATACTGCCGATACTCGAATAACTGATAACGAATAACGGCTCAACTTTACAGCGAAAAAGATACTAGGAAATGGTGCCCCAACAATCTCCGACAAATTTATTGATACTATGACGTTACCATTGGCATTTAAACAAAATGTGGCAGATTGTGCTACATTGAAATGGTATTTTGCAAATTTTAAGGGCATATTTCACCATACCATCGAAATTCAAGGTTCGCAAAATTCAATCGGAGACCGATACTTCATGAGCTGAAACCAATACTGTCGATACTCTAAGGTAAGGTGTTAGTAATTCTCAACCTTAAAACTAAAACTAAAAATTTCCTAGATCATAGTGGCCCAACAATCTCCGTTGGCATTCAAGAGGATGTGGCAGATTGCACTACAATGAAACGTCATCAGTCGGCTCAGTATCATCAAACATAAACTGTAATGTCGTGAAGTCGATTTGGGGATGGATTGTTAAACTTATGTTCCTTTCCTTTTACCTCCGGTTCTTTAATTTTGATTACTGAAAAAAGTTACCTATCACGCCTAGGGATACCATTCCCAAATTCAGGGTGGGAATTGATTTTGGGCAACATACATGGGCAACAAAAAAATCAAATATATACTCGTATTTGTGACTTGGCAAATTCTTTTTTATTTTGTATTTTTATTTTTTGTTGTCTTTTATTTTGTTTATTTACTAATTTGATAAAATGTCGTTCTTCATTGGGTCTTATTGATAACGTTAATTTTGGATGTTGTTTTTGAATAGTTTGAATAGTAATAATTTTAGTGACATTTTTTGAAAAATTTCGATTTTAAAGCTGTACTTTAGGCATATTTGAAGGCATTTGGGATGAGTAATATTATCAACCCTTCCCTTCTCAACCATATCGTATTTTTTATTGCACCTGGCTAGGCAAAACGAAATGGACAACAAAAGAATCGTATGCAGTGGAAAATGCTAATTAATGACAAAGCCAACGATATTTCTTCTTTTAAAGGCTCTACGCTATAAACATCGAAGTGTTTTCGAATGACGTAGGCAATTACATTTTATTCTATCAGATCAATTGATTAAAGTGTAGCTGAATTTGCCGGTGTTTGAATAGAATACACGAAACATATGTCTCGTGTTTTTCACAACAAGAAAACATGTTTAAACATAAATAGAACTTTTTTTTGAACTTTATTTTTTTAACCTTGAAAAATATAGAAAAAGTGTGGAAGATCAAGGTAAAGGTGTCATGGCGTACCGGTTACACGTATTATGCCGATATATAAAAATAGGAGCATTGTCGAAGTCATTCATTTCTGCTATTTCTTTCCTATATGATTTACGTAAATTGAGTTGCTACATCATCAGTTTGCTCTGCCCGACGTCCTCGTATATTCTCTATTTTAACTATTGATATTACAAAGCTGTAAAAATCTGTTGAAATTTTATGATGTCCCAATTTCTGAAAATATGAAATGATTTCGTTCAAATTGTCCGACTGCAGAATATCATAAAACATCACTTTAAGAAAATACCGGAATCCGTTGCTTCGATGGAGTATGATTTATTTTATTTTAAACAGCATAGTTGGCATCAAAAGCATCAAAAATTCCAGCTTCATTGTGTAATCTCTATTACAAATAAGAAATGAAAACTTCCCCTATGATATCGGTACGAATCATAATTGAATGTTATGACTAATGATATTTTTCAGTCACCAACGCGACCGGACTCTATCGTCGCCGTCCATCATTCGTATCCACGGTAATAACGCACTTTTACGAAAATCTTTAGTGAGAGGGACGTTCTATAGCAGCAACTAATCACAATAATCACTAGTTGCGGAGGTTGTAGTTTGTGTTAACTACTTAAGTATTACTCCCCATTTCAAGATGATTGAAACTAAATTTAGTTTCTTCATTGAATCAAATTCTGTAAGTTTAATAATACAACTTGTTGCTATGTGATATTTCGCTTGAAATTTGAGGACAAATGGTTTTGCGCTGAAGGAGTTACAGATACAAAATACTCCAACTAGCAACAGGGTGAGAGAGATATATAGAGTAGATAAGATTTCATTTTTAATATAAGTATTTTATAATTGACCCAGTCATATTTCCAGCTACTCAGGAAATTTACCATCATCTCAATTTTTTGAATGCTTGCTCATAGTAACGCTTCATGAGGTTGGAATATGCTGACTGATCATTCAGACTCCACTCGTTTTTAACAAAATTCTGATTCACTTTAAATTTGTATCAAGTTTTACCTTTCAACTTGGCTTAATAGTGATTTTGAACCAAGAATTAAATTTCTTTCTTTGTTTTATTGTGAGAACAGTCCGGAGCCTCATTGGTAGCCTGCGGTCTGATGACGTCATCCCTGACAAATGATAAAGGAAATAACAACAAAATAGAAAACTGCTGCTAAAATATTAATTTGTGTTAATTCTCTGTAATCCATTTAATCATAAACGGATTAACTGTGCATAAATATACAACACGAGTCAAGTAGTGATCTGAAGTCGTCTATATTTTTAGGCGTTGCCAAATCTTTTTCAAGTTTAAATACAGTAAAACCATTGCAGCTTCTAAAACTCTCTCAAAAACAAATCAAAAACAGATTAATAATCAATCTTATTCAAAACAGCGCGCGCCTCGGTGTGCATTACAACAACAGCCCATACTTGTCCAAAATCGTCGATTTTTTTTATAGTTTTCCCTCATTAGCATGAGGCAACATTACTGTAAAAGATTATTTATTTTACTGCAATTTTAGTACAGTGTAGTTAGTAAAGCTTGGCAAAGGTGTTTTACGTTGGAGAAAACAAATGGAATTATTGGAAAAAGTATACTTTATAAAAAAAAAAATCATGCAAAAGGCCTGTAAGAGAATCTATGATTTGAATGAATTTCATGAATTATTCAATTATTAATTTAAATTAGCTCTTGTGCCAATGCCTTAAAAAAGACTTATCTCCACAGAAAGTTTTTCATTCAATTATTTTATCAAAAATTGAATACAAATTTTCCCGCGCACCAATTGATCCATGGAAGGCTGTTGGCGAAAGCATTTTATGCAGAGATGTGCTATTGAAGTGATGCTTCATCCTTTCAATCATCCTTTCAGTCACTAAACGCTAGAACTGAATGTTGCCGCTTCTACAGCCGTACCTACAGGGTATATGTCATGTTATCCAATCTAACTAACCCTGTTCACTTTTGTGACCGTTGTTACAGTACCTCCCTCAGGGCGATTCAAGCTGATGATTGACTGTAAAAATTACCTGGTGAATGCCGATTCAAATGCAGAGGCGTTGGCAGAGAGGAGAATACGTTACAACCGAAATTGTTACCCTCTTTTGCTAAAATGAATAAAATTATGCCGATCATCGATCGTCGACGTCATACTCGTGAATCTTCTGAGGACTGTGATATTTTCGAATCTCCAATGTCATAAATGTCTTAACAAATTTTGCAACATATTTTCCTTTTTGTTGCTTTACGGAAAGAGTAGAATTGATCCTTTCTATATATATGTATTAGGAATATTGTGTATAACCTTTTATAATATACTTTTTCGTGCACTTGTTGGTTATATACGTGTTGAAATATTCGGTATTTGTTTCAGGCAATAGGCCAGGGCAAGGAGGTTTTGTCAATATTACAAACAGCTGCTTGCAGCAACACCGAAATAAAAATTTTGGGGTTTTAGACAAACCTCTGTATATAAACAGTGGTAGGTGATTTTACTATCGCCCACGACAGATACTACTCACGCCACCCTATCATGGTAGTTCGTTCCACATGAGATGTTTTCAGCGCAGAGTGCAGTTACTGGCATTAGTACTACATCTTGCAGTTGATTGTTGCTGTTTGAATGGTCATTGGTTAACTTCATTAAGGCGTTGTTTGCGGCCTCGCATAGAGCAAACTTTATCAAAAAATGCCATTATCCCAGGTCCTTCGACTTATGACAAGTTGTCGTGATATGATTGTATTAGTTTCAGAGTTCGACAGATTGCTCTTGAGGGATGATGTAACTTACGCGAAGACGTCGATTACAGCAGTTGCAAATGAAACAAGTCTCATGATATGAATCTCTCCCGAAACCATAACGCGGTATACCACATTTTTATTTCACGGTAGCTTTTATAGCTGTATTTGTTAATAATTCCACTGAAGTGTCAGAAAGTTAATCCAATCCGCAGAATTTTATTGTGGGGTAACAATCGATGCGCTATGACGATAAAAGTCTAAATTAGACATTAACTTTAATGACTTTATCAAAATCCAGTCGAGTCAATGCTGCGGGATTTGGCGAGCTTCTAACTTAGGATAACTCTATGTTCATAGTCACGTTACAGTATTGCCGCAGTAAAAGATAAATTTGTCATCTATACATCACTCACTTTTCGTAGCATTCTTTACAAAACAGGTTACAATACTTTGAGAAACATGACTCGATTAGTTGTTGATGACATGAAGTACACTGGACGCACTCTATAATGAACAGGTAAGCATAAAATTAGATGTTATTATGCAATAGAGAGGAAAGTCAAGAACCCGGCTTAAGCACAACAAATCCACACATTTGTTTGCCAAAGGGCACACATTTACTGTGAAAGTTCCCCACTGTTACAGACAGTTTTATGCAAGAAGTTTTGTCGCGAACCTCTAAGCTCTGGAATTCATTATCTTCGAACTGCAAAGTTTTAAAACTCGCGTCAGTTAATATCTGCTTGAAATGAAGATTTTTAGTTTTCATTCCTGCACTTACCCAACTCTTTACACACTAGTTGTTTCGAGTTACTTTCACGTATGCTATGTCTCTTGCAACCTCGCTCTAGGCGAATTTTATAAAAAACAAACACGACTTCTCGTGAAGTTACCTGTTTTAAGTCGGGGATAGAGCTTTTACCTACCAAACTTAATTTACATTATATGTAATATAATGCAATAGTTTCATTCCATAAGATATATTTTTCTTACTTTCATGCCAAAATCTTCCGTCAACAACCATGTAATATTTATCAACAATCCGATCAGAACATCGAGCACAAAACATGGGATATTTCAATAACAAACTTGGCGGACTAGAACAGTCGTTGTCTGAGTTTCTATTCATTGTAGTTGAATTAGAAATCTGTCAGAAATTGGCAGCAGAAGCGAAAGAATAATAATCGAATCCGGATGTAGTATCATTTCGTTCCATGCTTACATATACAGTTGGATTTTCAACTAATAAAATTGCGATTACGTTTTGTTCAACGTGTCTATTTTCATACATATGTCCATGCTTACAAAGATTTATATTTATTTTACATTCATATGCAAAAACGAACGCACACAAATTTTAAGCGATTTTTAAAGACATGAGATTTTTCACAGAGAACTTCGAGGTTATGTAATGTATACTACGACAGCTCACTTCAGTGCTGTCGAATACTCATAATAAATGCATTTGCCGGTCAGGATATAGTTGCTTCTCAATTCTCCCGTGCGGACTAGCCATGTCATTATTTGTACAAACGGGCTCGAATATAGAAGTTAACAGCTTCTGTGGTTCAGAACTATATCGATCAAAACCTATAAAAATATATGTTATGATGATTGGCAAATTCTCCTCGTTTTTTCACATGTATTTAGTACATCTCTACACCCAGAGCTGCGTAACGTCCAGTTATCAAAATATAGTATATAGTATTGAAAAAAAAATAACATTGCGTTTGTTGGATTGATATAATGATATAAACCAGTATTTATAACGTCGTATTATTGGTTAAGATTAAACAATAGTTTAACAGAAAATTCTGCTTTCTCCGAATTATCCCCGATATCGTGAATTTAATATTTTCACAATGATAAAACTCGCCAGAAAATGAGATCTACTTACTCCATTTTGTCAAGAATTCGCCATTTTGGATTGAAGTGGGTAAAATTCCTGCCTTAGGCATGTCATGCACATACGGCCTAGAACTATATAATATATCTGTATAATATCAGTAGGTCTTGGGAATTGATATTATCATTGCCTGTGACGCATTTTGTGAGTAACTTTGTAATATTTATTTAGGGAATTTTTTTTCACTGTCATAAAGTCAATTTCGTGATAAAATATGTAATTGATTTAAACAATTCGTGGAAATGTGCAATGAAACTGTACTCATGGGCAGGGCTGGGTAAAACCAAATCCTTTGGAATTCGAATCTTATTCAAATAATTATTTTGAAACGAATCGAATCACTAATTCCATGTAAATACCAAATATCCCATTTTTACTCTTACAACTTGTCTGCATCATGATTATTAAGAAATTGATAGTTTATAGTGTTTTTTAATTCACACTACATTTTCTAACAGCAGCAATTGTCATATTTTAACGGCAAAATGCTATCGATTTTGGTCAAATTCGACCAAAATCGATAGCATTTTGTCAGTAAAAATAAAAATCCTAGCTTATTTAGTTTTTGTTCCTATGAACGATTCATGATTGAGTCGAATAAATTGCGCTTCGAATCGATTCGAATCATCGAATCGAATCGCTCAGCCCTACTCATGGGCAGGTTCTAGAAGTTTGATACCATCACTTATATGAGACTTTTCATTACTTTTGCCATTCCGAATTGAAATGGCTGAAATATTTGCCTCCAGCATATCATGTATTCTACACGCGACTAGGAGCTTCAACTACCAATAGGTACTTGGAATTGATATTATCATTGCCATTGATACATTTTGTGAGTCACTCTGAGCAGTTTTATTAAGATTTATCAGGAAGCCATGAGAAGTTTATTACAACCATCGACCAATTTCGTGATAAAATAGATATTTGATAAAAACAATTTCGTAGAAATTTGCATAGTCAGATTTTAGAAGATTTGTCACTTAGAGATAGGACTGTGCAAAACCGAATCTTTGCAATATGCTATTTCCGTTACAATTCATCCGAATTATCAAAATCACGAAATCTTTAGCTACGAATTCACTAATATTTATGTAAATAAAGTAATTGAGTCAAGGAACCATTATTCCATACATCATCTTTCAAGGCACAAAAAGATTTGATCGTGGAAATATGATAATTCCACTTCATTCCATGTAATGTTTTTGTTCCCGTGGACCTTTCGCGATTCATTTGAATACTTTGAGCCTCGAATCGCCGAATAAAATTACCCGGTTCTGCAGAGTCACTCTTACGACTCCTTTTGCAATTTTGAATTGAAAAGGGTGAACATCCTTCATCAGGCATGTCATGCACATGTGATTGAGAACCTCAAACTATCAGTAGGTCTTGGGAATTTATGTTATCATGGCTTGTGAGTCAATGTGGTATTATAGTAGGTGTAATATTATTATATTATTATAGGAAAAGTTTTTTTTTACAATCATCAGTCGTGATAAAACATGATAAAATGTATGATTGATAAAATCCTTTTAGTTGATAGATGGATATTAAAGCTTGAAGGTCATGCGAAGGTTCTTGAAAATTGAGATTGTGAGGAGATCACCAACAGTGGCAATATTCCCGACTCTTTGAAGCGTCATAAGGGACGCTGGGAATTTTTGGTGAATCATTATACGAAGACGTGATAAAACACGTGATAAAATAAAAAATATTGTTGAAAATTTCTTTAACATCTATTTTCAATAAAATTGAAAGACATTATGTAGGTTTAAAAATGCGTGTAGTTCACATTATTATGCAAATGTCTATTTATTTTACACGTTGTGTTTATTGTAAGCCATACAGAGTTGTTTTCATGATACTTCAGTTATTAGCAAAATATCTTGTTAATTTACACACTCGTTGACTTTAAAAAGCCTCTATTCGTGAAGAAGAATTGGCAGATGATTTCCCCACCGCCCATGACAGATACCTCTCATTTTCACGTTACTATAGAAGTTAAATTCTGCTTCGAATGTTTTCCGCTTGTAGTGCAGTTGCTGGTGCTGCGTCTTGTAGTAGTTCTTTGCTATTAAGTAGCCGTTACTTGGGTCCTTTCCAGCATTGCTTTTAGCCTTGCTTAGAGGGAATTTCAATAATAAAAATAACTTTTATATCAACTATTGTATATTAATTTAATGTATCAGCTTTAGGCTTGTAATTTTTACTTGCCTAAAAGAAATGAAAATATAATCAGGTATTCGTTAGTTGGGTACTTTTGGGAGCTGTTCTCGGTTTTTCCATATGTAAGGCTGGGAAAAACCGAAACATTTTAATTCGAATCTGATTCGAATTTTTTCAAATCGGATCGAATCGCTAATTCTATTACAATGCCAAATATCTCATTTTACTATTACTATTATTGTCTTCATTATGTTAATTATAAAATTTAGAGTTATGAATCACAAATATTAGCATAAACAGACGTAAAAGCGGTGAATTTTTAATTACACTGCAGTCTGAAAGCAAAACAATTTTTCATTTTAACGACGAAATACAATCGATTTTGGTCAAATTTGACCAAAATCTCTTGCATTTTGTCGTTAAAAATGAAAAATTCCACATCATTAGTAAATTTTTGTTTCCATGTCCGATTCACGATTGATTCGAATAATCAGTGCTTCGAATCATCGAATCAAATTGCCCAGAGCCTTAGCCATATGTGAGCGAAGCAATTTTTGAGGATTTGCAACCGGCAATTTGATATAGCTTAAAAGTTGCCGCGTCGTTCTGATGTTTGCAATACTTGAACCTTCTATTGTCATACACTTGACCGCGAGTGAAAAGCCAAAACATTCCGGCAGAAGCCTGATTGCTTGACAATGTCTACAGAAAGCAGGCTTAGGCCAAGTGTCGTTGGGTCATGAATTTGAGACGAATTATAACACAAAGTCGAGTTTTGATGACAGACGCGTCTATGATGTAACTGATAACGCATCGCGATAAAGTCCCTTGATAAATACTTACATATGTGGAGACGAAAAATGTCAACCTTGGGCTAGGGTCTAAAAGATATTCTTTTTAACCAAAACTTGCGCAACGAAGGCGCGCGACAATTTCCTGGACCTTTTTGTTGCGAAAATATACCGGTGTAGTACCAAAAAAAAATATATATCTATAAAAATTTTGGAGAACTTGCAGAAATTTTGCAGATGTCATTGCCTGTATAAAACCTAAGTATCTTGTGGGCATTGTTTCTCCTTCTCTCAATATTTGCGAGGAACATGACCTTCGCATATATGCTACAGAATTAAAGAATTATATCTATATTCAAAAACTTTTGTCTATAAATAATATGCCGAACACGGACCACGCCCGATAGGCGCAGTACATCTGAGATTTATGTTGAAAGAACACTTTTTTTGAATTGAAAGATGAAGCTAAAATTAGAGCAAAAAAGGTCTGAAAATATGAAAAATGAAATTTTTGATGGTGAAATTGCGGTATTTTCTTCATATGCAAACGCTAAAAAATGGAACTAGAGAGATATTATATATTGGTAAACTGTTACGCCCATGTTTTTTGTTATAGAAAGTATCACCACAGCAATATTAATACCAGCAAATACCTCTCCATCCACGGTTAAACAATGAATTTTCCTCGTAAATTAAGAACAAACAATAACTCATAAGACATTTCTTTGCTAATTAGGGCAAAAACATTTCTTAAGTCCGGCTTGGTGGCTCAGTCGGTTAAGCGCAATCGTATTGTCCGGAAGGCCGATGGCCCGATGCTTTACTGTTTCACCACCGAGCGTGCCCATCAGCAAGGCACTTCGCCGGTAGCAATAACATAGAACAGATACACAGTCAGTACAAAGGTCCGTGGTCGTCGGGTTTACGCCCCCGGTAAGTTCACGGACAGGCCATTGCAAATAATAAAAACCCCAATTTGTTTTTCAAAAGGTAAAGTGAAGTTTTTCGAAGAATCTAATTTATTTAAAAGGAGAAAATGCGCCATAGTAATCTTGATATTAATTGTAGAAAATACTTAACAGAGAAATAAAAAAAGTATTGTATTCGACTATATAACAACATTCACATAATACCCTATGTATTTTTTATATTTTTATTTTCATGTATTTTTATATTTTTTTTAGTCACTCGTATGTGCAAGCGGCCACTTATTGATGAACGAGGTTTGTGTTGTTGGGAAGATACGATCTTTCCCGTCCGGCTGAGCCTACCCAAGTTATTAAACCGTGGCTTGAGTGCGGGCATGGATTTACGATTCGGACTTGTCGGGACTCGTACCCGAGATCCTACGATGCTACGATGCCAACAACAGGTTCACAAACCACTAAGGCATCTGAATCGAATACCTTTCCATTTATGGAATCGAAAGGCGTGAAATATTAATTTCTTGATAACAGGAAACAGACAAACAATTGATATTACATTTTCCAGGTAAATATTTCTCAAAAGCAGCAAGGTTGGTCTTCTGCGAAGAATGTATTTAGTTTTTGCAGGAGAAACTACGTACACTGTGACAAAGTTACAGTAAATTTACTGTTCATTTACAGTAATTGTATAATTTCACATTGTGAAAACACCTTATCGTTGGGAATTAGGCCAAGTACGGGGTGTGAAAGGAATGCACCTCATCGGTACGTTTCATCAACATCCCATGCTTGGTCAAATAGGTAAGTTTTATAGTTTTATTTCGATATAATTGAGAATGAATTACTCTCAAATAACAGTCATTTTATGCAATTTTGCAGCAGTGTTTGTGTTTTGATATAACAATGAAAAAATATTTTACACGGAAATGCAGAAAATGATGAATGACGGATGGAACTCAAAACAGCAAATGTCTTGTTACACGAAAATGTCAGCAAATGTCTTGTTACTCTTTACCACGAATTCCTCAGAATAAATACAAAACCAAATTAATAAATACATTTTTGAGAAAATAACTATATGAAAGTAATTTAGAGAATTGGAAGCAGCACCTAGATAATTCAAATTTTTGGTAACAAAATTATTCTGAAAAAAATCAAAAAATTCGGTCAGAATTTTAATACAAAATATTTCTTAGATTACTATAGCATTACTATAGCATGTTAGAAAAGTTTTTCCACTACACAGACTACTTAGTGCTGACAATTCTAAGTCAAAAGTACCTTGCTTATCTAGTATACTGAGTTTATTTTCAAAGTACTTACAAACCTAGTTTCAAGAACATAAAACTTAAATGATTTAAATTTTATTGAGTTTCCTGTTTGAAATTTTAGCTGAAGTTAGGTAAATGGGTAAATGTACCCAATTTTCTACCAGGCTCCTAATGTAAAAGCTTTTAAAATTGATTGTTTGGTGATTTCAACCTTTAAATATATTAAAAATACAGTCGCGTAGTTTGTTTGCATCATTATTGGTGGTATACGTGGTAGTGTTGGCAATTTTAGGTAAAATACCGAGTTTAACGAGTTTATTTTCAAAGTACTTTTACATTTCAATAATATATAACTTACCTATTATAACTTTTATCGAGTTATCTGTTTCATATTTTACCTTGTAAATTTACGGGATAAAATAGCTAAATTTTTCTATTTTTAAACTATGTACCTGGGTGAAAAAACTACCTAGGTGCCTAATATAAAAAAAACTAAGTAAACCACATTTTCAGTACGAAAAAGTCTTTCAAAGTAAAATATTTTAAGATTTTAACCTTCAAATCCATTAAAAATGCCTTAAATGCAGCCAAACAACAATGTTCTGTTTATCAGGTTTTAATTTAGGTATTGCCTAGTTTTGAAGATGGAACTAGGTTACCTAGTAATATTTTTTTACCTAGTTTTGTTGTAATTTTGTTTTATTTTTTAAGAAATAACTCGTCACTCACTAATACGTAGATCTATTCAGACAACGGGAGAAAAAAATTGGATTCATATAAAATTGGTGATTCGATCCCACCTGAAAAAAAAATCAAATCATATTCGAATTCCAAATGATTTGTTTTTTCCGGCCCTATCTAAAGTAAAACCTGTAACGGTCGCCAAAAGATTGATCCTACTGCCATTTTTAATGAGGAATTTTTTATTGGTGCTGAAAATTGTGTCTAGCAGCCCACTCCTTGACCTCCCACTCCCCTGAAATAAATTTACAAATTATTGTTATCAGGATATTATCTTAAGGAAAATCTATTGATGCGATAGTTCTGAGAATGAGAAAGTTGCATGTTTACTATGAGATCAAATCTTATTTGAGAATATAAAATGTTATCCGACTTTTCTACAATTTAATTTTGTGTAAGACTAGGTATAAAAACAACTAAACTTTAATAGGTGGCTGCTGTTACAGGGCCTTGGACAGGGTGATCCACTCTAAGGAGTGGCTAGAAAAAAAAATAGACCATTTTCTGAGTGAAATATTTATAAACTATTTATCCACGAGGTATATCGAATAAAGATCAAATAAATACGATAGACGCAAAAACAGGATTAACAAACGTGAGTTTAGTTAAATATCGTGTTCAGGTATTTATGGTGTTATCCGTCGCTGGTGTGATCTGTACAATTTGGCAAAAATACAGTATATTTACAGATCATTTGCAGTAATTAAATATTGGCAAAAATTCAAAACCCATGCTTATTAAACTTTTGCCAAGTATGATTTAACGGTGTGTTCCATCAGCAGATCACAACTGTCACCAAACGACGATTTTGGAGCGCCGTGTAGCTATGTCTCCTTTTAAATATTTTTTATGTTCATCATTTATTCTTGTTTCTCATTATTATCATTCTCATTATCAAATATATATCTAACTAACTTTACTAAAAATGTTATATTAAAAAATTGCACATAAATAAGAATTTATTAAACGTGTAACTTTTTTTTGCTTATATGTGCGTGATCATATCATGATTTAATTGTACGCCATTTGGTATCCTTCCAATATCACGTTTTCAAAATTACCCATTTCTTAGTTTTATATTTAATCAAAGTTTCTGCGAACGAAATATATTAATAGTTTTTGTTAATGCATGCGGAATTGCCCAATCAAATATTTTATTTTGTCATGCATGCGCCACAGATGGACCGCGTCTCATCGACGCGATCCATCAGTGACTCATACTTAACACCAACACAACATACGTAGCAGTTTTCAGATTGGGTGAGTATCTTTCAAGAAGAGTAAATTTAGATAGTTTGAATTGAATTCATTTCGCCTCATTCCGCTGTAAACGTCCATAAACCTGTATGCCTTAGACATACTGGAAATGAGGAGAATTTTAGTTCATACTTTTAGAGCAAAATAATAAATTTTATCAAAATCCATTTTACATAAAATAAATTCATTCTACGCAAACTCGAAAACATTAGCTAAAATGAACCAACCAACGACATTTAAACGACAAAAAGCGACTATTGAAGGTAGTTACGGTAACGTTTACGGAAAGCTTTGAAATAAAATTTAACTGCTATGGTATAATTAAGTGAGGATGCCTGCCGTGGGCAAAAGTAAAAAGATACAACTTTTCTTCCAGTCAACCCTGTAGTCCCGTAGGTACGGGGTTTTGAATAATCGTAACGTATTTCCTGCGTGCCGCAAAGGGCTACTAAAAGAAAGCAAAGAACTGGTAGATGGTTTTACCATCTCCCAGGGCAGATACCACTCACTGCACTTTTTTATGGAGGTTCATTTTTTTGGGATTTTTTCCATTTAAAGTGCAGTTGGTACTACATCTTTTAGTAGCTCTTTGGTATTAAGTGGCCGTTAGTTGGTTTCTTTTAAGCACTGCTTCCCGCTTTGTTCAGAGTGAATTTCAAAAAAAAAAAAAAAAATTCAAAGAAAAAACTTTTACTAAACGCAGAAAATACGTTAGAGAAATTCTAAAGCCTACATCTGTAGGTAACCAATTCCTCATTATAACCGCCCTTGCCCCACCCAACTATTATGTTAACAAAGTGTCGACAGCTCCTTATTTAGTAGCAAACACTATCTGCTTCTGCGATTTTCTAGATTTCACGAAAAAACACAAATCTGATTCTAAGTTATTGTTTTTTACGTAAAAGGTGGATCCTGAGATAACAATGTAAAGCTCTGAAAAATATGTCCATTTCTTGAACAAGATATTTTGACAATATTTTATCGCAGATAAGATAAGATAGAAATACGATAAACGCAAAAACGAATCCATAGCAAACTCGGATTTCGGCAAACACGTTGTTCAGGTATTTATATCCACACCTATAACACTTTAACAAAATGAAGTAAAATCGTCGTTTTTTGATAGTAATTTTAATTGACGATCTCGAATTCAAATTTTAGAAAGATATAATCACTACGAATGAACAATCAATTCCCTGCAATAATATTACAATTAAACAAAAACACAATTATTATCACGACAGTAAAGCGTTAGTAAGTATTGGTTTATCGTCAGATTTTTTAACGTCATTTATTAGAGTTTCAATATCAAGATTTTGAAGAATCGAATATGGAATTACGTTACTTCAAATCGACTGTTTTCAAATCTGATATCTTCTATAAATTTTATTACTATATTATATTTTATATTAATCACATTCCTTCATAAAACAAACCTTGAATCCGAAAGATGAAAAAAGCTATTCTGCTCATTATATATATGCTGCATTCGTGTGAATGTTAAAACAGTTTTATGCAAGAAGTATTTTTCAAGCACCTCTGAACTATCGAATTTCTTGTCTTCCCACTTCTGGTCGTGTTGATCTGCATGGCTTTAAAACTTAAATCAATAGACATCTGTCAGGAATAGGAATTTCCTTCGTTTGTCTTGCACTGAGAGAATTTTGATAAAAAAATCTTCCTGGCTGTTTGCTATTATGTTGATCTAGCTTTGCCTTAGCATTACCTTTTATATTTTCAATCGTTGTTTCATTCGGGATACTTCAAATCCCTGCCATTATTAGAACAAGCTCCAGATAACCATTCCTCTTCGTATCCTACTCGTACTCTACGCTTCAGCAACAAACTTTAAGTTGTTCAAAAATCTTTGATCAAACATATATTTGTCGAGCATGAGTCACTGATGGTTCGCGCCGACGAGGCGCGTTCCATCTATGACTCATGCTTGACAAATTGATGAATGAATTACCCACAATTCTACTCTCTAAACGGAAAATATCCCAAACGGAACTGTGCCACTATGGTAAAGTGCAGTGAGTGGCACTACATCTTTTAGATCCTTAGGCATAGATTAAAGTCGCCAAGTCGAATGTCAAAGATTCTGTGTTTCTGACCTTGTACTTCAACAAGTACAAGGTTGTACAAGTTGTACCGCAACATTTTATTTTATTAGTTATTAACTTAAAGCACAGTTCAATAAATGTACAAAGCAAACATACATTGTAGCAAAAAGTATCTAGAACCAATGACGTGTGAACCGGGAGGGGGCGGTGGTGGACATGCCCAACCCAAGGAATTCACATCTCTCGCCACCACTGTAGACAACTATAGACAATGGCGACGGTAGGTGTAAATCTTTAGAGGAGGACATAAAAAATTTAAAAAAAGTTTTATTGCGATTAATCAAAACGTGCGCGCCTAAGGTTATTGTGAAAACTTTGATCATTCTGGATTTTTTTATCAAGCTTCCAAATTCTTGCAGGAAAGACCGTCCCCTCTCAGAATCTTAAAGTCGACTATGTCTCTCCCCCCCTCATCCCGCCGCGTGTGATTAAGGGGTAAATATAATAATAATAATAATAATAGGTATGGGAAATTGCAATCTCACACAAATTATATGCGAAGTACGGTTGAATCCATTCAGAAATTGTTTGAGCCGATGGTGTATTTAGAACTTTAAAAATTGGGAGCCAAACATTTTAAAAATGTTTATGATCACGTTATGTTGCCATAATAGGTTCTGCAGATAGTAAATATATCATTTTTAATATACATCAATATAAAACACTCCAAAACGCGCGCTGGATGCGCGAAAATTAAACAAGTGTAATGATCACTCCCTGCTCAATGCCCCCTTCAAATACACTAGGGTTTTGACTTAATATGGGTGTGTTAAATAAGTCGTACTGTTGGATCGCGCCGTCGGGGCGCGGTCCATCAGTGTCGATACTTCACAAAAGTAAATTTCCGATTGGGTTCTGAGGCTCAATTCAAACAGAATAGAAATTTTAGAATATACTAATATCTGCGCCATTTCAACATTTGATTTGACAAATGCGACCGTGGTTGGGCGCTATAGAGCATCATAATTATGAAATATATTTATTTTGTTGCAATTTCCCTTACATTGTTGAAATTTCCACGAATCTATTGGTGAAAAATTGTCCATTACAAATTATTATTATAATTCTTAAAACAGAATCGGAAATTCGTGCCATCTATTTTTAAAACAAAATAGTCAGACTTGCAGAGTTTCGATTCGAAAGTAAATATACGTGGTAGCGGTTGCGTATTTAGAAAATGGAAGAAAGGACAAAAAAAAAAATCAAGACCGAATTATGGATTCATAATGGGCGTCTCAGGCTAGAACCTTTTATTGAAAGTACGTTTGTTGCTGGACGACACTTTAAAACGAAACGTGACGAGGCGGGAAAAATTTTTGAAAAGGGGGATATAAGGCCTAAACAATGTAGGCTAAATATATATAGGCTAAAACAATGTAATGTCATAAGAGCGCCAAAGACAAGCAAAAAAAAAATCAAAGATTTCTTAAGTTTAAAGATCGTCTTGTTATTTTTTTATGGTTGTGGTTGGAAGAAGGATGGGTGGGGGGTTATAACGAGTCCATAATATTCTAATTTCATCCCCAATTGAAACGTTTTCCCAATAATTTATAAAGTTTTTCATTGAAAGGAGCATAAAATTTTTTAAAAAGATCTGTTGCTTTCTCGCTAGGTTTCCCAAATTTTCCTTTACGGGTTCTTCCTTTAATTTTTCCAGAAAGACATCTCGGCACTGTTTTACCAACTTCCAATTTATTGTTAACGTAAGCAGCTTGCAGTTCGGAAAAACAGTAGAAACCGTCAGGTCCCATGGATAAATCCTCAGGTAAAACAAACTCTGGTAGACCAATGAAATCTTGAAGCTATAATATAGAAATGTGTTTTAACTTTTAGTTTTTTGTTGTTAGCTGGGTCTGTAGTGATCTAACTTGGTTAGGTTTATATGCTCCAGAACCAAGGCTAGGGAAAACTGAAGAATTACAAATTCGAATCCGATTCCGATAATTTTTTCGAATCGGACAGCTAATCTCGAAATAAACATCAAGAAAAAATTTAAAAAATTCGGTAGCTAAGAATACAGTGGTAATAATACATATTTTTATTTAAATTTCGCTTAAGGCAAGACTGCAGGGAACATATCATTAGGGCTGGGCAAAACCGAATTATTTGGAATTCGAAACTGATTCGAATAGTTTTTCTCAAATCGGATTGAATCACTAATTCTTTGTAAATATCTCATTTTAATATAATAACTTATTGAGTGAATAAAAAAATTTATGGGTCGCAGTATATTTTCGATTCATATTAAGAGAAAAATATTTCGCATTGTAACGACGGAATATAATCGATCGCATTTTGTCGTTAAAAATGAAAATCCTAGTTCACTTAACAAGTTTTTGTTCCTATGAACAATTCACGATTGATTTGAATATATTGTGCTTCGAATCGATTCAAATCAACGAATCGAATTGCCCGGGCCTACCTATACCACACTACAAGTGGATACAATCAGGAATATCTGCCATTTAGCAGAATATGCAACTACGTCCTCTTTCCTTTTTACAAAAATTACGAGCACACTAACCTCTTTAATTACTTTACCAGGATTCTCTATCAGGTCTTCGCCGTTAACAATGTGTATCTGACTCATATTGTAGGTTTTGTACCACCTGGAAAATGGTGAAATTGTTTTACAGCCAATTATTAGAGTGGATCATGCTGAGCAAGGCCCTGTACTAGCGGCCACTTATATTCGGGCAGGTTTATTGATATGGAAGATATGATCTGTCCGGTTCGACCGAGCATCTTCTAGTTACTACGTTCTGAGTCATGGCAGTGTACTAAAGAGCAGTAGTCGAACCCGAAATCTTCAACCTTCGATGCCGACATGATATCTACTCAGTAGCGGAGGAACTTCTCGAATCTTAAGGGTAGGAAAAACTTGAAATATCGAGATAAAAAATTTTCATATTTTTTGATAAAAAAAAAAATTGCGCGCCGAAGTCTCGTGAAATTTTTTGTTTTTTTGTAAAAAAGTCTTCATTTCAGGACAAAAAAGAACAAAAAACGTTCACCAAGAGTCATATTGCGCCAAAGGAGCGGAAAACTTTTGGCTATTCCAAGGAATTAAAAGGAATTCCAAAACTGAAAAGGAAGGGAAGACGTTCCGCCCATCTTAAACTTAGGGAGGCATGTATGGCGTTCACGAATATCTATCTTTTATGCTTGTTCCTTAAAGTCAATATTAAACTACGACAAAATAATGTGTATCTTAGATTCATTAACTCATAATGAAGTTTATGATATAATTATCTCTAGGTCAATAAAAAATCGTGTTATGTCAAGCATGTACCACAGATAGTTCGCGCCTTGACGGCGCGATCTATCAGTGACTCATACTTAACATAACAAGCTTTGACAAAATTATTGGACTGAAACGTTGGCATACTGTGTGTCTTTTTTATTTTTTATAGTCACTTCTTTCAGTGGATCACCCTGTCCAAGGCTCTGTAACAGCGGCCGCTTATAGACGGACAGGGTTACAACTTCTGGAATAATATGATCTTTTCGTGTTCGGCGCAGCCAACCCAAGTTAATACACCCTGGGTTGAGGGGTGGGCATGGACTCGCTGGGACTTGAACCCGACGTCTTCAACCTGCCATGTCAACATGTTTAACCACTGGGCCATTAACATGATCAAACCAATTCCAAATTTATTCATGAGTTTCATAATGTGTCAGTTGTGAAAACTGGTGATGGGTACTGGGTAAACCAGGTATGCTCACTAAAATGGGTACCTTTAACTAGGACACTAAAACACTAACACTTCCAGTACTGGCGAAAACCTTTAATCTTACGCTAATAGTATTTGAAACATTCCAATTGATTCCAATGTTGATATTAAAAGTGGAACCGTTTCCCTATTCCTTTGATAAGTATGAGTCACTGATGGATCGCATCCGTGAGACGCGGTCCATCTGTGCCACATACTTGGCATAATAAAATTAGGTTTACCTGATTAAATGGTGATAATACATGCCAGTAGAAAGAAAATGAGATGTCCAATCGTGTCTCCTTGTTATGTAAATATTTTCGATGATATCATCGTCACTTAATTGCGGATTTAAACTAGAAGAAAATTTTCGCAGAAGATCAGCAGCGAGTTCATCGTATGATGTGGTGTTTGATAGTCTTCCTTGATAGATCTAAATAGGTTAAAACATTTTAGGGCTAGAAATTTGTTTAAACTGTGAAATTTTTGGAGTTTTTTACTACACGATTTCAATACTACTTGGGGTTTTAAAGATTAGTGGGGACGGGGACGTCCATTTCTCTCTCTTTTGGATCAGCTCCTGGTTGTGTATATGTTATGAGCTTCAGTGGAATTTGACTTGTAGTAATGTTTGTAATGCAGTGCTATGTTTTGAATGAAGTGTCCCGTAGTACTGTTTATGGTGAATCAATGTATTTAAAATGAAATATTTTGTAGTGCTCTTTGAGGTGAAGTAACGTGTTTCAAAGGAAGAGCCTAGTAGTGCTATTTGTGATGTAGCGATATGCAGTGATGTTTATGAGGTGTTTCAATAAAAGTGCTTTACAGTGCTATTTGTAATGCAGTGATGTGTTTTAAAGGAAGAGTTGCCTTGTAGTGATGTTTATGATGGAGTGATGAGTTTCAGTTGACTTACGTGAGGTTTCAGATGACCTGTACTGCTGATTGAGATGAAGTGGTGTGTTTCAAATAAAGCGCCTTGTAATAATGTTTGCGATGAGACGATGTGCTTCAAATGAAGTGTGTCTTGTTATGCTGTTTGTGATGAAGTGATGTGTTCCAAATGAAGTACCTTTTAGTGCTCTTTGAGGCGAAGTAACGTGTTTCAAATGAAAAGCCTAGTAGTGCTATTAGTGATGTAGCGATATGCAGTGATGTTTATGAGGTGTTTCAAATGAAGTGCTTTACAGTGCAATTTGTAATGCAGTGGTGCGTTTTAAAGGTGGGTGATTTGTCGTGATGGAGTGGTGTGTTTCAAATAAGACGCCTTGTAATAATGTTTGTGATGAAAAGATGTGCTTCAAATGAGGTGTGTCTTGTAAAGCTGTTTGTGATGAAGTGATGTGTTTCAAATGAAGTGCCTTGTGGTGCTATTCGTGTTGTAGCGATGTAGGAAATGAAGCGCGTTGTAGTGATGTTTGTGATGAAGCAATGTGTTTCAAATGAAGCGTGTCTTGTAAAGCTGTTTGAGGTGAAGTAACGTGTTTCAAATGAAAAGCCTAGTAGTGCTATTCGTGTTGCAGCGATGTAGGAAATGAAGCGTTTTGTAGTGATGTTTGTGATGAAGCGATGTGTTTCAAATGAAGTGTGCCTTGTTATGCTGTTTTGAGGTGAAGTGATGCGTTTCAAATGAAGTACCTTGCAGGGCTCTTTGTGGAGGAGTAACGTGTTTCAAATGAAAAGCCTAGTAGTGCTATTAGTGATGTAGCGATGTGTGAAATAAAGCGTCTTGTAGTGATGTTTGTGATGAAGTGATGTGTCTCAAATGAAGTGCCTTGAAATGCTTTGTAGTCTCTCTGAGGTGAAATAACGTGTTTCAAATGAAGAGCCTAGTAGTGCTATTAGTGATGTAGCGATGTAGGAAATGAAGCGTCTTGTAGTGATGTTTGTGATAAAGCGATGTGTGTCAAAGGACGTGTGTCTTGTAATGCTGTTTGTGATGAAGTGATGCGTTTCAAATGAAGTACCTTGTAAAGCTCTTTGTGGAGAAGTAACGTGTTTCAAATGAAAAGCCTAGTAGTGCTATTAGTGATGTAGCGATGTAGGAAATGAAGCGTCTTGTAGCGATGTTTGTGATGAAGCGATGTGTTTCAAATGAAGTGTGTCTCGTTATGCTGTTTGAGGTGAAGTAACGTGTTTCAAATGAAAAGCCTAGTAGTGCTATTAGTGATGTAGCGATGTAGGAAATAAAGCGTCTTGTAGTGATGTTTGTGATGAAGTGATGTGTCTCAAATGAAGTGCCTTGAAATGCTTTGTAGTCTCTCTGAGGTGAAATAACGTGTTTCAAATGAAGAGCCTAGTAGTGCTATTAGTGATGTAGCGATGTAGGAAATGAAGCGTCTTGTAGTGATGTTTGTGATAAAGCGATGTGTGTCAAAGGACGTGTGTCTTGTAATGCTGTTTGTGATGAAGTGATGCGTTTCAAATGAAGTACCTTGTAAAGCTCTTTGTGGAGAAGTAACGTGTTTCAAATGAAAAGCCTAGTAGTGCTATTAGTGATGTAGCGATATGCAGTGATGTTTATGAGGTGTTTCAAATGAAGTGCTTTACAGTGCTGTTTGTAATGCAGTGATGTGTTTTGAAGGAAGTTGCCTTGTAGTGATGTTTATGATAGAGTGATGAGTTTTAGTTGACTTACCTGAGGTTTCAGATGACCTGTACTGCTGATTGAGATGAAGTGGTGTGTTTCAAATTAAGCGTGATGAGACGATGTGCTTCAAATGAAGTGTGTCTTGGAATGCTGTTTGTGATGAAGTGATGTGTTTAAAAGGAAGTGCCTTTTTGCCTTATTAGTGCTGGACTGATGTCTTATAAATGAAGTGATGTCAAATTGTATTTACCTCGTGTGCATAGTCCGAAAACATTCTATTCACTGGGTCACAAATAATCATAATTATCTTCGCGTCTGGGACGTCTCTTTTAATTTCCTCAGGTGTCTCTCGTTTGTGGTTGAAATAATCAGGCGTCTTCTCAAACTGAATTTCGTACGGATAGACTTCTGGTAGGAGCGATCTATTAAAAGTTTGTATAAATTAATATCCATAATTGGAAGTAAATTTTTTATTTCCATTACTGTAAATGATCAGGTAATTTACTGAATTATTATTACAGTGCGGGTCGAATTTTGGAAATATATGAATTCTGCTATTACTCTAATGAACAGTAAATTTACAGTACGTTGGTCGCAGTGTACGTATTTTCTTAGTAAATATTCAGAAAAATTGCAGAATTTTTAGAATGTGAAACAAATTACATCTTACTTGTAAAAAGGGAGTCCGGTTGGGCGCGTAGGAGTTTTGTTATCATAATAGTGAGGTTCTTCAGGTAAAGATTGCACCATGGGGTGTAGAGTAAGCATAAGTCTCAGGGGACCTGAACCACACTTTTCCACTCCCGCGCAAATGACATCAGGAAGACGTCTTCTCTTGTTCTGTAAAATTTTTCATCAGGTTAATTTGACAAGCATGTTTTTTTTAATGAAATTCACTATATGTAAGGCCGGAAGCAGTTCTAAAACGAGCTAAATAACGGGCACTTACTCGCAAAGAGTCACTACGCGGAAAACATTCCAACAGATAATGAAACGCTGCGATAGAGCGCAGTTAGTGGTATTTACCCTGGGCAATGGTGAAATCATCTTCCACCTCATTGTTTCTCTACAGTAGAGGCACTAAAGAGAAAGCAATGGAGTGGTATGATACGCAGAAAATACGTTAGGACTATCGTAAAGCCTGTGCCTATAAAGCTGATTTGATCATGTCGGTTGAGTATGGAGGTAGTTCCGGGCAAATTCGAATCCTTTGTAAATCGAATCTGATTCGAATATTATTTTCGGGTGATTTGGGTCAAATCCCAGTAAATAACAACTGCCCGTTTTTACTTTTTATAGTTGCTGAATGATCGTAATATTGAAATCTATAGTTTGTATTTTTTTTATTAAATATGAAGTTTCCACTTCTTGAAATATTTATTTGCTAAGCATCGCGCCGTCAAGGCGCGGCTTGTCTGTGGATAATGCCTAAGAAAATGAGCTTTCTTATTGATATGGTAGATCTACCACTGATTCAAATAATTTGTGCTTCAAATCGATTCGAGTCATTACCCAGCGCTACACGGAGATCTAAGAACTTAATCTGAACTTGAATATTCTCAACAAAATATGTTGATACCGAAGAATTGCTTCGTTGCGTCTTGCTCATATGCTCCACAGAATAAGAATTCTGATTGAAAAGGCCTTTTTTACATATTTTTCTAAACATTAGGAGCCATGTAAAATGTAGTCTCAAAGTAAGTAACATCCATAATAAAACTGGACCACTATAATGAAGTGCAGTGAGGGATATTTGCCCTTGACAAAAGTGGGCGTGAGTTACTTATATCTATATTGTAACAAATGAATTGACCACTGGTCAAAGAGGTGGACGAACGCAAATCATTTAAATTTATTTTCAATTTTTCAAAATCGAATAGAATCACTTATTTAATATAACAAACGAGCATCCCATTTTACCATTAATATTTGACTTCATTTCCAAAATTAGCAAATCTAGGGCTACGAATTCTCTGATAATGATATAAATGAACTGTAAGAGGCAACGTGCTTTCAATTTCCACTTCTTATAGCCTTTTTTGAAGGGGCAGGGACACCCTACTCAGGGCCCTGTATCACCCGCCACTTACAGACGGACAGTGTTAGCGTCGATGGGAAAATCTTTCCGGGTTGGCTTGGACTACCCTGAAATGATTGGTGAGCATGAATTAAGAAGTCGGACCCGAGATCTTCGATCTGCGATGCCAACATGACAACCACTATCCCCACCGCACCTACTTTCTCTCTGAGGACAATCTAAGTAAACTCGATCTGAACGAAATAATGTTTATTTTGCCTTCAAAATATGAAATTGTCGCTTAATTTTGAAATATTTTTCTGTGACCGATCCACAACTAATTCGAATAATTACCTAGTTCGATTCGATTCGAATGAAGAACAAAATTGTTCAGCCTTTTGACCACCATATGAGTTGATTTTATTATCGAAATGGACCACGGAACAGAAAAAGCATTTTAAAATAGTCCTAACGTATTTCCTGCGTGTCGTATGAGTCGGCTAAACAAAGACGCTCTCAAATCTAGATCAGAGCAGATACCACTCATTTCACTTTACTATAGTGGTTTAGTTTCATATGGAAGGTTTTTCGCTTAGAGAGCAGTTGCTTTTGCTCTTGCAGTAGCTCTTGGCATTTGAGTGGCCGTTGCTCAGACCGCACTTCTATAAAAAAAGTTACCAGAATCTTGAAATGCTGGAATGCTCGCGCTCCTGTTGCGTATTGGAGAAACAACTTATCTCGTCTTTTTTCTCTTTCTGATTTTTCACTTTCCGGTTTGAAGATAATACCTCCCGGAATAGTTTCAGCATCTAAAAATAGAGTGATTACTGCCAAGGATATTGATTCTAATTGCTCTATTGATTAGCTTCACTACCTCGATTGGTGATGCACAAACGAGATCGTTTGCACACGAGGCAATGACGTTAATCAGGATAGGTCCATGGTTCCCGAAACTATAGTAGATGAAATGTTTTGGACAAGAATATTTCAATATTCTTTCCAGCTGAATTCTGTGAAATATGATCAATACTTGTTCTAATTCCGTGTTTGTGCGCTATGCGCTATGACAACCCCCCCCCACAAAAAAATACAAAATATATAATCCCGGTTGCGCGAGAAAAGGGATGTGGAGACGAATAGCAAATTAGGGAAGAACAGAAGGATGAGGAGCAGGAAGAAAAAGAGAAGAGGATAAAGAGGAACGAAGATTCTAATGGAGGAAAGAAGAAGTGAAGAGGGAGAAAAGAGAGATAGCAAAATTGGAGGAAAAGGAGGAAGGGGGATTAAAATATGGAGAAGGAGATGGTGGAGGAAAAGGAGGGGGGATTAAAATATGAGGAAGAGTGGGGAGGAGGAGGAAGGAAGGTGAGGGAAGAAGAAGAGATTGAATAAGCATAAAAATCATTCCACTCACCTGTTGAATAAGCTTCAATTTTTTGAGACACATTTTTGCGTGTATTATATACAAGAACCGTTGCACACATCACGAAGAAAATAAAACCCAAAACTTTTTTATTCAACGTGGCCATTGCCATATTCTTTTGCAATGTATTTAATTTACTATAGTTCAATCTATATGTTCAGAAATACAATGACGAAACTAAATTACACTCCTTGTAGGTGCGGGCTTTAGAAACGCCCTCCACCGTGATGTCGTAGAGGCTACTAAAAGGATGTTTAGATGTGATGGTTCTACCTTTGCCCGAGGCAGATACCACTTTTTTATCGCAGTTATACTAGTTTATTGCCGTTAGTTTAATATTTATTTAGATTAGTTTATATATAATATTTAGAATATTATTTCCATCTTTCTTAGCGGCTAAAATACCAGGTAAAATAAGCTCATTTTACCCAATTTTCAACTGAACTGTTAAAAAAGTACAGTGGATTTACTGGTCATTCGCAGTAATTGCTCATTTCTAAAGTTCGAAAACGCGACGTTGTTGTGAATTATTATTTTGTTGTAGTGGTTATTGATGGGCCTCGCGGTGCGTTCAATCAACAGCCATAATTGGCAAGGAGTGTTTATCATGTTGTCAACGAATGTTAAATTCTCGGGTTTGAGTCCCGTCGAGTTCGACTGTTTACATTGTAACAAAAAATGCAACAAAATCACTGGTCTTTGACAGTAATTTTACTTGGCAGTATTGAGAAAAATTCAAAATCGAATTTTTTCGCCGAAAATGGGGTGTTAAGGTAATTCACTCACATGCATGATTATAATAAAGAGCCGTTTTCATCTCACAAAATCACAATGTTAAGTTACGGTGAAAGAGCAGTGATTTTACTGCATTTTCGTGACAGTATGGTTACATTGAAAATAACTTATTAAACGGTTCAAGAAACTGGATACTCCTTGGTAGCGATGGTAAACAAGATTTGCATGAACCAGATTGAGTTTAAGTGTTGGTTTCATCGTGAAAACTAAATGAGTGGCATAAAATCTTTCTAAGATAAGACAGATTCACTCTAAGAGGTGTGTGGTGATTTTTATAGGATGGGATTTCATCTTTATCTTGTGGGGAGGAAAGATGAGAGAACCGCTTTATCATATAGCGAACCACGACCACACGTGTAGATGCTAGGTCCTTGTTTTTGGTTGGAATTAAAGATTGACTGAACGCTTACTGATTTTTCCTGTGCTTGGACAGGATGTCGTTGGTGGTTGGTGGAGTACACCGTAACCAGCAATTTCGTTAACCACCGTGCATCGGCGATTTGCCCAGTAATCCAAATCAGAACGATCATAGATATGCATAGCTCAAAGCATGTTCCTATCGCTTTTGTATATCAACTAATCTAACCGGCCATAAAACCAAATAAACTGGCCATCGAAATTGTATATATCAAATTGTCGATTTGCACAGATTCCAATTTTGAAATAATTTTTATAATGATTCAATGTCCTTTATAATGATCCATGTCCTTTATCAACACTGTAACAAAATTGCAGTAAAATCACTGCTCTTAAACAGTAATTATACTTGGTGATATTCAAATAAAACTGAAAAAGCGACTTTTTTAGCCGATTATTGGCTGTTGATGGAATGCACCGCCAAGGTGCGTTCCATTAATAGCTCATAATTGACAAAAATCCCAGCAACATGGCGTTTTTTAACTTTGGAAAGATGCAATTACTGCAAATGACCAGTAAATTTACTGTAGTTTTGTTAAAGTGCACTAAGCAAGGCCTAAAGGTCTAAACAAAATAAAACTGACATTCAAATTTGGGATTCGAATTCGATAATTTTGTTCGAATCAGGTCGAATCGCAAATTCTTATTAAACGGCATATGCCTTGTTTTCACCACCATAATTATAAAATGACGTAGAATTTAAATTATAGTTAATTCGGATTTCTTAAAAACTTGGCCCTTGTAGAGAGAATGGTCTCGGTAATCAAAGTATACTAAACACACTCGGTACTCTTACCGAGAGCTACCAGCACTAACTACTTCGCTAACAAACGAGTCCAAGTTACTCAATGAAATAATAGAATTACTAACTATATTAATGGATGATTTTAGAAATTTTCGACGGAAAAACGTTTATCTTTTTAATTTTTCATTTCCTTCTGAATTATAAAGAAAAATTCCTTTTTAACAACTCAGTATTAATTAAGTTACTATATCTATAAACTTGCCCGTTGCCAGTAGTGACAACTTAATAGTTTTTATTCAAACCGAGTAAATTATGATCAATATTTACGTAAAACCAGATAAAGTATGGCTAGGTATCTCAGTTTTATTTTTAAAACTGAGTGAGTGGTAACCTACGCAAAAAATCAAGTAAAGAAGGTAATAGAGCTACTGTATTTAGCCGTATTCAACTCATTTTGAGATTGAAATGGAATGGCCTACACTATGTAACAAAAGTACAGTAAATTTACTGGTCATTTGCAGTAATTGCATATTTCCAAAGTTGAAAAACACCATGTTGATGGGATTTATGCCAATTATGGGATGTTGTTGGACCGCACCTTTGCGGTGCGTTCCATCAACACCCCAATATTTGGCCAAAAAAGTCGATTTCGAATTTTTTTAATAAGTAAAATTACTGTCAAAGACCAGTTATTTTGTTGCATTTTCGTTACAATGCAGCTATGTTCTATTAAATCGCCGTTAGTTGGTTCCGTTTAAAAATTGTTTCCGGTTTATCTCAGTGAATTTTAATAAGAAAATATTCAAATAGTTTTTTGAACCAGGAACCTAGCACATATTTTTCAGTGCCCAGTTGAACATTGGTTAAGCGTACCTACTTTAGTGATAGTTTTATCAAGATAAAATTTCAGACTGAAAATCGAGTAAAATTGGTTGATAAATCATTTTTCTTAAAAACTGGATAAACATACTTTTGAAATAAAGTAGGTAAACTATCTACTCTATACAAACACGTTCTTTTTACCCAGAATTACCTGTACTTTTTGCCTGTTGAATACACACTATTGGCAACTATACTGCATAAATTTTTAATAAACGAACAGTATTAATACAATTTTTCTTTTCCAAACATGCATTTCTTTTTGAATGTATACAAAATCTCTTTTTTTAAAGTCTACTATAAATGCAGTTATGTCTACCGACTTGCCAACGTTGTCACAATTTCAACCAGGTAAAAAAACACATCATAAAACTAAAATGGAGCACAGAGTCCTCACTCTTACATTTCATGTAGCTCTTTGCAAACCAGTGGTTTCAGCTGACTTTTAAGTCTAAAGTGTCTTTTGCAGCTTTGTCATAACCAAAAATCCAACTTGCTTTACCCTGCACACAGACCTATCTCATATCATTAAAAAAACTCTCATACAGGAAAAATGGTTTTTCGATTTCACTTACTGGAAATTAACTGACAGTACTAACATTTTGCCAAGCATGAGCCACGGATAGCCTGCTCCTTAGAGGCGCAATCCATCTGTGACTCATGTTCGGTAAAATGAAGTTTTAATTTTGAAAGTTATTCTTATTTACCCGTTCTGAAACACGCTTGTATCCACGTTTCGTACGGTGATTAGAAAAATCTTATTTTGCCCCGGGCTCTACAATTTAATGCTACCAAGCAACTTTTAATATCATCGAAATGCGTGGAATTTGTCGGTCATACGCTGTTGGTATTGTAAAAGCAATGGCTAAGCATAACTATATGTGTGTATTTCAAGTCGACTCTGATTAATTAGTTTATGCTTTAGACCAATAACGGTCCGGAAACTCAAATTTTGTCTTTGAGTATCGCATACACGTGATTGCCCGCTAAATTGTAAGACCGGAGGTAGCGCCCAGAATAATAAAACTAACGACAACTTATTAGAGGAAGTTTAGTATCATCAACTGCGCTCTGCAGGTAGGGCTGGGCAAAACCGAACCATTTCGAATTCGAATCTGACTCGAATAATTTTTGCGAATCGAATCGAATCACTAATTCCATGTGAATAACAAATATCCCATTTTTACTAATACAGCTCGGCTCCATAATGATTATTAAGAAATTAATAGTTTATAGTGGTTTTTCAATTAACACCACATTGTCTAAGAGCAACATTTTTCATATTTTTACAGCAAAATGCTATCGATTTTGGTCAAATTTGAACAAAATCGATTGCATTTTGTCGTAAAAAATCAAAATCTTAGTATATCTAGCAAGTTTTTGTTTGTATGAACAATTTAAGATTGATTCGAATAAATTGTGCTTCGAAGCGCATTGCCCAGCCCTAATTGTAGGACTAAACTATGATACAGTGAGTGTTATCTGTCTTGGACGATAGTAAAAGTATTCATCTCTTTTTTATCTTTGAATAAACTTCCGCGATTGTGCTCTGGACGGTATAGTGAAATAAATGTTTAGTACGGTAACCATCTAACTAAAATGAGATGTCTTCTAGAATAATATATATTTTGGAATTGAAGTTCGTTTTGAGCAAGTTTGCAGTAAATGGAACTGCAACTGCCGAACCCAGTACGAGATTTATATTCCAAAGATATTTTCCTAAGTATTTGTCACCGATTTGTCATCCGTGACGCATTCTGGACGAAAATACTTTTCGGCCGCGGTTGCGACAAAGAACTCTGTCATGATAAGTGATTATGTTAGGTAAAAGATTATATAGAATGTAGCAACATAGAAGGTTCTAGTCGCTCTTCTTGTAAGCTGGTGCTAGGATGTAGTACAGGTCTGTTATGTCTGTTTAAGTAGTGTTCTAATCTGTCGTATATCTGTTTACTGATAAGTCATCTGTAATAAATATAGATTGTTGAATG